>JARHVA010007330.1:35000-370000 GCA_037957365.1 Torreya grandis | reverse complement strand
GTTTAGAAGACCATGATAATATGATAGGAAACCAATACATGACGGAGATAATAACACATGTAATTACAAGAAATATTGTTCAAATGTGGTTCAATTACCTCTTAAGGAAGAAAATGAGGGACAAATAATACTTTCAACAAAATAATATATCAAGGAGATGAATATGACATGTTTTTGTTATGAATTGATTTCAATGAAATAAGAACAAAAGGTTATGTAAATACCATAAAAAGTATTTAAAGGGTTGGTTGATACATTAATAATATACAAAATAATTTTACATAGGTTTTAACATAAAATGGATATATTCAACATCATATTGATTTAATTGTAGGATCATCTCTACCCATTCGAGTAGATTAAAGTAGGTTACATGATGAGACCAACATAACATGATAATTTGAATTAGAATGTGGTCTAATGAGTGAGAAAAGATGTATTGAGGGAAAGCATGAGTCTATCTAGAAGATAGAGGATGTGTGTATATATAATATTAATAAATAAAATCACTGTCAAGTATATTTTACTATACCCTGATTAGATGAAATGATGGATGTAAATACAGAAGCTTCATACTTTACTAAAATTGATATATGGAGTGGACACTATGAAATTTGTATTTGAGAAGGAGATGAATAGATAATAACATTCAGAACTAGGGATGGCTTATATGAGTGGTTGGTGATGTCATTTCGCTTATTCAATACACCCAACAAGGATGATGAACATAGTATGTATTATATTATACTCATAAGGTTTTATTAGTGTATTTGGATGGTATTTTTATATTAATTAAGAGAATATAAAATAAGTTAAGGAATTCAAGAATGGTATTAAAACTATTATTATATAAAATTCTCTATGTAAATTTGAATAAGTGAAAGTTTATGAATTTTTTTTGGCTTTTAGTGATTTGTACTATTAGATAATGGTGTAAGAAAGGGTGACAAAAAGGTAAAGGTGATTGTTGAGTGGTATATTCTAATAATAATATAGGATTAATAATTTTTAATTGTTTAAAAAAAATTTACATAAAATTCATTAAAAAATATAGTAGTATTTTTTCTCCATCAAACATATTGCATGAGGGAAAATAATTTGTGTGGAAAAGGATAACAATAAAAAAATATAGTTATTAAATAATAAGGTGATATAAGGACATGTTTTAAAATTACCATATTTTAACAAGGTGTTTGAGTCTTACTTTTTTGGAAAATTTGTTGAAACACATTATTGAAGAGACTCCTAAATAATAAGACTCAACTTTACCATAGGTTGATTTTAATAGTTCACTAAAAAGGTTTATAGGAAAATCACCATTCCAAATTATTTATGATATAAATCCTAATTATGTTTCAAACTTGGTATAGTTACTAATTCTCTGGTAGGATAGTGATGATGAATAGGCATTTAAAAGTCATCTTAAGAAGAAATTAATGAAAATTATTAAAGAAAAAATAATGTAATGAGAAGTCCAAATGTATTTGAAGAATGAGAATTGGTGAATGTGTACATAGAAAAATAAATTTTACCCAAGCAACATAAAATAATTTAAATAATAAAATGTTCAAGATCTATGATAATTTGTGAATAAATAAATGACAACACTTATGAGGTAAGTCTTCCAAAAAAATTCAATATTTTTCCAATGTTTAATGATTTTGATTTTTATGATTTTTATGGAGATGATGATTAATAGGAAGTGAAATTGTATTGGAAATAATAAGAGCAAAGGAATAAAAATAAAATATACCACAGTTTTTGGACAAAAAGTGTTTAACCCTAATTTTAGATATGTGTGGGTATTTATAGAGTTAAGTGGTATTATATTATGTTTTACATAAGGATGGTTAAATAAAATAATTATCTTGACAATTAAATATAAAAATCATAAAAATAGTATTCTGAATTTATACAACAAAGATTTGCCAAAAATATTAAAGTATAAGTATTGATAGATATTGTAAAAAATAAGGAATAATAATTTACTATGA
Source organism: Torreya grandis (assembly GCA_037957365.1). Taxonomy (NCBI): domain Eukaryota; kingdom Viridiplantae; phylum Streptophyta; class Pinopsida; order Cupressales; family Taxaceae; genus Torreya; species Torreya grandis. The sequence goes on along the minus strand of JARHVA010007330.1, from coordinate 368,006 downwards.
TCATGTAGGTTTGATTTAGAACATGATAAATGTGGACTAGAAGATGATCTTAAATAGTTATTAGATTCTAGGAATAATATTTTCTTGTCCTCAGACACTTACATCAAGTCTGGAGAATTGTGTCAATGTAGGTGTCCTATATAGAATAGTTACTGGATATGGATGTGATCAACTAAATCCTTATAGGTTTTTTTTCAACTTTATTTTAATTTATATGATTTTACCATATAGTTTTTCAATATTTATCAAATTATTAAACCTTAACTTCTTCACCCTTAGAGTGACTGTGAAAAAATGGGTTAGTACGATCACAGTGTTGAGCCCCTTTATCAATGAGTGATACATACATAACTAATACTCTGAAGAGGGCCCTAGATTTATGTATCTCTCCCATATTTTATATATTATTTTTTCACAAGGATGTAATGTGTGATAAGTAAATACATGGAGTTATGTATCTTGTAATTTTAAAAATATAGATCATATAATGTTCTTCGAATGATTTAGACCTTTAGGAATAATGATCCTATGACCGATATAAAACTATGGATTAATAAGGTAGGTTTTGTCACTTGAATGATTGATTGAGTGCTTCATGGTATATTACTTTGTGGGTTCCTGATATTTTCTAGGCAATTGCTATGTGAGGAATGGATGAGGGTTGATCTTGTATATATAAAAACCCATTTTAGAGATATCTCACACTAAATTGGATGAATATTGGGAACTATACAATTTGTAGGGAAAGTGGACACTTACATCGATGCATGTGTATGTTTGGGATGCAAGATTCCTAGAAGATAGAAAACAAGTAGAGGTTTCAAATTGAAAGTGAATGATAATGATTAGGTTTAGAGATTTTTTCATAGCATAAAAGGCCTAGTCATCAAAATAACAATGCTTAAACTAAGATATAATAAATTTAGGAATAAAGAGATAATGAATGTGAGTTTTTTAGAAATGGGTAGGTCTATAACTAAAAGGTGAAACCATAATAGATATTTTTGAAGATTACAAGATTAAGGTAATACATAAATCAGATTTTAGTATCTATATTTACCCCAATTTAATATAATAATGAAATTAATAGTTTAAAGGAAATAAATGTGTACTTGGGTGTGCACAACACATCTAGTCTTTACATGAGCCCAACATGAGTGATTTCTTGGTGACTGATCTACAACAAAGAACATGTTACAATATATAATTAGTGTATGAAATTTTATATTAAAATAATTTTAAATGATTTAAAGTATAAAGGGTAAGGTTAAGAGTACATCTATGTGTCGATGCAACCATATTTCCCTTTGGAAATTTGATTTAAAAGGATGATTCATAATGAAGTATTTAATATAAGATTATGAAAAATCTAAATCTACAAGTACTCACACACATATTAGATGACACATGTACCTAGCTTATTTTATCTCAGTTATGTAGCAAAAATATGTGCATGATCTGGTGAGTTTGAGTGAGTTAATCAAATCATTATATATGCTTGGTGAGGATGGATGATTTAATTAAAACCAACCTACAATTCTGGGAAAGTTAGATTATTTAATAAAATATAACTTATAAAGTTGGTAAGATTTAAAAATTTAATCAACTCAACCTTCAAAAGTTGAACCAAATACAATAATAGATTGACTCAATAATAATACATAAAATTCTAACATGGGTATAATAAAAATCCATAAAAGTATAATATTAAGTGTCATTTTCATGGCATATGCACCTCATATATGTTTTAAGATGAACTTTACATAAAATAATGGTATCAATATATAAAATGACACCACAAATATGTATTTGAATCATATAACTATGAAATGTGGTGAATCTAAAATTGGTTTAAGTACAAAGGACATTTTCTATGACACTTACCCATTAAATCTTGTGAATTTAATAAGTAGTGTAAATGTGGAGAACAAGTTTCCATAACATTCCCCTGCTATAATCTAGAGATATTGAGTGTTAAATAAGTGTGGAGGTCATGTTTTTTTTACATGCCCCCACTATAATCTAGAACTATGAACATGTGGAAGCCATGCCTCTAGGACATGCCTCCACTTATATGCCTCTGACTTTGAGGTGTGATGGGAAGTAGAATTTGGTGGTCATCTTACCTCAAAAGGATAAGATAACTATATAAATTATGTATAATTAAAATAACATATAGGAGTAATATCTCTAGGTAGATATAACATTGTAGCACATGGTATGTGATCACATCAATTCAAAATATGCATGATGTAGATCATGAAAATATAAAGAGAGTAACAATACAAGATCAAAAAGTAATCAAGCACACACACAAGACCACTAAAAAGGGAATTTTCAAATTGCACAAAATTAAAGGCACATGACTTACTTAAATGTCCATAAAGCATAAAATGCCATATTCAAATGTTTACATACCATAAATAATTATATATTAAATGTCAAAATAGGCAAGCATAGGGACATGGCCCATAATCAATGGAGTATATTCAAATGCTTAAAAAATTAATACAATGAAAACTAATAAAAAGCAAGGAACACACACAAATAAGTGCTAAAATAAAAAATTAGGATGAACCAACATGAACCTAACGTACTAGTTCCTAAACATTATGTGTTTGTAAGCATAGTTAAGTATATGGCATATCAAATATACTATGAAATGTATAATCATGGATATAATCATGTGTAAGTATATGTAATATGAAAACATAATAATGGAAAATGATCATAAAATATTTAAACCTAGGTGTATCATGATCAAAGAAGTAGATGGCCCCATCATACTCATGACATGAATGGAAGGAATTCTAAACATATATATCTAAATATAACATGTATCTGGGTATGCCTATATCACACTCAAATGAAGAATGAAACACATGTCTATATAGGAAAAAAATGATATGTCATATAATAAAATGAAACAGACAACATATGCATAAGAAATAGTATAACTAAGAACATGCTATTTTTTTAATATTTTTGAATTATTTGAATGTTTTGGTATTTATAGTTTTTTATTTTTTTAAGGTAAAGTCTAGCTAATTATCCCATCACAGTTATACTCATTTGGAAGTGCTTTTAACATTGTATATAGCATAAAAAAATGGTGATACTATCAATAAGTGTGTATAGGTTTAATATTTGGCATTGTAGGCTCTGTAATGCTCTATGGTATGGAAAAGGTAATACAATGATTAAGAGTTTGTATAACCCATGATTTTATGTTTTGTGGTGTATTTGAAGTAGAAATAATAGGAACATATATAGTTTCTCTAGATAAACGAGTATGTTGCGTAGTAGTAAATCAATATTTTATGGAGCCTACCTTATATTTTTGATGCAATGGTCTCTCAAGTATGGGATGCCTAGGAAAGGGGATTACCTATTGATTACCCTTTCATAGAGGATTATCCTTAGTAGTTTTGATAATTAGTTATCTTGGAATAAATTGTTATTGTTCAATTGCATGTTCATATGGAATTATAGATCTATAACTACTTTATTGGTATGAATGTATTTAATACACCTATTCACTATGAGAGGTATTGCATGGAGTGTATGTATCCAAGTTCATCCCAAAAACATATAAAAGCATCTTGTGTATGGTATAAGTAAGAAGCTAGTGACCATATGTGTTTGGCTAACCTATAAATGTAAGTGAATCTCACCAAGAACCTATTATGAGTTTTTATGGAATGCTCTAGCCACTTTAGTCAAAGGGTGTAAATCATCATGTGCATATCCCAAATATGTAAGTAATGTCATGGTGAAATATTTTTTATGAAACTATTATCAATCATAATACTATGAATAAAATCATGATCAAGGTATACTCAAATTAATAGTGAATGAATATCTTAGTCATCATCCACAATCTCCCTATCATCAAAAATGATAAAGGATATTTAAACCATATGAGGTATATTCCATATATAAATACCAATAATCCCATCTAACAAGTGCCCAAAATGTTATGGATGGGTATTGCATTAATGCCATTTTAACTTATAGATTATTATAAGAATGATATTATAATGGATCAATAAACATCTTTTGATTATTATGGTGACTAGGTTTTGACCTTGAATCTTTGGGAGGATAATCAAATGTAAGCTTTTGATTATCGATAAGTTCTTGGATATTATGCTTCAAGTATAACATTAGTTAGTAGAATACTCAAGGACCTATTGATATTCACAATAATCATTGGCATCATATCCATGATGCATAGGTATACTCATATCAACCTCTATGGGAGGAGGGAGAGATATGAGATGAAAATATAAAATATTCTTAAGTAAAGAAGTTGGTAACTTAGTTAACCATGTTAATTATATTCTTGGTGCATGGGATAAGAGAATTTGAATAGATTATTGTGAAATTGCATTAAATGTTTTAGTTGTGTCCTTTTTAGGTTCTATATATTTGACCTTGTATATTAGTTTGATATGAAACTTGGTATTGGATGTAGTTTGTGTGTTGGCTACATACTTAATCTTGTTTAATGAAATAAGTTTCATTTCATGATATATAATAATATAGCATAAGTCATTAAAATATTTAAATTTTTTGAAAATAATGGAATCATGTAATGGGTCAAATAAACCTTGCTTGAAGATGTATTTAAATTATTTATCTATCATTTTGTTTATCATTTTGGAAAACATTGTCTTATATCTCAAGACATATTCATTGATAGGTTCATTGGTTCCTTGTTTGATTTTTTCAATTTAGGAATATGATACCTTATGGGTAATGTTGATAGATAATTATGCCAAAAATGGATCCATAAGAGGTTTGAATGACTTTATGGACTGGATTAGTAAATCATAGAACCACCTTAGAGTATACCCCTTTAGGATCCTTAGAAATAGTTTAGTCAAACGTTTATCATTAGAGGGATAATCAATGAATGTTGCATAAAATATCAAAGATGATATTTATGATCACCCTTACTATAATAATTTTTGAACTTAGGTGGAACAAAACCATTTGGCAAGAAGTGCACAAATATTTTGGGTGTAAGAGGGTTATGAAATACCTCTTATGAATCAATATCACAAAGCAACTTCATATAGTTTTTATCAATATTTTTAGCCTTATCTTGAATTTATTTTATGCTTTAGAAAATATCTTGCACATTTTGATCACTAATATTTAAATTTTGATAAATATCCAAAGGAGGTGTACCCATAGTTTGATTTGACATAGGCTTTGAAATCAATATCTAGGTTGATGTACCAATTTTCCCATAGAGGATGTAGTAATATTAGGATTTTTTCTAATAAAAATGGTGTGAACACATAAACCACACCACCATTATATGTAAAAATTTGTGATGTGCTCAAGGGGATGGTTATAGGAATATGGGGATGGCCCATAGTCCTTAGTATTATTAATAAATGCACCTAGTTATTTCTCTATGATTTTTGATTTTTTAGTTTATAATATGGTTTTTAGGATCTAATAAAAATATATAGGTTTTTTAATGATTCAATCTTAAAACATATCACAATTTTTACTTTCTCTCGATCTATTTGCTCATGTTCACTATTCACATTAGATTCATTGTTTTATGATTAGAATCATCTTCTATTATAACCTCTTTAATATGTAGTTAAGGTTCATTATTGGCACTTTAATTAAGCTCAAGATTGGATACTTCATTGGTTTGAACCATATTAGGTAAAAATTAAGGAAGCTCTAAGTGTTTGATAGAAAAAACAACTAATCTATGGATACTCCTAGGTTGGATATAAATAATAGAATAAATATAGAAAAAAGAAAGGAAAAAATTTAGGAGGTTGAATAACTTAAAAATATAGGATTTATATAAATAGACATAGAGGTTAGGTTCACCAAATGTTTAATCATAAATTTAGATATGTGTGGGTATATATAGGGTTAAGGGCTATTAGATTAGATTTTACAAAAGGTTGGATAATTAACCTAATGAGAACGATAATTAAATATAAAACACAAACAAATAGTATTCTAAATTTATAAAAATGATATTTATTAAAAATAATAAAGTACAACTATTAATAAAATTATAATAAATAGGAAACAATGGTATTTGGTTTACTATACTCATGCAGGTCTAATCTAGAATATGATGTAAGTGGACTAGAAGATGATCCTCTAATAGTCATCAAATTATAGTAATATTATTTCTATGACCTCAAATACTTACTTTATATCCCCATAATTACATCCATGCACTTTTATGACTTTTATGTAGGTGTTATGTATATAATATTGATTGGATTTTCATGTAAATAATTAGAGCCTTTTGGGTTTTTCACCTTTATTTTGATATATATATATATTATGTGCATATAATGTGTTTCTTTATCAAATTATCAAACCCTAGCTTCTTCACCACTGGAGTGACTATGAAAAAATGGATTAGTGGGCTCATCATCTTGAGCTACCCTAAGGACTCCTCTATTATTGGGTGTTACATATCTAATACTCCAAAGAGGGCCTCAAAATTATGTATTTCTCATCCTACATGTTGGATTGTGTGTGCATAAGGATGTAATGTATTATATAAAAATATATGTAGTGAGTTATATTGTAATTTGGAGAATATGGCACATGAATTACCCTTTTAATACTTTAGGCCTATGGAAATACTACTCTTATGACTGATATAGAAATAATGATGAATAGGGAAAATTTTCTCACTTAAATGATTGATTGAGTGGTTCTTGGTATATTAAATTGTGATTTCCCATTATTTTATGGGTGATTGTTAGGTAAGGAATGAATGAGGGTTGATATTCTATATATACTAACCCCTTTTATAAATATCTCACACTAAATAAATCAACTTGAACTTCAAGATACATTTAATTTACAAATTTGATGACTTTTGGGCACTAGATACTTTGTAATAAAAATGTACACTTGCATTGACACATGTGTCTATATGGAATGTGAATGTCCAAGAAGCTATAAAATAAGTACAGTTCTAAAAATGGTATTGAAAGGTAATGATAGAGTTTATAGATTTGTATAGAATATATAAGGATTGGTCATCATAATAATAAGTATCAGATTAAGAGATAAGCAATTTAGGTACAAAAATATAGTGAACATGATCCTTTCAATAATGGGCAAATATATAACTAAAAAGTAAAACCATGATAGATATTTACCAAGGGTGCAAGCTGATTTACTACATAAATTAGATTTTAGCTTCTAAAATAAGATAATAAAAACTAGGAAAGATAACTAAAATAGGTATTTGTTACAATGGGCAAGACTATAGTAGGAAGATAAAACTTGGGTTTTAAAATAGGAACTAAAGAATCTTCCCAAGGAAAATGGTATGAATTTTAATTAGAGAAAGTTGTATCGGCTAAGTGTTTTTCAACTAGAGGATAATGATGCAATAGTGTATCTTGTGGAGGCTATAAATTTTGATCTGGGAATATGATGGAGCCCATTTTTATTTATAACAAATACATAAAAGTGATCTATTGAATCATAACCACTTTAGCTAGTTAGAGTCCATTTCAACAATTTTTAGGGCTGAAATCAAGTATTTAAGGGTTGAAAATTACATTTTATTTATTTTATAATATTTTTGGAATTTGATGTTTTTTAAGTAGGCATGAAGTTGAGTTTCAATTCATTGTTTGGATTCACTTCGTAATGAATAAAATAATGGATAATTATTAGGCCCCCAAGTTTACATTTAAAAGGTGATAAAATATCTACTTACTAAAAATATAAAATTACTAAAAATAGAAGGATATTAAATATTTTATATTTTTAAAATTGATCCAATTAATACATTTAAAAAAGTGTTGAAGATAGTAAGTTTAGTTAGGTCTAGTATTATAATTTATTTATATAATATTTCAAAAATAAAGTTCAATTAACTCTATGTAGCTTTTTGATTTATTTAAATTTTTACATATGTATTAGAACTCAAGTTTTGAGTTGTGGTTTATTTAAGGATCCTTATGTATTGTTTGAATAAATTAAAGTAGAATTAGAATGGATTTGGTTTCTCAAGAATTTATTTGTGTAAATTTGTGCCTATTGGAATTTTATTTAAGTTTCAAAGATTCATTTATTTATAATCAATATATTTCACAAATATCCTAATTACATACAAATAAAATTAAGTAATATATTGAGTATTACTATGTGCATATATTGTGTTTTAAAATATTACATATTTTATGAAATTTAATAGTAACATCATGTAAAATAATGTCTATATGATGAATGATTTCATATTACAAAGTTACACCTATTTTAAAGGAAGATGATCCAATTTCAAGGTCAATAACAAAAATAAATCAAACTAAGTCAAAGTAAATGGAAAATAAATAAATAAAATGAGTAAAAAAATGAATAATTAGAAGGATAAACAATAGATAAGTAAATAAAATAAATAAAAAATAAAAAAAGACAATGAAAATAAATACATAGTGGGAAACATAAATGTAAATATCCAAAATACATAGGTAAGAATAAGAATATTTTGAAATGTGTCTTAAATTAACTCAAAACATATTTTCCTAAGGGGTTTGGGGTTAATATTTGTAAACAAGGAGTTTCACATCATTGATCCAAATTCTAATTCCATAGGCTCCATAAAAAATTCAAAAAAGTATCCATGGGGAAACTTACAGTTAAAGGTCAATTTCTTCATGTAAACCATATAGAACACACTCCTATAAATTATGGAACCAATCCCTCCCTTATACATGTCAATATGTGTCCTAAATTTAACCAATTTTTTTGAAAATATGCAAATTATGAACTAAAATAGTGATATGTTTCACCTTGCCTTTACTTTACCTGAGTGTGCACATATTTTTTATTATCCTTCTTGTGTAATTTATATTAAGGTTATTCAGGGAATAAAATTTGATAAATCAAGATATACTATTGGTGTATTTAAAAATATGAGTAATTCTAATTCTTTCCCTGAAAACTGTGATATTGATTTTTTATCCAACCCTAAATCTAAGAAGATGTCTAGGAGGGAGGAACGTAAATTTGTGGCTAATGGACCACTCAAAATATTTTAATGAATTATTATATGCATGATTCTAAATCTCATTGTTTTTTTATTCCTTTTTATTCAAAGATATTAAAACCCTTGTCACATTTAAGGTCTAATTCCTATCATATCAATCTAGTGAGTAAGATATGTCATCAAAGACTTATTCTATTTATTAGTCCTAACATTATAAATTTTGCCTTCATTTTCCATTAACTAGTTATTACATATATGCTTTCATCCAATCAAATTGAGTCATTTTATGTGCTAAGAATATGCGGTATTTTTTTCTAGGTTAGTTTCATGTTCTTTAACTAATTGAATAAAATAATATTATTTGTGGTTATCTTGTGCAATTTGATTGGATGAATGGTTTAGACATTATTGTTGAATTCATGTCATTTAAGGAAATCAAATACCTATAAATTTGAAGTCATAATACCTTTTTCAATGCTATCAGTAGCCTACCTGCCCAATGGTCTACCACATGTGCATTTACTTAAAAAATTAATTAAACCCATAGTCATGCCATCATGATAGGCTCTCAATGAGGATAAAAATTAAATTAAAAAAAATCATTTGTCATGGCATTGGTGTTTAAACTTCTAGAGTGTTATTTAAATAAGGATCAAGATTAATTATCACTACAAGAAAATTTAAAAAAGTGTAATATTTGAAATTACAAAAGAGACTCCCACACTTGAGATCATAGTGATGGAGATGGATCTTATATCCTTAGCATCCATAAAAAATATTTGTCACAACCTTCAATCCCATAAACTCACCTCCCAATATTCTTATGTAAATTTTTAGTTATGTATCAAATTTATCACAATCAATCAATTTTATTTTCTAAAATTACAAGCATTGTATTTTTTATCTCTTGATTTTATAGAAACAATACATGTTTCTTTTTTGCAGTTAGAACTATTAGAGAATGGATTTGAGATGAACTTTTATACTAACCATCTTGGTAAATTGGTAATTTTTTGGGTGAACAAGTTTCTATAAATTTTAAAGCCTACTCTGCTCTAAATGGTGTTATATACAAGTAGGTCACTTTCTTTTGACTAGACTATTGCTAAATAGAATGGTTTGAACCATAGTGGAAATGGGCATTGAGGGAAGGATTTTGAATTTTGAATTTTTCATTCATAGTTGGATGGGAAAGGAAAGAATTTAGTTGGAAAATTTATACAATTATAAAAGGAAAAAAAACCAAGGACTATGTTTTCATTTCAATTGGTTTCACATTTTTAAATTTAACAATATTTGAAATCCAATTTGGTGCTTCCCATGTTTTCAACTAAAATGATATAAAATGTATATGTTGAATCTAAATTGGAAAAAATTATGTATGTAAAATAAATTTCATTAAGACTCAAGTTATAAATTTTAATCTTATTCTACATAGTATTTTTTTTCTTTACTAAGAGTTTTTAATTAGAGTACAAGAAATGAAGGCCAATGTGATGGTAATTATGTCCATCTGGGTATTGTAAGGAAAATAATTACAAGATATCTGGATGAAATTATGACATGTGATATCAAATTTACCTCCAATATTCTTTTTTATAATTTTTTAATTTTATTTGTAGCAGGTAAACTCTACTTTTTTATCTTTTATGTAACACTATAAATGTGGAGTTTGGCAGATTTTGTCTTCATCCTAGCATCAAATCTTATAAAATCAATCCCTAAGGTATCTCAACCATTTTCATACTATTAATTATACATAAAATACTAAATATAAAAAACTATCAGTAATTGTTCAAATAAACTATTATTATTATTATTATTATTATTATTATTATTATTATTATTATTATTATTATTATTATTATTATTATTATTATTATTATTATTATTATTAATTTTTTGTTAAGTTCTCCCAAAACATCCACCTCTATGTTTTTTAAGGATGTGTCAATTAGTTGTATATCATTTCTTTCTAATTCTAGAGTAAATGGAATTGGGGGCCTAAATGGACTCTTTTGAGTGGTGCACTTAACCTATGAGGATAAATCTTATCTTGATCTTTGAACCATTATTTTGATTAAGGCAAAGTCTGACAAAGAAAGGATAATTTAGGGATGTCATGCTAATCATTAATGATTTTACAAATTTCATCATGCTACAATCTAACCTTTAAGCTAGTTCAATATAGGGTACTCATTTTGGTGTAGTCCCAATACCATTTTTTATAATTGGTCACATATGTGTCAACTCTATGATACATGTTTTTCTTACTCCAACTATTAATCCTTCGATAAAAAAACTAGTTCACCTTCCAAAGTTTCTTCATCCCTCTTCTAAAATGAACTGATAAATAGTGAAACTAACCCAATGCATGGCTAAAGGTTTATTATGTCAAAAATTAAAAGTGGAATGGATTTTTTTCATCCTGAGCATTATTCCAATGAGAAATAAAACCAAGCCTTCAATAAAATAAAAGAGAGCAATATGCCCTCAAAGAACCAAAAAACACTAGTCCATTATTTTGTCATATTTTTCACATGTTTTCAAACCCTATTATCATGAGTGTAGGGAAGATAAGAGGACCCTAAAACATATTACAAACTTTAAATCTAACCTTTCATCAAACTACCAAAAGACAACAAAATTAAAATATTAGAATTCATTTTGGTTGTGTGACTAGATTCTAACCTTTGCTTTTTATAGGGATTTGGCACTCTACACCCTTATTTTAAAACATCTTCTCAAATCTTGTTTCATTTTAGAATCTTTGATATTACCTAGAAATATTGTAAAATAAGATATGGATTCAAACCAAGGCTCTACCAACCTATGTTATTTTAAGGATTGGAATGAGGAACAAGTGAAGAAAAGGACAAGTTTTTTACTTTCATTTTATATATAGATGAAAAGAGGATAAATAATGTGGGGAAGCCTAGTTATTTTACTAAATATTTAGGTGTTGATGAGAATTTGAGGAATAATAAATTCAAAAAAATTCATGTTTCCAATTTACAAGAACCCCAAACTAATATTATGCTAATCTAAGTATGCTATGAAAAATTAATAAGCTATGGCCTTCCTTGTCAAATATAAATTTGTTGATTTTAAATAAATAAAACCCTATATTTTATGAGGACATATTCATATTTCCTTGTGTCTATGGTTATATTATTTTAGTTTTCAATTTTAAGTAAGATATATAAACTATTTTATAATATGGAACATAGTCATCTACTTCTATAATAATCTAAATGAATCAGGATCAAGCTATGGATTTTAGGTATTATAAAATATTGAAAAAATAGTTTTTTTTAGGATCAAAAAGGCTTTGGTACAAAAATATAAATCCTAGCTCTGATACCACTCATTATGATTAACAAGGCTCAGGTATCAAAATGTAAAGCCTAGCTCTGATACCACTTGTTAGGAATAACAAATATTCCTACATGTGCAAGTAAAATAAAATTATGGAAATAAAATATAAGCTACAATAAAACACAAAATAAGAGAGATAAAATGTAACAATATATATACTTAAAAACCTTGTTAAACTATCTAAGTAAAAACCATATGGCAAAGGTAGCATCTAAACATCATTCCATCATAAAATAATCTCTCTAACACATCTCCTCTTACTAACTCCTTTTTAGTGCTAACACCAAGCACTTATGTGAGAAAATCTTACACCCACATTTTCCATGCTTTAACCTACAAGATGTAACATGAAACTCTTATAATTATACTAACCATAGCATCTAATGGAGCTCCAAAAACATCTACCTCTATCTCTATGGTTGAGCTACCAAGTCTCCAAGCTCCATCTACAAGGATCCATTCCTTAAACCTAGGTGAGCCAAACATAATATCCTTTTAGGATCTAACCTCCAACCCTACATGTGATGCTTATATCACAAGCATCTAGGTGAATTAGGATTACAATCCTTACAAAATATAACCTTCTATCATGAAAGCACAAGTTTACAAGGATCCAAGTGATCCTCTAATAGGACTGATCCACCAAGGGATCCCTAAATGGGATGGTAATTACAAAGGATTACATAATGCTTTATATCATTTTCAATATGAAAAAGAGAGAAGAGAGATAAAATATGGAATCACATTTTAGTGGGTTTAATGGTAACCCAATAGATCCACTTACATGTGTTCATGTGTATAAGATAAAATAAACCCCATATGTTTCTGAGAAAAATGTGCCACTCTCGTATTGGGTGTGTCATGTGGTCATCATTCTATTTGTCAACAAGTAAAAAGTTCTCCAAAGTGGATGCTCTACCATATGAGAATAAGTGATACCTCCATGTGGTTCCAACCATTTACCCCCACTCCACAATCCAAAACAACAAGAACTAATTCACTTATTATTTTCTTCTCCCAAAGGTTAACAAATCAAATTCTCTAATAGATAGGATCATGGGGCACTTCCATGTGAATCAAAAGTTGGCACCCCACTTCCATAAGTGAGTCCAAACTAAAATAGTGATTTTTTTGTATTCTTCTCCCATGTGACCTCTAATATTTTATACCATGTTTAAAACCCATGTGATAACAAAGGGAAAAACATGTCCCTTAGTGGAGTGTTACACCCCACTCCCATAACACTACCTTGACCACACTTTAGGACCATCCATGGCCCCTCATACCACATCAACATCATACTAAATCACCTATTGCATCACTTAACATATCACTTGTATGCCACACCTACACATCATGTCACCTCACATCCACCTCACCTACCTAGTCACCATTTCTACCTCATCTATGAATAGTGACCTATGAATAGTGATCCGTGAATAATGCACATGAAGAGTACTTGTGAATAATACTCATGAATAGTAATCATGAATAGTGGCTTCACACCCAATAGGCTCCCACTTGAAGTCATATACACAAGAATTTCAAACACCTACATTTTATACCAACCAACTACCAGAGCAACTACTATCAATGTCAATGCCCACTACTACTCCACAACAAGCCCAGTATAGGTTTTCTACACTAATAAAAACTTATTTTCCCTTACTAAAATTATCAACATCTATATTCCCATAGTAGATTTATAGAAACTTAAGTGACTTCCACTTCACCATAGACCCAATCCTCTATCTAGGATTCTATGATGAACCACTCACAACTCTCACTCTTTGGAAATATTTCATTTACTACACGGCATGGATATCATGAGTATTATCCTTCTATAAATGAATAAATTACATAAGACAACCATATTATCTTCCTTTAGGATACTCTAGAAGACTACTTACAACTATAAGAAGTAGGATACTTAACTTTCTTGCTTCCATGTCCATTGTACATATACATCCTTGGTTTGATCCTTGATATCCTCCTAGTCACTCAAGCCATCATACCATTGATCTTCACCATGTTTTGGCCTTTAACCAATATGCCATAAATCTATAGAGAAAATTAATAAGCCTTGGATCTGCATTAAGGTATTGTTGTACCACACTAAGATGTTTGCTAGAACTTATACAATCTTCAATTCTAAAAACCAACAACTCTTTGCCTCAAACATATAGCCATTCTGATTACTCCATCTCATCACTAAATCACCATGTAATAATGATTATTTTACATCCCACTGATCCAACCATGAATAATAAGTACACATTACATTCCTAAAAGGAGTCTATAATTAGAGAGAAGAACCCATAAAATTCAAAACCTAACTGTTACATGTAGCAAAATACTACTCACCATGATCAACATGGTACCATCAATATTTCTTTTGAAGTCATCATACTACTCAATGAATCATATCATGTACTAATTTTTTAATCCCTAAAGATATAGTCAAGATGCATCTTTATCTACCACATATCTAACCAAACTCATGTGCAGAGTTACTCCATGCATCAATTCACTTGGCTGCTCACATCAATTATATTTTATCCCTCTTATTTACTCACTTATACTACACTAGAGCCACTAAACACTTCACACAATGCATATCTAAGTCTTTGAAATATTATACATTGGTATTCTTCTTCCGTGGAACCTTAAGATTTAACTTGTTCTTCTCCATCTTTCAACTACTCCAATAGGTACAAATTCAAGTTTCTATTACCTCTTACTCTACATGTATTTCTAAACATCTTGGGCAACACATTGTGGTAGCAATATCCCATAACATATATCCCATTCTCCATTCAAGAACACAACAACCTACATTCCTTATCATCTCCCTCCATCTACACCAATGGAGACTACCTTGCATCACCACAAGATATATAGTTACTTCATCAAGAATAATGTGTTGGTGTTGATCCATCTGGTAATGATGATTAAGCATATTTTATCTATTATCCATATTATTATAAGAGAGAAATACCTGCCATGCAATTTTTTTTATTTTCCGTTTTGTTCATATCTAGGTTTCTCCACCAATATCTCCCACTTACACAAAACCAACAAAGTTAGGATCTAATACCACTTTTTAGGATCAACAAGGTTCAAATACCAAAATCTAGAGCCTAGCTTTGATACCACTTGTTAGGATCAACAAGGCTTAGGTACCAAAAGATAAATCCTAGATCTAATACCACTTGTTATGAATAACAAATATTCCTACATGTCTGAGTAAAATAAAATTATGGAAATAAAATACAAGCTAAAATAAAACACAAAATAAGAGGGACAAACTATAAAAATTGATATACATGGAAACCCTACTAAACCAACTAGGGAAAACCACCAGGCAAAGGTAATTCTCAACTTCATTTCATCAGTAAAAATTTCTCTAACACATCTCATCACATCAACTACTTTCCAATGTTAACACCAATTATATAGGTTAACAAAGCTTACAATCATTCTTTTCATGTTGTAACTTAAAAGATGAAATATTTAGCTCTTATAATGATAAAACCATATCATCTAATGGATATCCAACAACATCTACCTCTATCTCCATGGTCTAAGATAAAATCCTCCAAACTCCATTTCCAGGGATCCATTCCATGAACCTAGGTGAGCCAAGCATAATAAACTTTCAAGCTCTAACCTCTAACCCTACATGTGATTATTAAAACCCAAGTGTCAAGGTGAGTTAGGCTTACAAGCTTTACAAAATTTAACCTTATATCATGCAAGTAAAAGATTGAAAGGATCCAAGTGATCCTCTAATAGGCTTGATCCACCAAGTGATCCCCAAATGGGATAATAATTACAAAGGAGTACATAATGATCTATAACATTTTAAATATTATAAAGAGAGAAGAGAGATAAAATGTGGCACTACCTTTGAGTGGGCTCAATAGTAGCCTGCTAGAGCCACTCACACGCACTCATGTGCATAAGCCAAAAGTAGCCCAATGTGCTTAGGAGAAAAATGCACCACTCTCATAGTGGGGGTGTCATTTGGTCTCAATTTTGTTTATTAACATGTACAAAAGTCTCCAAAGTGGATGCTCCACTATATAAGAACAAGTGCCACCTCTATGTGGCTCTACCTATTGTCTCCTCCAAAAGTGTGAAAAACAAGCACTAATGCTCTTATTGTCTTCTTCTCCCAAATGTCCATAAAGTGGATTATATACTATACAAGATGATGGAACACTTCTATTTGACTCAAAATTTAGCTCCCCATTTCCACAAGTGAGTCCAAACTGCAATAGTGATCTTCTTCTTCCATGTGACATCTTGTCTTTTGTACCATATGTCAAACCCATGAGATAAAAAAGGAAAAAATATGTCACTTAGTGGAGTGTTATGATCCACTCCTATCAAACCACCTTAAAAACACCTTAGGAACCTTCATGGGCCCTCCTACCACATCACCATCTTGCTACATCCCCTGCTACATCACTTGACACATCACCTATATGCCACAACTACATACCACATAACCTAGGATCCACCTCACTTGCCTAGTCACCATTACCACCTCATTTATGAATAATGACTTGTGAATAGTTATCTTTGAGTAGTTCACATGAATATTACTCATGAATAATAGTTGTGAATAGTACTCATGAATAGTGATCTATGAATAGTGGCTTCACACCCAACAATTTTGACGTAATATGAAACAATATTTAATCTTAGAGGTGAACAAAAGGTTTTTGTGAAACTCTATGAGAGCATGAAAAAATTTATGTTTACTAAAATATAATATATATAAATGGATAAAAATTAAAATTCAATAAAAATGATTAAAGGAATTTTAAGTGAGCATTATGACATATTAATGTAACAAAAATAACTCTTAATTAATTAATTGATTTCTAAATATTAGTAATCACATAGGGTTTATAGTAATTATATTATTCTTTTATTGATGATACACATTTTTAATTGGAGTTTCTATCCAAATATACAACTCATCTTTTCTTGAAAAAATATATTATTCTCCTTGTTAGCCAATGGTGGAAATAATTAAATCTTATCAAAAATAAAATGGGATTTGTGGATATGTGGTAAATTGGTTTAGTAGTAGGTATATATTAATATTTTTCATATTTGTAAATGTATATACCTAATTTTGGAACAAGAATTATTATTTTAATGTTTCTAATATTATTTTATGCATATGAATAATATATTTAAAATTAGGAACTTAGTGGTGCTTTTTTAAATTTCCTTTCCCTATATCTTATTCTCTATATAGCCCTAAATTTGTCCCCTCCTTTTTTTCATATTTCTTTATTTTTGTAAAAATTCAACACCTCTTTTTTGTTTATTTTTTTTCTTTTACATTTCACTTTGCTAGGATGGACTCAATGAATGGATAAAATTATTGCATATAGATTCAAAAGACCACCAAATATGTACCCTATATTTTTATCACCCTCTTTTTCCATCCATATTGTTTCAATGTTTGGAAATATTATTATCATTTATTTCTTGTTTTAGTTTTTAACTTGCATAAAAATATGTTTATAATAAAAAATTGTGACATCTATATATACAAATAATTCTACTAGAATCTTAAAAACAAGTATATAATGAGTATAAAGAGGAACTTAAGCATAAAAACACTCTTTGTATAAACTTAATATTTTCCAATTTATCACTTTACTTAAATTTTATATTACAAGGGCTAGTCATTGCTTTAATATCTATTATTACATGCCTTAAAGGGTTCACCAAGAATGTGGTCGGATCACATCATGGTAATTTTTTAGAGATGTTTTCATACTCTTTAGTCATACTTAAATTATTATTAGTCTAACCTCATTTACATATCCGTAAATATTAACTCTTTGTCTACCTTTTGTTTGGATTATATATCCTCCCCATATCCCATTTTATCATCAACTGATATAATAAATATATTAGCTTCCTTTCCGTGTACTATATCAACATGAATGCTAGAGTTATTAGTTTATTATATAACATTTTTATTTGAAATATATTAGTGGTGTGATGTTGACTTACTGGGGAGGAATAATATAATCACTTATATATAATATTTTAGAGAAATTCATTGCTCACAAAGAATGGATGGAAACATCCCATATCTGATTCTAATGTATTCATATGGAACAAAACCTAATACTTTACATGGATGGAGGAAACATTTTAAGGAGAACATAATGATATTCCATGTTTTATATGTAAAAGTGAACTTGAAGAGATTAATTTTTGTTACATGTTACCATAGTAATATAGAGGGTGAGCATAGTATGTATAAATATAGAGTTACATTAGCACCATGATATATAGTATAGATAGGGGCCTTCATCCTCCTCTCACATTGGTTAAGATCATAAATGTACTTAGTCTCTTCCCCCTCCTCAGCCTCCCTAGGTAGATATATAGGCTTCCATCAGTGCAAGGCCCATAGATCCATTTATCTCAACCTCCATATACCCTATATGAATAGTGGGGGAGGGGGCTCAGTATGAGGGACTCTATCTATATCTAAGGAAATTGATTAAGGGATATAGGGAAGGCATGTATTTGGTTCATGCATGAATTTATTTGATGAAATATTTTCTACTTGGTGACTCAAGAATCATATTAGTTAGTGAGTTATCAGGATCCCCACCCATGTAGTTCTCTAATGAAACCAATGATTCTTTATAATCCTATCAAATTGAGAACCCAGGAGAGTACCCCTATAAATTTATAGGTGCCTAGTTCTAATCTCTATATATGGGTCCATAACTCTATCTATACAATCGATGGTTGAGCATAACATAGTATGCATATTTATTGGCACTCTAAGACGGTATGCTCATATAGATCTATAAGGCCCTATAGATATATCCTACCTAGAGAGGTACTATCTAACTATATGTCCATGGCATATCATAGAATATATAAACTTAGGGAGATAGGGGCACTCCTAGATAATATAAATATATAGGTTTCTTACCCTATAGACATATCTTGGTGATGTGATATCTAACTATATGGGTGTAGTGTATCATATAGAAAGATAGGGAGATATGGGAACTCCTATATAAATATATGGCTTGAACATATATAAACATAGGGGAAATTAAGGGTAAAATGTAATGTATATAGAAAACCACTCAATTTATGCTTATATAATCTATATCCCCTTGATGATTAATGAATAATTATTAATTAATGTGGCACTCAATTGATTTCTCAATTGAGGGCCTCATATAAAGATAAATAAGGGAAATTACCTATCACTATATATATATATATATATATATATATATATTTATATGTATATATATATGTGTGTGTGTATATATATATACATATATATATATATATATATATATACATATATATACATATATATACATATATATACATATATACATATATATATATACATATATATATATATATATATATGTATATATATATATATGTATATAAGTATATATATGTATATATATGTATATATATATATATATATATATATATATATATCTGTATATATATATATATATGTATATATATATACACACACACATATATATATATACATATAAATATATATATATATACAT
This sequence comes from Torreya grandis, assembly GCA_037957365.1. Classification (NCBI taxonomy): domain Eukaryota; kingdom Viridiplantae; phylum Streptophyta; class Pinopsida; order Cupressales; family Taxaceae; genus Torreya; species Torreya grandis. The sequence goes on along the minus strand of JARHVA010007330.1, from coordinate 348,014 downwards.
ATACATATATATATATATATACATACATATATATATATATATACATACATATATATATATATATATATATATACATATATATATATATACACATACATATACATATATATATATATATATATATACATATATATATATGTGTGTGTGTGTGTGTGTATGTATATATATATATATATACACACACATATACATATATATATATACACACATATATATATATATACATATACATATATATATATATACACATATATATACATGTGTGTGTGTGTGTGTGTGTGTGTGTGTGTGTGTATACATATATATATATATATATATATATATATATATATATACGGATATATATATATATATATATACATATATATATACACACACACATATATATATACACACACATATATATATGGTTATTCCCCCATTATATATATGTATTACTTGATTTTTATATATACATAAAGGGTCATTTGAGGGTCTCAATTGATATGTCAAGGTAGACTATCTCCAATCTATATTTGGCACCCTATATCTACATATGGTGACCCTATCTATATATGTGGGAGGGTGAGGAGGTTGAGGTACTACATTTGATGAAGGTGGTGAGATAAAAATAATTGAGGATAAGGGTGAGTAATAAATATATAAAATATGGGAACTTAACCCCCTATATATATGATATAAGGCTGAGGGAATTTATGCTATTAGCCTAGTCAATATATAATTGTGTCAAGTTAACATATTCAAAATGTATCAACCTAGTTGATACCATTGGTTTATATTTTACGGTTCATTTTGGGTATTGATAAATGGGTGACATAACATTCTTAAATAATATAACACATTCATCTTCACTTCTTGTACTTAAATTTTCTCTCCTAAGTTGTACTTAGAATAATAAGACAAATTATTATCTTAGAGGTCTAGTTGTGCTTATGGTTTTTGAAGATAATAATGATAAGTTAAATTAATTAAGTGTCCAAGTATTTGAAGATACCAAATAAGGATATTTATGTATTATTCTTACCATTTGAGATCTTAAACCTAAAACATCTCTTGTAAAGTGCCACTTGTGCCAAAGAAGGAGATTGAGGTATCAACCGGTCCAACCAAAAGTATGTATCTCTATCATATACTATTTCATTTATTTACTTAGTAGATTATATATTTATTTATAAATTTTTATTATGAATGTATGTGCTTTATTATTCTCTTCCCTATACAAAATAAGTTGGTATAACTATATGATTGCTTAGTTTATCCATATATAACCTTATGTTGCATAGACTATCCATTAGAGTTACCTTCTTATTAGTTAATTAATTTTATATTTATCAAGTGTAGGTTACCCTAATTCTTTTAGTGACCTTATTATATCCTTGATACACCCATTTATAATCATTATTTAATAATTTATCTATATTGAGCCTTAGTTTTTTTTATAACCCATGTCATAGGCTTGCGCTTAGGAACCATTTCCTCTTTACATTTGAATATAGATTTCCATTTGATAGGTATACATTATTTACCTAAGTACATTCCAAGTATACAGATTCTATATTTTAATTAAATTATTTGATTTATATTTATTAATAGCAACAAGATATATATAGGTTATCCTTGCTAGTGTATATATTCTAGTGATCTTTACATGAATATTCGGTAAGTGCACAGATTTGGGGGATAATTTCATGGAAATTTTACATAACTCAATCACATTAATAACTAATTTTATTACATTATTTAATTAATTCAATAACATTATTTAAATTATAGCTAGGTAATTATCAAGCCATAATGTGATCATGTTAATTTATAATGCAATCACGTTAATGTATAACATGATTGCATAATAGATAATGTGATCACATTACTATTATTTTTCACATTTAAAAAAATGGAATGAATGTTGGTTTAATAGGTAACGTGATCATGTTATTGATAATTTGATCGCATCCCTATTATTTTGTACATCAAATCATATGGGAGCTGAACATGAAGGTAACTTTGGATAGAATATTATATTTACTACTCTAAATGCTAAGTATTTAAATTTATTTTAGTAAATATAATAAATTAAGGTCACTCAACATTTGATAGAGTTGGTCTCATACTTGCATGCCTTATGATATGGAAAATATTTTTTCAAAATCCAATCAAGTTATTACTTAGGCATATTCAAGGCTTAAGTATTAAACCTAAGGATTTTAAGACATAATTTTTGCAATTAATGTCCTTTTTTGTTAAACATATAGTCATTTTTTAGGTTTTTTTACCTTTCAAATTTGTTCCTAGAATTTATAAGAGTCTTAGGTTTGTCAAAATTGAAGTTTTCAAGCCAATCACTTTGAAAATGATGCAAAGTAGTGTGATTTGGATAGCATAGGTCACACTGATGACCTACACACATCAAATGACCACTTTGTGTAAATTTCACTTGTTCATCTTATCTTACTCATCTTTTATCACTTTTTATTCATGCCTCATCACCCCTAATCACTCTCTCATCATTATTAATTATCCCTAATCACTCTCTCATTGAACCTCACTATCCTTAGTAATCTCTAATCACTCCCTCATCATCCCTAATTACTCCCTCATTAACCCTCACTATCCTTCATCTTCCCTAATCACTCACTCCTCATCCCTCATCATCCCTCATCACTCCCTTATTGACCCTCACCATCCCTCATCATGTTTAAACACTCACTCATCATCTAGAATCATTCCCTCATTAGATCTCACCATCCCTAATAATTGCTTCATCATCCCTAATCACTCCTTTATCATCCTTCATCATCCCTCATTGGCTCTCAATATCCCTAATCACCACTTAATTATTCCTAATCATTGATTCATCATCCTTAATCACTCCTTCCTCATACCTCATCATCCCTAATCACTCCCTTATTGACCCTCACCATTCCTCATCATTTATAATCACTCCATCATCATCCCTAATCACTCCCTAATTGACCTTCACCATCCTTAGTTATCCCTAATCACTAATTCATCATACCTCATCCTCTATAATCACTCATTAATCATCCCTCATCACCTATAATCACTCCCCAATTAATCCTCACCATCCCTCATAATCCTTAATCACTCCCTCATTGACCCTCACCATCCATATTGACTCCCTCATCATCTGTACTCAATTCTTTCTCATCCTTAATCACTCCATCCAATACCTTGATGGTGGTATTTTTTTGGGGGTTTAATAATGTTAAGATTTTAAATTGGAGAGTTGAGTGCTAACATAAAATATAATATATAATCATCAAAATGATGTGAAGGAAAATTTTAAACATAAAAATTTAACACCTATGATAAAATATGGGACTATTAGAAATGATGTGATTCATAGTTGAAAATCCACCAAAAAAGAGAAGTAAATAAAACCACCATATAACAAAAAATGGGTATTAAATACATAAGGATCAAAAATATATGTGATTTATTGAAACAAATCAATTTTATTCCATATGAGGACATTTTAGGATCTAAATAATTACATTAAATGCCTTCTATTTTTAAGTCTATTTATTGAGTCATCATACTAGAGAGTGGAAAATAATTTTCAAATGATTATAAAAAGTAGTCGAAGATTGGAAAGTTGCACTTAATTCATAAATTAAATATTCAATCTAATGAAGAGTGTCACACTATGAGATCTCTACTTGCATATCTTGATAAGTGGATACAAGTTATCTATTATTATAAAAAGGTTAGTAGATAATAGATTATGAACCCAATGATATGGTAGGTATTAAAAATATCTCTACTTACCCCAAAAAAAACTTACATGAATTAAAAGTATTGTTTCATTAATAAATTTAGACCAATGGTGAGCCAATACACTTCATTTCTAATGGAAGTCAGAAGAATTTAATTTCTTCTAAAGCATATTTTCAAAAATTTAACTTGAAATTTATACATCATCCATAACCATACGCTACTATATGGTCTAGTGTAGGAATTGAGAAATAGATCACCTAGTAGTGTCATTATTTGTACAAAATTAAACTTTTAAAAGATGCAATCCTTTGTGACATCTCACCATTAAAGGTGTGTGATGTTTTACATGTGGTCAACCATATATTTACCATTATTAATTTTATGTTAACTCAAGTAATGAATTCATTCATTTCAAGATGTTGAATGACATCCTCAATCCCATTACCTATGTCATTTTTTAAATCTACATTGATGGCATCTTAATATTTATAAAACATGGGATGAACATCTACACCATGCTAAAATAGTGTTTCATATTTTTTAGAAACATATTTTTATGATAACATGAATAAATTTTAATTTTTTCGTTTAAGAGATAAAAAATTGGGATACAATACACACACAAAGAGTGCGTGTGTGAACCAAACTAGGATTCAAGTCATACAAGAATGGGAAACACTAAATAAATTTTTATCTAATTCAAATATTCTTAAAATTATCAAATTATACAAGATAATTGTGTTTAATTTTTATCTTTTGAATAAAAATACCAAAGGTGGAATCGAATAAAGTTACATCTATTCAGTTTCACAAAAAATATAATTTGATTAACTAAAATTCAAACTCTATTTTTTGTTAGTAATTATGTTAATTGACTATAAATATGGAAGATCTTCCAATTCATTCAGTAATAAAATTGACTATCACAAATGGTTATTAAAAACACAAGTCTTATAAAAGAGTTGATTTATATTATAATGGATTAAACAATATATGATTGGAATAAAAGATATATTTAGAGTATATACTTACATTATATTATGAATGAGTGATTGGGGATGGTGAAGGATGGTGAGGACCAGTGATGGAGTAATGAGGGATGGTGATGGTTAATGAGGGAGTGATTAGTGATGATTATGGATGAAGAAATATTCATTATGGATTATGAGGGATGAGGAGGGGGTGATTTTGGATGATGAAGGATGGTGATAATAAATGGAGTGATTAGGGATGATAATCTCAAGTGATTAGAGGTAATGAGAGACAATGAAGGTTAATGAAATGGTGATTACAAATGAGGAAGGGTGTGGAGGGAGTGAGTAGGGATGAAGAAGAGATTAGGGATGATGATTTATGAGGAAAGAGTGATTAGGGATAATGAAGGATAGGGAGGGAGTGATTAGGGATGATGATGTCTAGTGAGGTTCAATGAAAGAGTGATTAGATATGACTAGGGATAGTGAAGGATAATGAAAGAGTGATTAGGGAAAATTAAGAATGATGAGAGAGTGATTAGGGGTAATTAGGGATGAGTAGTAAGTTATTAACTATGAGGGAGGGATTAATAGAAAGTAAAATTAACACAAATTAGTAATTTGATTTGTGTAAGTTGTTAATATGATCTACACTACCCCAATAACACCACGTTGGATTAAGTTTAAAGTGATTAATTTTCAAACTTCAATTTTGACAAAATTAAGACTCCTATAAATGCCAAGAATCAATATAGAATGTACAAAAACCTTAAAAATTTACTTTATATTTACCAAAAATGGACATTAATTGCAAAATTTAGGTACTAAAATCCCTAAGTTTAATATCTAGACCTTAAAAATGTCTAAGTACTAACTAGATTGGATTTTGAAAAACTATTTTCCACATCATAAGGCATGAAACTATGAGACCAAATCTATCAAATGTTGAGTGACCATAATTTATTATGGATGATGAGGGATGAGAAGGGATAAGGAGGGGGCCATTAAGAATAATGAGGGATAGTGAGGGTCAATGAGGGAGTATCAAGGATGATGAAAGAGTGATTAGAGATGACTAGGGACAATGAAGTTCAATGAGGTAGTGATTAGGGGAAATGAAAAATTATAAGAGATTGATTATAGGTGATGAGATATGAATAGGAAGTGAATAGGGATGAGGTAGGGATGATGAACAAGTTAAATTAACACAAAGTTGTCATTTGATGTATGTATATTATCAATGTCACCTATGCTACCCTAATCACACCACTTTGCATAAATTTCAATGTGAGTGGTTTTAAAAATTCAATTTTGACAAACCTAAGACTCTTATAAAAGACATGAATCAATTTAGAAGGCATAAAAACCTTAAAAATGACTATATGTTTACCAAAAATGGACATCTATTGAAAAAATTATGTCCTGAAATCCCTAGGTTTAATACTTAGACCCTAAAAATGACTAAGTAATAACCTGATTGGATTTTGAAAAACTATTTTTCCCATTGTAAGACATGTAGCTATGAGACCAAATCTATCAGATGCTGAGTGACCCTAATTTCATATATTAAAATAAATTTAAAGTATAAGTTTATAAAAAGTATTATACCTAACATCTAGAATAGTAAATATAAGATTCTATCAAAAGTTGCCTTCTTGTGCAAATCTCAAATGATTTTATGTGCAAAATAAAATGAATTTGATTATGTTATCAATAATGTGATTGAATTTCCTATTAACCAACATTCACTCCATTTGTTTAAATGTGTAAAATAATAGTAATGTGATCACATTTTGGTTTTATAATAACATAATCATGTTATATATTAACACGATCACATTATACATTAATGAAATTATATTATAGATTAACATGATCCCAATATTTGAATTTAAATTAAATTTTTGCACTTTTTGGCTCAAGATGGCTTGGATTCTTGAGCTAAAGGCTTGGACTATCAATGTAAAATTTAGTTTTGAAAGGTATGAAAATAAACAACAAATTTTAACTTTTATTGCCAAATAAACTAAGAATTTCAATGTGAAAATTCAAAAAATTGACATGATGAGAACGCTCTCCTCTTTCCAAAAATATGATTATTATAATTTTTGGACTAATTTAAGTTTTTAAACTATATTTATATCTAACTATGCTTTTTTAGGCCACTACATGCCATAAACATACATGCCTATTCATTTTCATGTAATTTGTATTTCATTGATTCAAGTGAAAAACAAATTATATGTTAATTTAGTACACATAATTGTATAAACATTAAAAAAAAAATCTTTGAGGTAGTTATGCATCACTTATGGATGATTATCCATTTTTTGTTAGTTTTTAGGATCTCTTTACTTGAAAAATTCATAAAACAAATATTTATTGAAAAAATACAAAAAAGTATAGGTGACTTATTAGAAGATTTTATCTAAAATTTCCGCAAAGGGTTTCAAATAATACTAAAAAATGCTAAAAAAATGGTGTGTTTCATGGTTGTCTATCTACTATGTTTTCTAGAAGAAATAAGAGTTCCTCTTCAAAATTTAGATGCTTGACCTAGTTATACTTAACCATTTTTTTTTAAAATAATGTTTTAGAAACTAGACTTGAAATTTTATATTTCATTGTTTTAAACAATCTTCAATTTCAGAATGTAGATATCTCAAATTATCTACATAAGTTCAAATTTTTGAAATTTCAAAAAAATCATGTCTACGGGTAGGCCAGTTTTTGTCCCCTAACTTTGTGTACTTACCCTAGTATCTAGTCTTTGACTGGATAACTTTATAATTTACCTTATTAATTATTCTTAGTGTAATTTTCAATATCATTATACTATTTAGTGAATATTTTAGAAAAATTATATCGACCAAATCAATACATTATTTCATAATTTTGAAACTATATCTTTAAACTTGACACAATTTTTACATTTTCTCCAATTGTATTGAGTAGCCTAAAGCAATACCATCATAATATAATCATAAATCCTACATATCCTAAGTTTTTAAGTATGAATGAAAGTGTGTGCATAGTAGGTAAAGGTAAATATGGGAACTAAATAACTAAGTACAAAATAGCTTACAATTCAACACCCATAATAAATATTTAGATGTGCATGAATGGCAAAAAGAGAATGATGAGTCACATAGAGTTAAAAGGAATAAATTATAAGTAATATCACATAGAATAATAACCCTTGATAACTTTAGAGAATAATAAAGTCACAAGTGAACAAACATAACGAGTGATAATATAAAATACAACCAGTCAATTAGATAGTTTTAAAATATGACACTTGGTAGAGCTAGAAATGATATGACAACAAAGGTAAAATATCTATATGGATGGATATGACATGAATACTATCAAAAATATAAATATCAAGGTATAACTAAGTCAGATCTACCCTAAAATAAGACTTCAATTTGGGCATGAAGCCTACATGGTGATAGTCACCCACCCCTTGACTAGACATTCTAATAACCAAGCCATGACAAATATAAAAATGGGGAGTTAGATCTAATTTAGGTTGTTATTGGGTTAAGTTAAGTGATTTTTTTTGGATTTTTTTTGAGATGTGAAGTTGTAAGATAAAATTGTCAAGGATCAAGGGCTAAAACTCTACCAGAATTTAGATGTTAGTGAGATTAAGGGAGAAAGATCCAAGAGATCTTATAAGGGGTTTAGGGGAACCTACATAAAGCTATAAAGCTAAAAATATTATATAAAATCATCCAAGATAATAAAATTTAGTATGAATATACATTGCATATCTTTGAGGGTTTATTTGGTGAGGTGTTCTTTGATGGGGAATCCCCATCAAAAGCTTCACCATGTCATATGAAATAAACATTAAGAATCTTTTGGAAATTTATGGGGATAATAGCATGAAATAAAAAGGTGTAGTGGAGTGATGTGTAATGTAATTTAGTAGATCATTGATTGTGAGTCAACCAAAAGTAGAGGTTATAATACCACTGATTTTGATACAACTATCAGATGTGTTTTTGTCCATTGTGAGAAGGTGTGTATATTAAAAAACATGATGAGGAGAGTATTTAAGGATGAGGAATGGTAGATCACCAAAATTAAGGAAACCAATAGAGAGTATATTAATGAATAAAAATACTTACCAAGGATGAGATGAATATGATTGAAAGAGAATGTTTTTTAGAATGTTTCAAGAGTCCAAGATCTCTTATGTAGGATTATACCACTAAAGTGAAATAGTGGGTGACCTAGATATTGAGACATAGAAAAAATAAATTACTGGAGGTATTCCTTATGTGGGTGAAAATATGAGACCACTAACTGATCTCCAACCATATGTTAGTTAAAAGTAATAACAAAAGAGTGTTGGCCATGAGGTAGTCAAGTGCAAGAATAAAATAACATTGACTAATTACCAAATGTGGGGTAGTTAAGCAGAAGAAAGAAGCTAAGGCATGGACAAAAACACTAATGAGAGGTAATCGATGTACATATGAGAATATGATACCACCAAAAAATCACCAGTCATGAGGCAATTGAGTGAAATTAAAGTGAGGCATTGATAAAATCATTGATCGGAGGTAGTCATGTTTGGAAGAAGAGAGAAAATAATGTGTATAAATGCCAATAAGATGTAATTGAATACATAATAAAAGATTAATCACTATAAAATCATTGATAATAGGTATACATCACAAAATTTACTTGACAATGAGTGTTAATAAATCAATGATCTAAGGTAGTGAGGGTGCATAATCATACTATAATTAGAGTATTGGGTAGAAGGTGCTAAGGAATATCCCCATAAATCACAAATGTGTACATAATGCATAATTAATGAATGTTATAGGCATTATAGAGAATATCTAATAGAACAATATATTTCATAAGGGAATAAGGAGAGACCTAATGATATAACCCTCAAAGAGTTGGAGGCATGTGGGAGATAAACTAGGAGCTGATGTGCAGAGGTTATTTTGTGAATAATACCCATAAGATATGTGTAAATGGGTCATGGATGTCGAGCATAATTTAATTCTAAAGAGTGTAAAGGACTTCATGGGATCAATGTGTATGTAAAAAAGATTATTTGGTAGTAAAATAAGAGGCTCAAGATATTTTTAGGAGAAGAAGATATAAAGAGGCAAGGGAAGGGTGATAAATTAAGCACATATTGTTTCTTTGTTACTATACTATGTAGTACATTCATAGAGATGTCTAAATTGGAAGTGAATTATTGAGAGCCGCTACCCATAAGTATAGGTTAGGTAGAAAACATTATGAAGAGTCCCAATATCCATAAGGGAACCAATGTTGAATAATAAGGGTGTGTAGTTGAAATTTACATTAATAGAGAACATAAAAATATTGGATAAGGATACCCAATTTATATAGAGTGTGATGGTTAAAAAAAGGTGTATATCAATCAATGAAAGCAAACATAACATTAAATAATTTATTGACTACGGAAAATCAATATACATAAGAGATAAAGAAGTAGGGAGGAAGAAAAGAAAATAAGTTTTATTGTGTACATCATGTATGATGAACTATGGAAAAGTTTTTGAGAGCAAAAATATGATATGTTAGGTGTAATAGGAGATAGGGTGAAATACATACACCATAGCATGAAGAGATAGATCCAATGAATAATATGAATAATATAACCTTTAAAGAGGTACAAGGGTGAAGAAGTTAAATTGTTTTTTAACCTATGTTTTCCAAGATGTAACAAAGTAGTACACAAGGATGCAAGGTGCGATATGGGAAAAAAAATTTTGATGAAAATGAAAATGAAGAGATTTGAAAATAAAGTAGACAGGATATGATAGAGGAATTTGCTTATAGTGATCTGAAGCTAAAGCAAAGAACACAATTCATAGTTCACATAAGAGAGAAGTAAAGGTCACTATCAATAAAGGGTAGGAACATAGACAGTCAAGAGTCAATGAGAATAGATCTACTAAATGGAAAAATGTCCAAGTAAATAGAGAAAATTTCACAATAGAATGAGGATAAAAGAGAGACATGTAGGTCATGAAATAAAACACACAAGATGAGAAAGTTAAGAAATAGAGTGTGATCATGATTACTTGTTGTGTAGGATTGATAAAGACGTACTTAACATAGAAGGGAGAAGGAAATACATAAAAAATGAGTAGATAGATATGGTGTAGATTAAGTAAGGAAAATTTACATTGAGTGTAATTAAACACTAATATATAATATAACTTGAGGAAATTAGCATAATGGCATAGTAATTAGAAGACATGATAAAGTATGAAAAAACATAGTTCAGTAAGTGAAGTTTAAGGATTTCAAAGTTGAAAAACTTGGCAAAACTAGTAGTATTGAAAATATTAGTATGCACTAAAGGAGGTGATAATATTTTCTATAAGATAAAAATAGAGGCTATTAGATAACCAAAATAAATCCAACTAGTAAGATTCATAAATATTTTGAAAATGCTAAGAAAGGTATAGTGTTAAGGAAAAGAGTTGTGTAGGAAGCAACTAGAGGCTGCTAGAGTGCTAAACATGAGACAATTGAAAAAGATAAAATTATAGAGATGCATGAGGGAAAGAGAACTATAAGAATCATCGACTAAGGAGGAAAGTGTTGTGTAAGATCATGACAAATGTAGTAGTGGAAGATAAGAATAATGATGCCTATTAGAGTGAATAAAGTTGAATAATAAAGTAAAAATGAAGCATAAGGTTATTATTGTGCAAGGCATATGGTTAAAATTTAGATAAGGTGAAGAGAATGTATAAACCCAAAACTGAGCTAGATGTTAGAAGAGTGTAATTTTGGAAATGTGCCAAGAAATATAATGATTATGTGAGGGAGATGAGAAGGGGAAAAGTAACAATGTAAAGGACTATCTTGATAATGAAAAGTCATGATAAGTGTGACGAAAGTAGCATTCAAAGAATATATAATAATATAAATATGAAGAAGGAATATGTGAATTTAATTTTTCAAAATGAGATCAAAGTTGTTTCAAAAAGGAAATAATGACATTTAAATGAGAAAAGGTCCCCTTACATCAAAATAATGTACAAAGGGAAATAAGAAGATGAGATTTTCCTCAGAGGTGAAGGGTTTACGTTCACATGAAAATAGGATCCATGTGAAAATGAATTTAATAAATGACTTAGCCTATACCTAACCCAACTCACAAAGTTCATTAAAAATTACCAATGGAAGCCACTAGAAGAAGTTAAATAGGTATATCAAGTTAACATGTAGCTATTGAGGATAGTGAAAATTTATTTGTGCATGACACTAATGATTTTATAGAGAAAGGATTAGAATAAGATAAAAATGAAACTAATGAGAAGTAGGTTATGGGGTTTAAATATAATTGTGGAGTAGGTCATGCAACAATAGGAGGGAATAAATGTAGATAGTGGGATTACCATGTATACATGACCACGAAAGGCATGAAGGGATATGGAGAGAAAATATCCATAATTTTCATAATGGATAACATAAAGAAGAAATTAAACACAAAGGAAAATATGGATGAAGGTGAATAAAAAGGGAATTTAACAAAACTCTATATTAAAATTGAATTAGGTGGGAATAGATCCATAATTGGTAGGAGGAAAGTAATAAAGAGGAATTATACAAAGGATATTTATAAAGTGCACATTAAAAAATGAAGTGTTGAAGAAATTTGGAAGAAATATAAACATCAAGGTGTATTTAGTTCCATACGAGCAAAGAGAAAAGAAGAGAAGAGCAAGAGATAAGTTCACAAGAGAGCCTTAAAAGGCACATAAAAGTATACAAAGGAATAAATAAAAGAGGAAATGAGGACAAGAGAAGATCAAATGGGAAGAGGATGAATATGAAAAGAGTGATGAAGATAAATTCATGATATAAGGAGGGTCAAAAGAATAAAAGTGTAGATCGAGCGTACCTATCAAAAGTGACTAGTGGAAGGGAACACCATGGTCAAACTATCTAACCAAAAATGTAGTTTAACCACTGAATCCCAGATCTAAGTAGGGGCTTAAATTTCAATTACCTAAGTAATCTGATGTAATATTATCCTAGGCAAATTTTTAATTCAAAATTACCCAAGATTTAAGGTGATAATGAGAGAATGATCATAGGAAGTAAAATAAAATTTGGGAACCAAAGAAATTCACACAAAAGGACTTGAAATTTGGCACATATAATCACTCTTGAGACATGTATGAATGGTGAAAAGAGTGATACAAGTCATGTAGAGTTATAAGGAATTAGGTAAAAGAAATAACACTCCAAGGAAAAATCCTTGACAATGTAAGATCATAAAAACAAGGTGCAAGGTAATAGATGTATAACATGAGAGGAGAAAATACAATTGAAAAAATAGACAAATATAAAGCATAGACTTAGCAAATCTAGAACTAAGATGATGAATAAGGAAACAAATATTTATCTATGTGGATATAAAATGTTTTTCTTTTTATAATTACAAAGCTTGTTATCTGACCAATCCAAAGATACCCTAGCATAGGCCTTAAAATTTGGGTGTCAAGTCTAACTATAAATAATATTCCACCCCTTGAATATAAATTTTAGTAAAAATTCCTTGACAAATATAATTAACAACATACTATTTGGTTTTTGTTAAGAGGTAAGGTTATAGGAGAAAATGGGCAAGTCCTAAGAGCCAAAACTCTGCTAAAATGTAAAGTTGAGTGAGAACAAGGAAGAAAGAGTTTAGAACTATTAGAATAGAGCTGAGAGCTCATATATAAATGTATGAATCTAAAAAATATCATGTAAATTTAACCATGATAATGAAAGGCAAATTTTATAATCCATTGTGTAATTCTGATGGCTATGTGGTGAAGGGTTTCTTCACTAGAAAACCCCATTTCCATTTGTACCACAAATACATACACACACACACACAGATATATATATATATATATATATATATATATATATATATATATATATATATATATATATATATATATATATATAGTTATATATTTTTTCTAACAATATTGGCCTTCTCACTACAATATAGTATTATACTCATACTATATTGACCAATATGATGCATTTTTATGTTTCATATTTTAATTTCTGGCTACATCCACTAACTTGATACAATTTGTATCTAAATATATATAAATATAATATTCATTAGCTGGGGTAATAACATATTACTATGTTGTATGTCATCCCTTCTTTTTCATCTTACTATTTTATATTCTCATCACAATGTCTATTTTTAGGTTATTTCTATCAAGGATTCATGTATTAAAATAATATATTGATTTTTATTTCATTCCTAATTTTGACATGATTAATGGGATTTACTCAAGGTGTTTATTTTAATATTATCCTATATCTATTTAATTGAACATTCTTAAAATTATTCAAAATTTAGATCAAGGAGATCCTTGTTAGCTTATTAAGAACCTTGATGACAACACCATATATATCTCAAATAATAATGGGATTGTTTTGAAAATTACCCTTACTACTACATCAAATAGGGAAAATAACACCAATTTTTGAAACCCACAACCTATTTCCAATCCAAACCCTACAAGTAATCCCAATTTTTCTCTTTATACCACATAATTCACTGAAAAAAGGGTTCAATAAATGGCCTTATGCAAGCTTCTAGTAGTCAGATCCTTAAAATTCAAAATCATATCTTAAATTTAGTAATTAAAATCATTAAATAATCATGAACCAACCAAAGTAGAATCATTTCCATCCCCCTATTAGCAATGCCAATGGAAACCTTATTCCTCAACCTCCATTTCAAAATTAGATGCTTTAACACATCCAATATGAACATTTAGTGCCCTTTATTATGTATATGGATCTGAAAATCATTTATCCAACAATCACATATGATGGTACTATTGATCTTACATATAATATTATAAACTTTGCTTATATCTCTAATAAAAATGTTAAAACAAACACTTGTAATATTACTAAGCTTCTAGTTAAAACCTTTGATGAGGATGAAGTACCGACTTCCTAGACATTCCTTTAGACAACTAGAGGATATAGTCAACATTTTAGTTAACTAATTTCATCACATTGATCTTTCTACGAATAATTTTAACAACTTCATTCATTTTAATAAACTCCTAATGAATCTTCCCATAATTTCATGACACAATGGAAGTCTTTAGGTCATAAAGAGGACCATAAACTGAGTCATATATTCAATCTCTTTATTATTATTGTTAAGGCCCCTCTTGAATACAAAGCTAGCATAGTCTCCCCTTATAATTTATATTATTCATTTGATCAATAAAATTACAATATTTCATTATGAATCTATTTTAACTATCTTAAAAAAGATGAAAATACTAATTTAAAACATCAAACAATGCAACCAATGCTAATTACTTTGAAAATAAGCCTTCACAACCTTAAGCATGATCATATAATTTATATAATCAGATTCCCATGCACCATACCTTTATTTTAAAGCTATTAAGTATGTTACTCTCTTCATATACCCCCCACCCAATGGCATGATCATAAAAAAAATCTAGTCCCATGCGAACATTGGTCATTCTCATGAGATATGTTGTGAACTTTAGAAATTTGTTCTAAACATCATTTTATGGGATAAATTAAATCATGATATAATTAAAAAATAACATCATAAATAATACCTAAAATATTATGGGAACCAATCTAATCACCCTACATCAACAAATTAGAATACTCAAATTCCTCTAAAATGTCCAATCCCAAAACAAAACATTTCAACTAAGTCATTTGTGCTATTGATGTTGACTATGATACCTAATAAACTAATTCAAAACTTGTGAATATTTAAAATTTTAAGTACCATCATAATCCTAATCAAAATGATCTTATTACTAAACCTAATAATATTTTGCCTAGTAAATTACTTCTCAAGGATACCACTACATCCTTGTTTAATTTTCCACCTATGATGAACTTGATCCACCACCAAAACCTCAACCTATCACATCAAATCCATCTACTACATTACTCCCTAAATTAATTTTTACAAATAAAACTAAATTTTATTGTTATTATAATCTAAAATCACAATGGAATTTTCTAAATGAGCTTAACTCTATGCCCTACAATACTCCTTTAATGGAACTCATAACAACCTTACCATATTATAAAAAATTTCTAATGAAATAACTATAAGATATAAATTAATCTAAATATAGGGAAATTAAACCACCTCTCCAACATTCTATAGATCCAAAATTTTAATCCTCTAAAAATGACAGTTGAATGCTACTTGAGACAACCCATCCACAACTTAGCCCTAGACCCGCCTTAGGGAATATTTAGACACTTATATAACCTTAGTGTGGGCCATATGTGTCACTAACCATCCCTAAATTAGTCATAAACCTTCACTTCAACATCCTAGCTCATAGTGCCTCAAGTTCTACCACTTGGACACTAGCACCATATATGGGATAGTAGTTCCCCATGGTGTTAGTGTCCCAATTTGGGTGCTATTATCCTTTTCCCTCCTTTTGTGTCCAATGGATATATTTTCAAATGAGAAACCACTTAGGGTTAACCTAGACCTTTTTAAGACCTTCAAAACTACTATAATAGTATATATACATGATTCTTTTCCCTATAGCCACTAGATCAAAATTAAATGCAAATTACACATACAAACTAAGAATAAGTTGTAAACTATCAAGGTTATCAAACCCTATTCTGCCCTTCTTCTATATAGAACCATTTAGAACATTCCTAAGTTCATATTACTAAAATTTACAATTTAAAACACACTCAAAGCACTCAATATGACATTAATACTAGAGTCACTTGCAATTTCACCTACACTTAGGTGGGGTGAACTCCATTAGGCTTGATCTCTCCATGGATTATTAGTATGTAGGAAACTCTCATCACAGTGGGGTGTTGAGGATGTTCATCCTACTCCACTAAAAACACACTTTCTTAATTTTTCCAACAAGATGCCCTAGCAACATGAAAGTTAAGGGTTTACATATAAAATTAGTCAAAATACCTCACCTATAGGGACTTAGAACTTATACGCACATGAACAGGCTTGGAAAACTTAGACATAGGTATACCCATGAGCTCAAAATAGTTTTTCACAAAGGACAATAGCACCAAAATAAGGAAACTAACACCATAAAATGATATTATCCAATTAGTGAAATAATTTCTAAGAAGGGTTTGACAAATGAATCTTATTTGTGATGCTTATATCAACTCTTGTCCTAGTTTGTAGCCTCTATATCTCCCAATTTAGTCAATTTATAGATAAGTACTTATTTACATTATTTATTTATATTTTTAGAAAGGTCAAACTAGGTCAATTTTATTACATATCAGTGGCTATATTTATTGCATATTTCTACCTTGATTTATTATACTCAAACCCTTTAACAACATAGGGATTAAACTCCATAACCCCTAAATAGTTAAATCATTTGGTGAACTTGACTTACTTCTAACATTTTATTTAAAACCCTAGTGCACCATTAGGGTTTCCCTTCTTATTTTTAGAATATACTCAATTTTAAATTTACAACCTATCATCATGATTATCATGATGGGTGCCATTTTTTACATTTTAGCACAAAGTCTTGTGGTTTGTCTTACATTCTTATTACCCACCATTCATATAAATATGCACATGTATGTCACCCCTCTCATGGATCATGTTATAACTCAACTCATTTTACAAATTGGTCCACCCTCTCTTGAGTCTCATTTTTATGAGGATCATTATTATATGGATCACTTTAAGTTACCTCTAATTACTACTCAATGATAGAGATCTCATATGACTCTTTTTATTGTACCTCCACCTAGACCAATTGATTACCTTTGTTCACATCCTACCTCTATTACTCATACTTATAAATAATACATCATATGGTTCAAGCTATTATTATATAGAAAAAGATGCCTCTTAAGTCTATATTGTAACAATGTAATTCCACCATCCCTCCTCATCCTTATAACACTAAAATGAGATCTAGAGATCAGTACATAGGATTTGATATCATGGATCAATTGATAAAAACACTAGGTAAGTTCTCTATATTATAATTATTTCAATAGGAAACTATTTTCAAATATATTCTTTTTCAAACACTCAATCATACATATTTTCCTTATGACACATAGACAACTAAATGTTCATATATCATGAACACTATCAAGGACATTGAGGATGTTATATATTTTTCCAATGAGTATTATACATCAAAATTAGTTACTGATCAGAATCTACCACTCTTTATTCAGGAACAAGTTAATACCACTATTATTAAATGAGTTCTAATTGATAGTGGTTCATGACTTAACATATACAACCTCACATTTGTATAGACTATGGGGGCTGATATATGATTTATTCAAAAGACATATATACATATTAGAATTTTTGATGGAATTCCTAGAGAAACATTTAGTTATATTACATTAGATATTATGGTTGGGCCAAAAACCCTACCCACATAGTTTCGGGTGATGCCTAGTCATTTAAACTACAACCTATTACTTTAGAGATATTAAATACATGTTATTGAGGCTGCACCCTCTACCTTGTATAAATGCCTCAAGTTTTTACATGATATATACTTATACACATGTATAAAATATAATAAACCATTTAGATATTGGAAAGTCACCAAGCCTACCACCCTGAGTACATCTTGAGATGGGATACCTCATGCTCTGATAAAGTCCCCAGCTCAAAAACTTCAAATTGAGGAGATACATATACATGAGGTTGGGGAATCTGATAGCACTATTTGTACACTAATTCTACTTCCTCCTAAAACACAATTACCTCCACCCATAAAAGAGGAAGACCCTATTATAGTAAAAATGTCCCCACATAGGATGGATTACATGATTATCATATCACACTTACTATTACTCATTAATTCAAAGTATACATCCACAACTCTGATATAGATTCTTAGGTGTAATCACCTAAAAGTGATATTTGAGTGATAAAAATGTTACTTGAGACTACATAACCTTAGATAGCCATAGACCTATCCTAGAGCTATTATCACACTTATCCAGCCTTTTTGTGGGCCATAGGCATCTCTAAATAGCTCTAAAGTAGTTCCAAAACCTCATTTCTTAATCCTAGCCCTTCATACCTATTGTTCTTCCAATTAGACACTAGCACAATAGAAATGACACTCGCACCACATGGTGCTAGTGTACAAAAAATGGTGTTAATGTCCTTTACCTTTATTTCCCAAAATGGATATATTTTCAACACTAAAACTTCCTAAGGTAAGCCTAGACCTCTTTTATCACCTACATAAGTAATAAAATAGTGTATAAATACATGAATTATATCCCTCTAACCACTAGATGGAAATTAGATGCAAAATGCACATTCAAACTCAAAATAAGTTGTGCATAATTAAGGTTATCAATCCCTATTATGCCCTACTTATGCATACTATCATTTATAATAATCTTAAGCTCAGATTACCTAGATTTATATTCTCAAGAACATTAAAGGCACTCAGGGACACTATCATACTATATTCACTTGAACTTACACTAGCACTTAGGTGGGGAAAACTACATTGGGATTGATCCCTCCTTAGAATATTGGTATGTAGATAACTCTCTTCATAGTGGGGTATTAAGGATGTCCAACCTACCCTAATAACAAATAGACTTTTCATCACATGGCATATGGATGCCCTAGCTACATGGAGAATTAGGGTTTCCTCACTAAATCATTCATTAAAGGAAAAATACAAGTATTGAAAACTCATGCACATAGGAATAAACCTTAGATATCCAGACCCAGGTGCACCTAGAAGCTCGGGATAGTCTCGGATAGAGGATACTACTACCAATATTAAGACACTACCTCCACATTCATAATAATGAAACTACTTTCTAATTATGGTGATATTATCTAGGAGGGGTTTTGACATTGGGATCTAGTTTACAACACTCATACCATATTCCACCTCAATTTATAACACCTAGATCATCTATATAAGTTTTTTTATAGATAATTTATTACTTGAACTATTTATTACTACTTTTACAAAATTTAGAGCTATTCAATTTTATAACAAACTAGTCATTGTATTTATTGCATAGTATTACCCTAATTTAGTCTACTCATCTCTTTAAAAAACATAGGATTTATAGTTGTCAAGTCCTAAAAGGTTAATTCT
The DNA here is from genome assembly GCA_037957365.1 of Torreya grandis. Lineage (NCBI taxonomy): Eukaryota > Viridiplantae > Streptophyta > Pinopsida > Cupressales > Taxaceae > Torreya > Torreya grandis. The sequence continues at coordinate 328,114 of JARHVA010007330.1, read as the reverse complement.
TTTTGTGAAATTGACTTACTTCAAACATTGCTCAAAATATAACCCTTGATGCTCCAATGATTTGTATCCTTATTTTTCCTATTTTCATTGGCTGCTTTAAGTTTTTAAAATTTCATATATTCTATTTTGGCAACCCTATTTTAATTTGTTTACTCTAAGACATCTCAAAAAAATTATCTCTCTTCGATTAATAATAAGTGCTAGCTAGGTGGTGATCATATTGAGCATAATCAAATTCCTACTATTCAATCTCATACCATGGACAAGGGACCTATTGTAACTCCAATTATTGATCCTTCACACCTTGATTATGTGTATTTCAATGATAACACATCTAAAGATGAGTAATATAATCAAGATCAAGATGATACACAAGTTGTAAATCAAGGAATTATCCCCCCACTTAAAAACAAAAGCCTAGTTGTCAATAAGGATGAGATATTTTATAGATTTAGAGATATATTTTAGGAAAAACTCCATGACTATGCACAAATTTTACTAGCCATAATGGAAATTAAGAATAAATCAAGCAATGGCCAATATTTAACTCCCCCAGATAATAATAGTGTTGCACCTATAATGGGGAAAACTCAACTTACACAACAACCAATAATTTTAATTTAATAATATTTAGTGACAGCTACACCTCTTATGGCTAATTCCTCCACTATATATGTATAATCCCTTATGTACGAGTTTCATACTCTATAGGATAAGGTGTTACATCTTGAGTAGGGAGCATCTAGGCCATAACATGCCTTGGATTCTAATGTTATCTTATATACACATTTAGGATATCACATAGTGGAAACTCCTTTGCCATCCATATTCATGGTACCTAAACTTACATTGTATGATGGCAAGGGTGACCTAGAGCACCATCTTTGAGCTTTTAATGCAATATGTTTATATTACATGTCCAATAATTGCTTGCTCATTAATTTATTCTCACATAGTTTAAAGTATTATGACCTACAATGGTTTTATGATATATTGAATCAATATAGCACCACATTAATCCCTTGGAAGACATGTTTTTATCACACTTCTACATAAACATCAATGACAATATCTCATATGCTCAAGTTACACAATAGAAACAAAAATAAAATGAGATTATTATAGAATGTATTTTGATACAACACTATATTAGCTAATTTGAATAGCCACATGGTAGATAAAGAGATTTAGGACATCTTCAAATAGACTATTCTACCAACATTAAATGAATCTATATTATTTAATAACTTTCTAATGCATATAGATTTGTACCACATAGTAAAAGAAAGAGGAGTCAAGTTTATCTCAATGGGAAAACTAAAATGTAAAACTAGATCAAAAAAAACTAGTAATAGTTATAGTAAGCCTCCATATAAGGTAAGGGCCACTAAAAATAAGACTGATCCAAAGTCCATAGTTAATGAATCTTCAAAGCCATCTCCTCACCTAGTTTTATCAGCTCTTTCACGTACAGTTTTCACCAACCTTCCCAAATCACAATCACATGTTTTACATAAATGCTTGGAATGAAATGTAATATCTCTCTATCCCATCAAAGAGGTTGATATGCATGGATTATTAAAATAAATTATGATTCAATATATTCTACAAGTATCATAGGGCACTAACCCATAAAAAATAGTTGCATCAACCTAAAACATAAGATACAAGATTTGACTAAGGTTAACATTATTGATGTGGGCACACCCACAAAGGCACCAAAATTAAAATGAAAAAAAGTTAAGGAATTTAAAATATTCTCAAATCTATTTCTAAATCACATAGCAAATGAGTTAGGAATCATCTCAGGTGTTCACTTCACATATCAGGCACATCCACCACTAGCTTCATATGACACTATTATATAAGAGGTATACCCACTACATAATATCATTGGTGTGTACCACACTATATTTACAGCTAGAACACTCATTACTTTATTAGATAAGGATATTATTGATGATAATATAGATTTATATATACACTCTTTATGATCTTAAATCAATAATCATCTTATCCAGAGTGTTATGGATGATAATGGGTCAAGAATTAGCATGTGCACTATCATGCTTCTAGAATATGTGTGGTATTTAGAGTAGGATTTATCTCATACATACATAATTATGAGTGGTTTTAGTGGTCATATTTAGATCTCCATCAGGAATATTTTACTTACACTATAGGTTGGACTATCACATGTGGCCACAAGATTCTTAAAAGTACCTAGTGTAGGCATATTTGGCATGCTATTGGGTAGGCCATGGATATAGTAGTTATGAGACACACCATATATAGTGAAAAAATTCCTAAAATATATGCATGAAAATAAGGTGGTCATAGTTGAGGGTCTTTCATATCAATATACTCTACCTATCCCATATGCAGTTTTATCCTAGTTACTAATTACAACATAGTTACTAGTTACATCATAGTTATCAATTAAATATTAGCACATAGTTATTATTATTACACTATATATTTTAGTGGAACCACCATAGTAGGATACCATTGTTAGAGATACCCCTGCATCATAGATATTTTGTAGATTCTAGAGGGCCTCCCTCTACTCACTTTTTATCTAGATTAGTACTATTGAGTTCTCAAGGTTATCAGCATAAGGAACTTATGCCACATATAAATTTTTATACTAGATGGGTCCTTAAGACCCCTATATTTCATAGGTTACCAAAGTCAGTGTCACAAATTCCTAGAATCACTCCATAAGTAGGGCCAGATATAGATCACTTAATACATCAAGTTTTATGACCATAGTTTCCATTTCACCTAACACACACAATCATAGTTATTTTATTTGACACAGGTCACATTGATAGTGAGTCTCCCATGAGACTCATTAGTTAATATTGTTATTCACTTATTGTACATAATTACTTACATCTTTCTCCTTTTATGTAGTTCATTTTCATGATTCTTTTACATGGTTTTTAACTAGAAAATACAAAAACATTCAAATATTTACTCAAAAAACATAAAATTTATAAATTATATACATTACTATGTTTACATTACTTACATATGTTAGAAACTACATATGCTAGCTATCTTAGTGTGGTTAGTTTTATCATACATACATGCTTCACTTTTTCTTGTCAAGTGCTTATAGATTCCTACATAAACTATGTACACTACACTTAACCAAAATTACTATTATCAACCCACTAGGGGCATCTACCTTGATACATGGGTCTTCACTTGAGACATTCACCCACTTGGTATGACCTTATACATAGTTTCTATTCCTAGGTTCTATATTTTTTCACTATACATGTTAGCTTTAACATTGTTATATCTTAATATTGATCATGTTAATCTTATTGAATTTTTTTACTAGTTATTACTAATTTAGAATAAACATATGTACATTGTAGCTCATACACATATTTTTATTACATATTCATGAATACTTTCATTTCTAGCTTTCCTTGTTTAGATATGAATTTATCTCTATGATTCTTCTATTTGAGTGCATTTGAATATGCCATTATTATTTGGCTCTACACCACTTCTATTAATATGTATTATTTGGGCATGTGCCCATGTCCTTATGTGTGCCTTCTTGATTGTGTATGAAGACATTTAAACACATCCTTCTTTGTGGCTCTATAACAAATTGCTTGTTACTTGCGTATGTGGACATTTGAACATGTCTTTGCATTTCTTGTTTATCTTTGATTTAGTGAAATGTGCTCATGTCCCTTGTATTGTGGCCCTTTGGCCTACTTTGTGTGCCTCATGTGTTTCATATGTATACATTATTTTATGCATCATGGCCATGATACTTGTCTTTAATTATTACATACAACAGTTTCAGATGTCATGAAGGACCTCTTGCATCCCCTCTTCCTACTTGGGTGTTGTGGTGGACATCATGCCCCATCCCCATAGGTATCTACCCAGTTTTGTTGTTACATAGATTTTTATATCCTATCTTGACACCATTGGGATTGATCAAACTTTGCATAAATCTTAAATTACATACTTATGCTTAGATTATCTTACATTATGATTTTATACATGTACACTATATTAGATTATTATGTAGTTATCATATATTCTCTAGCTAACATACATTTTACAAAGCATTTTATTTTTAGGATAGTTCTTGCATAGGTTCAACAAATCCCCTCAAAAGAGGGGGAATTTATAAGATATTTTCAAAAATATGAGGCTCCTATATTGCACTCATAGTACATTTTAAGCACACAAGTGTAGATTATAAAAACTTAGACTCAATTAAACATAATGAGAAAATAATGACCTATAAAATAGTATAGTTACACATAAATCAGATTAGAAGGACACTAGTTCCCAAATTGGGACACTATAACCACATGTAATTAATTTAAAATCCATGGAAATATTATACAATAGCTTCAGTTTCATAAAAAACTAGATTAGTTATAAAAGTACAATAGATATAGTACAAGTTTTCATACATTTATAAATTTTACTTGGGTTTTCTCAAGTTCATACTAGTTTAACATAGATTCATAGTAGTTTACTCAAATTGGGAGCATAAGGTGTGGCATGTCCATTCCCATATTTAGATTAGATACCTAAATATAAATTATTACAACTCAATCTAGAATTCATATGCTTAGATATTAGATTTGGGGGCATGTACATGAGACATCATTTCTATATGCTTACTTATACACTGGATGAGTAGATGGAATGAAAAATTACATGCCATTCTCATTGTTGTATACATATGACATTATATTCTAGGTTATAAAATAGTTTCATGCCTTAATCCATCTATAGTGGTTGGCATTTCCAAGTGTTGAAGAGCTTCCTAATGTACCCAAATGGTTGCATAGCCAACATACCTAGTTAGATGTACCCATTTAGATATTTATAGTTAATTCATGTAGATTTAATTTTAGATTTATATAATACAAATGGATGGGAAATTATGGATTCATATCCTACTTGAGTTCTTAATCCACCTACATGAAAGCTATTTACAGGTCATGATACACCAAATAGGGGTGGGCAATGATGGAGTCAAAATCGTATTGAGTTATTTATCCACCCACACATGAAGATTGAATAAGACATCATCTCAATATAAGATATTCACTAATTTATTAATATATACATGCACACACACATGTTATTTCCATGTTAATGTATTGGTTCATATACCCAATGAGGTGTATTTGTTCCTTTCCTCTCTCCTATCTCTTTACCTAATTTTAATCAGTTTTAATTTACTTAGTTTAGTATTTTGCTTTTGATATCTCTTATGTAAGGAATAATTTATTCATGTTTCAATTTCAAGATATGCATTGAATCATTTTTCAGATACTCAAACCCAACATCATGTAATTAGATCTAGATTCATAGTCTTCACCTCTTAGGTAAGTCCAAGTACACTTATTTTTCCTTTATCCTAGTTTTTTTTTTTGATAAATTTATATAATAAAGGGGGGGATACCATCACCTAAAATTGGTATTTGAGTTATAATGTTGATAAATTATACTACCTATCCCTAGATTATACCTAAACCTATTCTATATCATATTATCATAATTATCTAGTCTTTGTGTGGGCCATAAGCATCCCTAGTCAGCCATAAATCAATCCCAAACCCTCACTTCTTGATCGTATCCCTTTGTCCCTATTATTTTTCTAGTTGCACACTATAAACATAATAAGGACACTAATTCCACATGTCACTAGTGTCCTAAAAATGGTGTTAATGTCCTTTATCCCTAATTTCCCTAAATAGATATCTTTTGAAAAACTCAAACTTTCAAGGGTCTGCATAAACCTCTTTTATCACCCACACAACTAAAAGAACAATATGAATACATGAATTATATCCCTATAATCACTATATGGAAGTTAGATACAAAATACACATTCATGTTCAATGTTGTTAATCCCTATTCTACCTTTTTTCTATATACAACCATATATAGCAACCATAAGCTCAGATTACCCACATTTGTAGTCTCAAACACATTCAAGGCACTCAAGGCCACTATAATAGTAGGTTTACTTGAAATTGTACTAGGACTTAGGTGGGGATAACTAAATTTTGATTAATCCATATTTGGAGCATTGGTATATAGGAAACTCTCTTCTCAACAAGGTGTTGAGGATGTCCAACGTACCCTACTAGCAAACACACTTTTTAGCTCATGTCAACCATATACCCTAGATATATGGAAATTTAGGTTTTTCTCACTAAATTAGTCATTATAGTAAAAATACAAGGTTTTATAAATTGTGCATGTATTAATAAACCTTATAGATCTAGATATATTTGCACCTAGAAGCTTTAGGTAGTCCTGCATAAAGGACACTACCACAAATATTAGTACACTACCACCACATTTACAATAATGATGCTACTATTCAATTATGGTGTTATTATCTAGGAGGGTAACTAAAATTTGGATCTAATTTGTGACACTCAGACTAGCTTCTACCTCATTTTATACCACCCAAATCATTCATCTCAATTATTTTCTATCTAAGTTATTACTTATACTATTTATTACTATTATTAGAAAAGTTAAAGCTAATTAATTTTGTAAAAAATCAATGGATTTATTTATTGTATATTATTACCTTGGTTTAGTCTACTCATATATTTTACAAACATATGATTTAAATTTGTTAAGTCTTAAAAGGTTAAAACACTAGGCCACCACAAAGGATGATCAAACACCCATTGAAATTGATGATTACTTATGTGGATTGAGCTTCACACTAGTGGGCCCTAGAGAGTAAAAATATGATTCTAAAGTAATTATATCCTTATCTACATTGGCATCACCACTAATTCATAGTCTTAAAGCTATAGGTCCACCTACTATTTTAGAGGCAGATCCGTCTATTCACTTAGTAGATATGGTTACACATATGAATATAAAAATAGTTATACAAGTGGTTCATAGGATAAAACACATTAGATTGTATAAATATTAATTGATATAATATTTATGGCATTACATATAAGTCATCACAAATATTTTAGTAGATTTTCATAGTAGGAAGGTCATCCCTATTATAATTTTCATAGGCTTACAATACATGATACAAATAAATTTTAAATGTTACAACACAAGTTGAATAATTTCAAGGCTCAGGGCACTATTTAGCTTACACAAATTTCACCTCCATCAGTACAAGCACCATGACAAACTCATCACTGAAACATATACTCAAACAATGATCCTTTGACTATCAAATTTTTGGTTGAGGATAAATACATCCCCCATGTTACTATAGATGATGATTTAGATCATAATACTTAGACTTTGGCATTTTTATAGAATATAAAACATCATGAGGATGAGTTACAACATGCCATTCATTAAAAATATTCAATATAACATATCACACTTCCAATTGCATGTAGACCCAAGGTGACCAAAACATTATTATTTATCATTAGCATAGGCATTCATATGTATGTTAAACTTTGCACTACATGGTTACAGGTGATGGATGCCATAGTTAATCAATTAGACAGATGATCAAAATTATTTCACAAAGGATGCATGTATGCATTCTACATGATGGAATAGATGTGAACCATATGTTTCATATAAATACTCTATGGTCCAATGTGGTTTACCCTAGGACCACATGATAGGAATTTACATAATAGAGCACCATGCTATTCAAATTCATAGAATATAGACACAAGCCCAGGATAAGGCTACACTAATATAAAAATCATGGTATGATGATCATGATGATGAGGACTTATTTAAGTTCAAAAAAATATAGTATCTAAAATTATATGACATCCCACCTAATCCACCATTTGATTATCTGTATCCAATGGATGTGATCTTGGGTCTATAGGACATTACACTTCAATTATACACTATCATATTTATTTATAGCATATAATTTTACATAAATTATATCCAAAAAATATAAAAATAATATAATATGTAAAAACAAAAAGCATTCAAATATTTACTCAAAAAATACAAACTATAGATTGTATGCATTGCCATGTTTACATTTCTTATAATTGCCAAGTACTGCATATTTTTCTATCTTAATATAGTTAGTTATTATCATACATACATGATTCACTTGTTATTTTCAAGTTTTCACATATATTTACTGGACCCAAGTCCACTACATAGATCCAAATTTACTACCTTGTATCTACTGGGGGCATATACATAGATACATAGGTTCCTCATTTGATAATTCACCCATTTGGGGGCATCCTATACATAGTTTTAATTGTGAGGTTATATATTTCTAAAATATATATCATAGATTTCATATTGTTATATCTTGATATTGATCATCTTTCATTTACTCATACTTTTGTTGACTACTACTACTTTAGACTCAAATTATGTACATCTTATTTCTTATATAGATTTTTATAACACATTCATACATACTTTCATTTATAGATTTCCTAGTTTAGACTTGATTGTGTTTATATGCTTATTCTATTAGAATTAATTTTAATATTCCATTTATCTATGGCTCTAAACCACTTATTTTCATTATATCTATGCTTTGGAAATGTGGCCATGTCCTTGTGTGTGGCTTCCTAGTTTTGTATGCAAAAATGTGAACATGTCCTTCTATGTGGATCTAAGTTAACTTACTTGTTGTTTATGTATGTGGACATTTGAACATGTCCTTATATGACTTTATTTATCAAATTTAGTGGCATGTGCCCATGTCCCTTGTATTATGGCTCCTTGGCCTACTTTACATGCCTCTTGTGTGTTTTATATATTCTTTATTATATGTGTCATGTCCATGACAATTTTCTCTTACTTGTTACACACTCCAGTTTTAAATGGAATGTAGGACCTCACACATCTCTCCTTCCTACTTGGGTGTTGTGATGGACATGATGACCCATACCTATATGTATCTACACAATTATTACTCAAATTTATTTTTGATATACATTTTTATATCTATATTGACATCCTTGTGAATGTTATATCTAACATACATCATACAATAAAAACTTATGCTCAATTTATCTTACATTCCAATGTTATGTATGCATATTATATTGGTTTATTACATTTATATCATATATGAATTAGATAACACACATCTTGTAGAGGTTTATAACAAAGATTAGGCTATATAATTCTACTCAAACTATAGTTTTTATAACATAGGCACAAATTTCAGATATTGATTTCAGGAAAACATAATCAGTGATATAGAGATCAATTTCAAGTGCATATAAATAAATATAGTTTGATATTAGCACCGAAATTAGGACATTAGTGCCACTATTACTACTATATAAGATATGGAACTACTGTCTTGTAGCCTCAATTTTAGGAAATTATAGATTGGATAGAAAAATACAATAGGTATAATCTAGGTTTGCATAGGTTCAGTTATATATTACTAGTTTTGGCTTAGTTTAACATAAATTCATAATAGTTTTCTTAGATTGGGAGCATCATGTGAAACATAATCATTCCCATTTTAGTTTAGATTCTTAAATACATATTCTTACAACTCAATCCAGAATTCATATACTCAGATATCATATTTAGGGGTATGTGTGTGGCACATTGTTTTTGTATGCTCACTTATGCACTAGTTTATCAAATGGAATGACAAACTCCATGTCATTACCTAAAATATACACATCAAACACCATGTTCCAAGTTACACACCATATTCATGACTTAATCTATTTGTAGTGGTTGTAATTATTGAGTGGCCTAGAAAAACCTAATATTCTCAAGTAGTCTAGAGTCATTTTACATTCTAGAGTTCCCAAGTGGCCATAGAGCTAACATATATAGTTATAATTATAGTAACACATATTTAGTTACATCACATAGTCTAGTTTTAGATGAATCTACTACACATGGGTATGTAATGATGGAGTCATCTACTTGAGTTCTTAAACCACCTACATGAGAGGGTTGGACACACCATCAATCCCATCTAATCTATTTATAGGTCATGATCCACCAAGCAAAGTTGGGAAATAATGGGTTAAAAACCATATTTAGTGATTGATTTACCTAGACATGGGGATTGAGAAATCCATTAACCCAGTCCAAGTTATTCACTAATTAATCACTATCTACATGTACACATAGGTTATCACCAAGTTTAAGCATTGATTCACGTACCCAGTGAGGTGTATTCATTCATTTCCTCTCTTTCATCCCTTTACTTAGTTTTGTATTTTGATTTTGATATCTCTTATGTAAGGACTGATGTATGTACATTTCATTTGTAAAACACATAATGGAGCATGCTTCACATACTTAGATCTAGATTCATGGGGTTCACCTCTTAGGTAAGTCCAGGTATGCTTATTTTTTTCTTATATTATTCATTTATATTTAATAAATTTCTAGAATAAAGGGGACATTATAATCTTATTATAGTGACACTTTAATGCTAAGAGCGCTTCTTGAGATTACCCATCCACAAATTATCATTAGACCTACCTTAAAACCTATTTAGACACTTATCCATCCCTAATGTCTACCACACACATCCCTAAACATACCTAAATTAGTCTTATACCTTCACTTAAACATCTTGGCTCCTAGTGCCTCAAGTTCTACTACCAATATACTAGCACCATAATACATTAGCACCATATGGTGCTAGTGTCCTAGTTTGGGTCTTATTGTCTTTTTTACTCATTTTATCTCTATTGGATATATTTTAAAATGAGAAACCAACTAGGGTAGACCTAAACCTATTTTAATACCCACACAAGCTCTATAAAAGTATATATACATGAGTTTTGTCCATCTAACCACTAATTACACAAATAAATTTAGAATAAGTTATACACAATCAAGGTTATCAATCCCTATTCTACCCTAATTTTGCATACAACCATATACATCACTCCTAAGCTTTGATTACTCATATGTATAATATTAAGCACACTCACATCACTAAAGCTGACATGTATGTTATCTTCACCTGAACTTACACTAGCACTTAGGTGGGAATAACTACATCAAGCTTGATCCCTCCTTACAGTATTGGTATTTAGGTAAATATCCTCAAATTAGGATGTTGAGGATGTCCATCCTACCCCACTAAAATTCACTTTGATACTTGTTCCCATTGGGTATACTATTAGCATAGACGTTTAAGGTTTACATATAAAATTAATCAAAATAGGTCACCTATAGGGAATTAGAAATTTTGCACATAGTAACAGGCTTGGCAGACTCAAACATAGGTTCACACAAAAGCTTAGAATAATTATGCATAGATGACACTAGTGCCAAAATAAGGACACTAGCGCCATAAAAATCTACTATCCAATTATGGTGCTACCATCCAGAAAGGATTTTGACACCTAGATCCTATATGTGACACTCAAATCAGCCCCTATCCTAGTTTGAAGCCTCTAAATCTCTCATTTCAGTAAATTTATAGCTATGTACATGTTTACATTAGCTAATTTATCTTTAGAAATGTCAAAATAGGTCAATTCAATTATAAATTGGAGGGTGTATATTGTTGTATATTTTAATCCTCATTTACTATACTCTAACAATTTAACAAGCTATGTCTTGAACTCCGTAAACCATAAATAGTTAAATCAAACATCTATGTAAGTCCATTATATTGAAACCATTTCTCATCAAACTTCTAAAAAATATTTCATAGAGTTTCCTGAGTAAGATATGATCAATGGTGAGGTCCTTTTTTGAGTTGATGAACCATCTGTATTTATTAGGATCACGATTAGTTATACCATAAGAATGAAATTTTTAGTGGATGAAGATTTTTTAATAAATGTCACATATATTTATATATTAAAAAAAAAATTCCAAATCTAAACTCAAAAAAACTAGACTTACATGTCATGAATTAAATAAAACCAATCACAATCAACTTTGTTGAAATGATCTCCTTATAACTTTTGGGCCAAAAATAATATGCACCAATTATATAATTTTATATATTCCAATATTTGATAATATTATTTTACATCATCCTTGGACTCATTACAAGACATATATCACCTCTTCTAGTAGACAATGTATCAAGATCAATCATGATGGTAAGATTTATAAACATGAAGTTGATCCCAACCCATAGGGTTTATATTTTAATTATCCTAAGAGATAATATTTCATCCTGATTGTTTGAAAATAAAAAGTCCCCCTCTTCTTGAGTTTGTCAACATGCATCCTAATTTCAAACTCATTTATTTTGATTCTAACAATCATGAACACAATGAAATACAAACCATTTGAAACATTACAAAATTACCTCCTTATATAGTGGAATGGATTCATCCAACTATCTTTCCATGATATAAAATAACTTAATTACTTTAGGATGACACTTAAATCCCACCTCCATACCATGTTCATGAAATTTCCTATACAAAAAATGATATTGCACATAATGACCTTGGGATGGCCATGAAATTATAGGATCCTTTATAAATATTTCATCAAACATTTAGTCAAATTGGGTGTCTAATAAAGAAACTTACAATGATAATCCTTAGTAAAATGTACATGTTATCAATATTTCTCCACCATATAACTTTCATTACATAGTTTCTCAATCATAATAACAAAAATTGGTATCCTACATTATTAAAAAACCCTTACTAAGATGCATTCCTTTAATTGATATGTTTATATATATCATATCCAATCTAACTTTAGTGATGAATAAAATGGACCATATCCTAAAATATACATTCCCCCCATTAACCTACCATTAGAAATAACTCATTGGTTGTCCAATGTTTTTTTGGATTTACCAACAACAATGACTATATTAATCAACCTAATATAGTTGAAAAAAACTCCATCACTTATGTCTGTATCACCTAGCCTGATTAGTTCAATAAATTTCTTACTTTCTATTTAAACCTTCTCAATTGAAAAAGAATTAAACTAATTGGTATTGAAATAGAAATTATAATATTTATGGATCTAATAATAAGATACATCAAATATATAACATGTTATATATTCTATATAAATAATAAACTTGATGAAAATAGTAAAAGACCTAAGGATGTAAAAACCTCCCTAAAACTTAAATATATATAACTATGTAAGTTCATTGTAATTGGAAGCTTTGTGAAATTGAACTAAAAACTAAGTTATCATAAAAATATCATTTCAAATTTGGAATAGATAAGTCTATGGGAGGTATAAAATGATGTAATACGACATTATCTAACTATTGTTGACATGTCATGGTTGACTATGTTACTAATTTTTGGATCTAGGTCTATATGATTGCCTACAATGATTGACTATTAAAAATATGTTATGTGTTATTACATAGAAGGCACATAGAACAAAACTCCTTATATATTTCACTGGAGATAAATTATATAACAAAGTGGGGAATAAAAATGAGTTAGTAAAGATAGTTGATCTGGTCTCATAAACCATTTGTAACTAAGCACTAGCTACATGTCCCAAATGGGCCTCAAGATGATGTATTTATCCTTTATCAAATGATTGTGTGATATTTGATTATGAAAATATAATTATATTATATATAATTTTTATTTAAAATATTTAAAATGGATTCCCTTCGTAAAATAATGATATTTATACTTATCTTATGACTATTGAAATTTTCTAGAATTAAAATATGAAGTAGTGTTATTTGGCTCAGTGTGCCATGTAATTTGAATCATTGTAATTAGTTTTATAACCAAAATTTATCTAAAATTTAGGAGATTCATTGTGCAATATCTTTATTTTAAAAAGTGATCGTTGGATCATGAGGAACAAGTCCATAATATGGCCTTGTCTATCTGGTGCATACTTGTCAAAATACCATAGACAACTAAGACATGTATGATAAGTGCAAATGGGATAAATAAATATGAATGAAACTAAAAAAATAAAATTTATTATATTTTTAGTGCTTAAAATATAATTAATATTCTTTTATATATTGTGAGTCAATGAAATGTCAAATATACCAAGGGTAACGATGCAAAGAATAAACATTTTCAGTCACTTTGACTAATATTATGTGTTTAAATTAACCCACTCCATTTATTATATTTATGTACAAATATAAATTACTAGAGTAAAGTATATTCTAACATTATATTTGGATGTAAAACATATTTGTGAAAGATGACTTAATTTAAGAAACCTACAACAATGCCACTAAAAATAGTATTTTCTCATTTAAAAAATTGATAATTTTAAATTTACTAGTTGTAATTTTAAAAGAGAGAAAATAAACTATATTAACATACAAATTGGAGATGGTGAAGTTAATTCCACCATATTGGGACATTTGGAGAAGTGTTCAACTATGTCAAACTGAGAGAGATCAAGTATCAATTTAAAAACCATTGAATAATTTAGAATTGGAAAGATTGTATACTCCCACTCTCATTTAATTGTATGAATTTATTTCTAAATATTTGAAGGAGTGGAACCAAAAATTTTGTCTTGACACATATTGAAAAAATGTAACCATAGATGTTGAGTGTCATTAAAATATAAAATGGCACACTTATAACTGAAATGAATCACATTGATGTAGATACGTATATATTATATTTGAAACACTACAAGTTTAAAAATTGAAACTTTAGAGTTATGAAAATTTCACCATATAAATGTGGAAATGAATTAATATCATACCCTTTATATCTATATTATATTTAACTTATTTTTTGAATGTGTAATTCAACCTTTGAAACTTTTGAAACCTTATAAAGATTTTTAAACTTTTAAAATTGTAACTTTTAAAATTGTTTGAAAATTTATAATTATAATCTATAATTATGAGTGCACATGCATGTCACATTCACCTATAATATGAAAATTTTGAATCATATTTCCATTTTAAAACTATATATTTTTACAAATCTGAAATTTTGTTCATGAGGATTGACTATTCCAAACAAGCCCATTGTTATTCCCCCTTTTGAGATGCGAGACATAGCATTTAGAGTCACTTAAATTATACAAATTTATATGTGAAATATATATCACTATGAATATTTTAAATTAAATACATAATGGTATTGAATATAATAAATAATTTTGTGTATGAAGCATGTGTTAGAAAGATATATAATTGAAACATGGAATCAATGTATGCATGATACATCAAGTCACTAGGGAAAAAACATAATATGTAATAAATGCATGACATTAATAATGATAACATAGTAAATTATATATAATTCATGATATTAATCATGGTGCCATAGTTAAAAAAAAAAATCATATAATTAAAGGCATGTAATCTTCACAATATGTCATGCACAAGGCCTAAGAGGAAACATACAAGGGACATTAAAAATTTTCATAACCCACAAGGACAAGGGTCATATGTAAATGTAACATTTATTCCATACAATAAATAATTTGAACATACAAGGCTAAGGTCCACACAAAAAATAAGGGAAAAAAATCTAAACTATTATCTAGGAAAATAATAATGCAAAGACAAGCATGTAGCAGAAGAGACTAGTATATCTTCATCATATGTATGAATTTGAATGTTAGTAAGTATAATGTTTCATGTAATACATATCAATGATCTATCAAGACTTTTATATGTTATATAATTCAACATAGTAGATAATTTGTGGATAAATATAACCTATTAAAGTGTTCAGTAAGAACAAATAGATTTTCCAAAATTAGAAAGGTTTTTTGGGAAATAAGGGAAGCCCAACATCAAAGAATAATGTGAGAGTATGTCATGTATCACAATAAATTACCTCTTGAGATAAATTTTGTATATAAATATGTAATATTCTCTTTTATCAACATAGATAAACAACATATGAAAAGAGTTAAGCTAGAAATATTTGAAAATGATTTTGGTCCTAATTGTGAATTTTTTAAAATATTTTTATTTATTTGATTTTTTTTAAATATATGAATTATTTTAATTTTTTTTCAAAGTTGAATGACAAAATATATTTGAAATACAATTTCAAACAATCAAGGTTATGAATATATAGGAACTAGGAGTGATTTGCATAATCCTCAACAAGGTGCAAAAGCATAACTTTAAAACAAGGAAGGCAAGAAATGTGTCCAAAATGTGTATGTAATTTTGAGTCATACAAATGTATTATATATAGGATAAATAATAATGTGAATTCTCCTTAATGGGGAAGAGGATGAATGTGCTTATGTCAAAAGTATAAATATTAGACCATGTAAGTTCCATAAGAATGGTTACTTTGTATTTTTTGAATTGGTTTTCAAATCAAGAGGGTAACTACCCAAAGTAAAAAGATAAAGATAAGAGATATAATACTATTAATATTTAAATAACATAAAATAATATATCTATAATAAAAATGTCAATAACTAAACAATAATATTAGTGATTGACATGTATGAATAAACCATCACATGATATGAAGGAATGACTTATTATGATGAATAAGTGCCAATTGTATATGCATTTGAAGCCAAATAGGATCCATATTATGTAATATAACCCTATTAAGCACTACTGATATACTCATATAAAATTATATGCATTTTTATAGGAGAAGAGGATGTTGAAAAATGTACATGTACATGTGGTGAACTTCTTTGAGTAACCTATTGTGCATTAGGAGATGGAGACATCTTTGTATGTGACTCTTTGTGCTTATTAAGATGTACCATGATCTATGATTTTTTTTAATATGATCAAGTATAATTATATCATGCTTATTATATAAATTGGTTATATAATATTCTCATGGTCATTAATATATGAGAAAATTATAATGTACTTTGGATGATGTAGAGCATGATCTTGAGTATATTTTTAAACTATTTATTACCATGTTTCTCAATAACTATACCAGGTAAATATTATATAGGAGTAAACATTTTTTATTATAAATGATACTCATATTAGATTATTTTAATTATAGCCACTTGATTATAATGAATTTATTTGAGACATTTATGCACTATATAATGTTATGCTATAATATTTTGTATCCAAGGGTATCCTAGTAGCATATCAAAGAGCCCTATGTTTAGTAGGAATACAAAAGTATTATACACTATGAGAGGACCCATTTGTAAATAAATCACTATTTTCCCAAGATTATATTGTGTATAGCCATCAATTTATTTGAAAACTCTAGAAATATATTGTAATTCTTGTTTTTTATAACCAAGAGAATGAAAGAGTGTTATTTTGCACACATTTTCATTTTATCCATTATATATCATGACACTATGGATGAATTATTTATTAATATATGCCTGAATAAAGAGTGCATGTCTAACTAACATATCAACAACTTTACAATCATAAAATGTTATCATAGGGCTTGATGGTTGTTTTATTTTAAATGTATCAATAATTATATAGTGGATGTTCGTGTGGAAAAGGAGAAGGATAATTATATCCATAATAAACTTCATAATTATCCTTATTATTTTATTAACTATTTAGAAAAGGATCCTTGTACATTTTTATCTTTACCTTATCATTTTATTATGGCTTAGCATCTACAATAGGTGTACAATATCTATGATATTTTCATCAATGAGGTCTTATATCTTATGCTTAAGCTTGAAACATACATTTTAAGAATTCTGAATACATATATGATATTCAAAATATGCATTGGTATAAATATTTATTGACTAATGTATATACATATCTATATCCATTAGTGGAAGAAGAGTGATGAAATTGAAATCTAAGAGATTTTGGAAAAAATCATGAGGAAGTGATGAAAACTTTGACAATTACCTCCTTGGTGGAGCTTATAATTGAATATTTTGAGGTGGTTTTCATATAAAATTAACTATAATGGTGATAAAATATTTCCTTTGGTTAGTTTCATCTTATAATTTGGCTTGCTTTGAAATTTTAAATTGAATAAGGAAAATTTTAAACATACTTGACCTTGTTCAAAGTAAGCAACTTGTGAGGAAGTGATGAAAACTTTGACAATTACCTCCTTGGTGGAGCTTTTAATTGAAGATTTTGAGGAGGCTTTGATATAAAATTAACTATAACATTCATAAATTCTTTCCTTTAGTTGGTTTTGTCTTATAATTTTACTTGTTTTAAAATTTGATATTTTAAGTAGAAGGAAGATTTGAAACATACTTGACCTTGTTCAAAGTAAGAAACTTGACTTTACACTCTTTTAATTTATGACATAGTTCATTAAAAGATTTGAAATTATCAAACATAATGAAATATTAAAGAGGAAATAAATATTTGTGTAAAACTAACTCAAAGATCATTATCAACCATTTGATTTGTCACTTTGGTAAGAATACTCTTTTAACTTAACACATACTGATTGATTGCTTCATTAAGTCATTGATTGAACTTTGAATTTTGAGATTTGAAATTTTATCATATTATAAATTTCCACTAATTTTGATAGAAAAATATGTCAAAAGCTAATTTTATAAAGGATTACAAGACTTTATTTATTCAAGAGTGTTTAAATCTATAGTGATCTATATTGGTGTTATGTAGATGTTAAAGGGGTTTATAGAAATGAAATGGCACAATGGTGATAATTAGATCTATAGTAGGACAATTACATGCTAGACTCAGATATAAGCATACACTAAATTTATTAATTTAGGATAGTCTAAATATGTAGAATACAACTATGATATATTTAGAAACGACAAAGAATTTAAATACTTAGCTTGATTTGGTGTTAATATAGTTTTGGATATAGAACATGAGAAAATTAGGTGAGAAGAATATTCTAAAACAATTGCTAGAATCTAGCTCTGATGCTTCTAGATCTATAGATAGTAGTGCCAGTCTAGGATGGTTTTATGTATGATACTATCTGAGTTTGATGCTAGTGTCATATATGTAATATATGCTAAAATATGATGCAACCACCGTGATACTTATTGGTTTTTCCTCACATTCTCTCTAGTGTATTTAGATTTAGGTCATGGACTATCCATCCTTGTAAAATGTCAAAATCCTAGTTTTACATATTTAATGTGATCTTGGGGGGGGGAAATGGGATAGTCAGAACATGGTGTCAAGTTACCCCAAAGACCCCTCTATCAATGGGTTTTGCCTAAATATCCAATACTATGAAGAGGGCCTCAAATGAATGTAGTTCTTCCCTATGTGTTAGATTGTGTGTGAATCATACAATATTTACAAAGAAAGTAAAACATTGACCTAGCTTGTGACTTGGAAAATCAAACTCTTTAGATACTCCTTTAGTACTTTATAACTATATATATGTTATACCTATGACTGGTATGGAAATATGGAAGCTATGATCAATTGAATGCTTGGTAGAGTATTTTTGACAAGTTGCCTTTAGTCTCTTTGATATTTTCTAGGTGAGGAATGAATGAGGTTTGATCTTGTATTCATATTAATACCTTTGGAGTAATAACTTACATAAAATCACTTAGTCCAACTATAAGGATATGTTTCATTTAAAAATTGGATGACTTTACAGAACTAAACACATGAGTTGGGATAGACAATAACATCAACACTACTATCTTCCCAAATGTTATTATCCATGGAGTAGGAAAGTATGTATAGGTTTTGAACTTACAGGGATGGAAGATAAGTACATTTTAACTATTCTAAGCAAGATAGAAGACTTGGGTCATCAACACAAGATTAGTCAGACTAAGAAATGTAGGTTAAGAGGCATAAATATAGAGCATATGTGAGGCTTAAGGAAGTGAGAAAGGTAAATAACTTAGAGGAAAAACCAAGGTTTGAGTTTGACAAGTGTACAAGACTAAGGTGTTATATAATAATAAAATATCATCTACATTTGTCCCCCCTTTAATCTAGTAATGAAATTTATATTTTAAAGGAAAAAAATGCATACCTAGGTGTGTATACATCTCTTGTATTTGTGTGTGCCTAACTTGAGTGATTTAGTGATGATTGAATTACAAATAAGATCATGTTAAAATATAAAATAAATGCATAGAATCTAAGTTGAAATTAATTGAAATAGATTGAAATTTAAATATAAAGGTTTAGGACTACACATGTATGTCAATGTACCTAACCTTCCTATTAGGAATTTATTTTAAAAATGATGTATCATTATAAGGTTGTGAAACTTAGATTAGGTCAAATATAGATATATATTTAAATTTCATATATCCAAGGAAATAGAGATATATTTTAAGGCACATGCCCCCAACTTTAGAGCAAAAAGTGAGTTTCCATATGGCAAATGAAATTATCTCAAAAATCTATCCCAATGATAATTATATATTGGTGAGGCTAGATGATCAAGTCTAACCTAAAAAAATTTCAATATTCACTGATTGTATCACCTTAACCATACCAAAAAGTTGACTAACTAACACATTATATTTTCCAAATAAAAATCCATAAACATTCATGGGGTATTAGTATGAAAATGTTTATGATATGGTAACAGTCCATAAAAGAGTTTTGGAATATGAGACTAATTTATATTTTATAGTATTAGGCACATGTTACATAACATATTCACCTTAGATATGTATCATGATGAAACTATGTATTCAATAATACAAATGTATATAATTTTACTACATGTTTATAAATTTAAATCAAATAACATATGATTTGGCCAATTATGATAACTATGTAGGTTTTTAAAACATGCTTACAAATTCATGCGCACACCATATATGGATAGATTTGGAAATTGATATAACTACCAATATGGAGGACATGTTTACAAAACATGCCCCCACTATAAATTAGAGATGTCAAATATTGAATAGGTTTGAATAACATGTTTCCATAACATGCACCCACAAAATCTAGGAGTTGATTAAATTACCATGCACTCAATGAGTGTGTAGAACATGATTCTAGAGCATGCCCCCATTGAATGTATACAATGTGATAAGTTTGGATAACATGCCTTTATAACATGCCCCCACTAATATTCCCCCATTTTAAGGTGAGGAAAAGATAGGAACAAGTAGTTACCTCACCTCAAATTGATAAGACAACTGTATAATTTGTGAATGTAACCATGTAGCATATCAAAGGGAGCATGTCTAATAAAATGTATCATTGAAGCACATAGGAGAAATGTGATCACATGTAGGCCTAAAATGCATGATAAAAATCATGTCACTATGTAGATAGTAATAATACAAGCTCAACAAGAAAACAAACACACACAGAAGAGAACTCAAAATCAAGTGAAAATTCAATGGTCTGATGTACCCAAACAAATTGGAATTTTTAAATTTCTCACTCTCAAACGGACATGACTTAGTCAAATATCCATATAATAAACAATGAGACATGTAAGTTTCAATGAAAACATATATTTGGAATGGCAGTCAGAAGCAAAGGAACATATTCAAATTATCAAACAAGGAATATAATAGAAATGAAATAAAATTAAATAAGTGCATAAATTAAAGAAAGATCAACAAACTTAAACATGTCATAGTATCCCATGGATCTAATGTGTTAGGAAATATTTATCAATTGTATATCATATAAAGTAGCTTGTGTAAGATATAATCATGGATAATAGGCATGTGTAAGTATATATGTATGCTCAAACATGATAATGTAGACTGGTCATCAAATCATATATCTAATGTATATCAAGATCAAATAATTGAATACCTCTAATGCCCATATGACATGAGTAGAAGGAAAGACCAACATCCAAAATGGGGATGTATCATGTGTCTATGTATGCTTGTATCATAATCATGTATAAGTATTGTAGAGTAGTTTCCTACTCTACACCGTATTTAATTTATTTTTTGGTTCGAGCACTACAATTTTGGTACCTATGCATCTCAGACAAAGCCATAGAGTTTTGGAGTAGAGGACAGGTTCGTTTCTTACCTAAGTGTTAAAGTGCAGTGGAAGCTACCAAGTGTTGTCCTCATAGCATGGTCCTTTTTTGCTTCTTTTGTTCTTTTCATTTCAATTTTGGCCTAAGTATCAGATTCAAGTAGAAGCGGCCATGCGTTGGCCTCTAAGAAATGAAGATGGATAGCTGGTGACTTTTGAGGACCTCATTGTAGCTTTCTAGAGAACCACAGAATGCACCACGTGTCAGCATCCACATATCATAAGAGGCACCCATGTTTCCTATTTTGACAAAGAATTCTAATGAGCTAAGAAACAAAGAGAGTGAAAGGTGCTAGGTGGCAATAGCGAAGGCCCTAAATGACCTTTTTAAAGAAGCAGCAGAAGCCACCACGTGTTGACTACCAAGAGCCTTTATTTCAATGCCTAGGTCCAATGCTTTCCATTTAACACATAAAGGCATCATTCATTTTGCTAAGTATCAAAGTACAGTGGAGGCTACCAAGTGTCACCTTTCAGGTCCCTCTCTACTCCATCCCCAAAGAAAGCAGAAGGTACCACATACCCCTAGTAGGAGAAGCAAAAGATGTCACGTATCTTCCTAGGAGTAGTAGAGGTTGCCACATATCAACTTTTGAGAGACCACCTTCGAGCCTAATCACCAAATGAAGATTGTGGTAGGTCTCAGATGATATTTCAAAGTACTGATGAAGTGTCAAGTGTCAACAAGTGAAGACTACCACATGCACCCATCCTTCTTAAGGGTTGTCAAGGCAAAGAATGCACTGAGTTTTATTTCAATAAAGCTGCAAAGTATCGAGAAAGTGGGCTGCAACAAGTGTCAAAGGTGGGGCATTCCTCAACAAAATATAAAGAAAGTAGAAGCAGCCAAGTGTCATCCTCCGGTGCCTTTTAGATCAAAAGGAGAGGAATTTCATAAATTAACTAAGTGTCCTCGTGCTCTTCTACTTGTTATAGTGAAATGGAGGGAACTTCAGTAAGAGTTATTCTTGGTAGATAGAATAGTGCACTGGGTAGATTTTTGGGGCTCTCAAGCATTGAAAGTGTCATCCGTTTGTCCCCTAGTAGTAGAGGTAGAAGAGACAGTTGAGTGGCTAAAATAGGGATGGAACAAAGAATTTTAGGTGTAAAGAGAGGTAGTAGACATAGATTGCCATGCCGCAGTCAAGGTGGTTCCTGATAAGACCAAAATACATCCAAGGCATTGAATGCACCATCTATTTTTTCCCTTGTGAGTGAATGATGGAGTGGAATTGTGTGCGAAGGGGGATGATGAAGGGAGTGATTCGAGGCTATAAAAGAGGAAGATTATAAAATCTAAAAGGAGGGGGGATTTTTGATAGTTTAGACTTCTTGTAATTATGACTAGTAATATCATTTGCTCTTGTCTTGATTTCTTGAAGTTGCAAAGTTGATATAATCGTGCATGTTTCTGTGCCCTTTATGTGGCTGAATGAATTAAGGAAATTTAAGCTCCATGCCTTAGTTGGTGTTATCTATGTCATTTACACAGTAGTCCATGTTGTAGATTTGCTAGTGTTGTTATTGGAAATGTTATTTGCTTTTGTCTCATTTTCTAGAATCTTAATATCTACATCACTGTGTGTGACTTCTGCACCTCTTATGTGATTTAAGGGTTCTATCAAGAAGATTGAACACTATGCCTTTATTGACAATTCCTGTATCTCAGAAAAATACTCCCCTATTGTGAGCCTCTATTTATGTTATTCCAATCATTTACATTGATCATGCACTTGTTTGATCTTAAATGTAATTGAATCACATAATAGTTTCTTTTTGCTCAGGTTAGGATTAGGATTACTCTCAGGTGCATCGCCATAGTTAGGTTTCAATTCCTGCATTTTGCATTTCTATTTAGTCTCCTATCCCTTTTCCCCAACACCTATAAAATAGAAGAGACTAGCTTCTTTAAAAACTAGAGGTTGTTTCAAGACGCATTGTCCCACAACTTGAAACTTCCCATTGTTGATTGGCTAAGACCTAGCACAATTTTACACCATCAATAGTTTCTGGCATGCCTAGTGGGATATATCTTTCAAGGAGTTGAATAAATTTTGGTGTATTCTTCAACCAATTAGCCTTTGGAAGTTTTCATCAACACCAATAATGACTCTGGGTCATCAGCTGATCAAGCAGTATCATCAAGAAATCCATTTTGGTATGTATAACTCTGTTACTCATAGCTATGAGTCTTATTTTCCTTATATATTTAATCAAGAACAAGCTTCTACTAGAACCATGACAAGTAATAAGGATGCAGACGGTTATGAGCTATACAATCTTATGATCAATCTCCCCAATATGCCACATGTCATGCCCAACTTGGCCTTATTTTCACCTTCAAAAAATCATTGATAGGTTTTAAGAGATATGTATTAGAGTTTGACAGCAGAAGGGGATATGGCCAAGAGGTTCCTTGTCATGTCATCTATCAAGTGAGGGAAGCAATTGACCTGATCAAAAGTGAGTGGGATGCCATTGAAAGGGAAAATTGACAAAAGCTTACATATGAAATGTTGGAGGTGTGTGGATTGATTTCATTTCTAGAAGAGAGGCTAAGCATTCATGAGAACCGGCCTTACCAAGTCTACCAAAATTCATATCCACCACCACGAATCCCATATCAAACATGTCACCCCTATTCATAAACAAGGTCAGACTTGTCAAGATCATTTCCCCAATAATGTAGAGTCTATGACAGTAGCAAGGGAAGAGGTCCCCAAGCTCTCACCTTCCCCTCAAGACCCTTCTAACCTTCCTTAAGAGGCTTCTCATTTTCCATCACAGCCTTCTTCTTCATCCTTTTTCGAAGAAGAGTATATTTTGAAGGAAGAAGCTGAGTATGCAAAAGAGTACGCTTAATTCATGGCTAGTTAAGAAGATTCCATAAGTATATATGAGGAATAAATGACCATAGGCACCCCCTTCAATGAGCAAGAGGATAAGCCACAAGATTTCTCCTTAACTTCAGATGAGGAAGAGATCATTTCTAACTTCTTCCTCGCTTTGCAAGAAGACATGGAGTAGTATGGATACTCCCTTGATCAAGCCATTGAGATAGGTGACACTATAATTTAGGGAGGATATGGAGAAGATGACTGTGACACTCATCTGAGTATGCAAGAAGCATGCCAGCTTTTAGATTCATCCTTTCAAGAGGATGCAGTCATCAGAGAGCATGATGATGAAATAAAGCTGGAATTCAAAGGAGATGAGCCAAGAGATAATGGATATCAAAAGGCATAGAGTGAAGAATCAATAGCCAATGGTTTCTTGATGACACTTAATAGCATGAAGAATCAACATTAAATGGGAATTTAAGGACAAGAAGAGTTCATAGATGTCAAATACACATTTTTCTCAGACTCATTCGAGTGTAGGTAGACCCGTGTGATTGGTGCAGTGAACATTCCATCAATGACATATCTGTTGCAATTACTGGTATGGCAACACAAGTTGACTTGTCATAAAGAGTATGTGGGAAAGTTCATTTTTGATCTTGGAGGGAAGTAAGGATTTGTCATAAATATAGTTAGGTAGTTTCCATTCCTGCATTGCTTTGTTTTTGTTTTTTGCCTTCTCACTTTTTTTAAAAATAAGTGTTTTAAATGTAGAGTCAACATCTTAAGAATTCTTTAATTCTTTATTTTTGCTGCAATAAATGCTTTCCCAAATATTTCAAGATTTTCAAGGTACCTTGGACTGCATAACATGTCCGCCTTGCTATTTCCCAAAGATTGAGTAGGATTTGCTAATGGTCACCCAAAATTAATACCATTTGGACTTGATCGGCCCATAAATACCCCCTTAGAAGATTTTAAAGTTTACAACTCTCAAGCATTCTTGTAAAAAATATCTTACTCATTGAAATTATTAGTGCCTAGTGAAATTGTTTCAGTAAGTGTGTTTTTATCTTAAGCAAAGTTCATATCAGATATTGCACAAGAGATATAAAAATGGCTAGAGCATCATCATCCCAACAAGGGGTAGGGGCACCGGTATATCTAGATAGATTGATGGCAAGCAGATCATACGCTATGGCTCTTGTGTAGCCACCAAGAAGCTACCCAAGAACCAAAGCCTTGGGAATCAACCAAACCAGTGACCCATCCAAAGTAAGGGACTATGCAGATGGAATCATGGACCTAATTCTACAAACGTAGCCAGAGGCAGAAACACCTAGGAAGAGAAGAAGGGTGCAATTCTAATTAGACCTAGAATAGGAAGAAGAGCCTTCACAATGCCCAGTGTAGAGCACTGCAACTTCTCCTCATGTAGTAATTACTCCCCCTCATCCCTCTCAATCCATTCATCACCCTACTGGCATGGTGCCTCCACCTAGCCAAATGACACCTCCCATCATTGCTTCCATTCCCATTTCACAATTCACCCCATACTTGATGCCTCAAGCCTTAACATTACCCTATTTCTCCCCCTCCATTCCCAGAAAGATGCCCCTACAACTCACCCCTAGCCAGCCAATGGCTCTCTAATATGGCCTACCACAAGGATTTCCTTTTGCAAGGGGACATATTACGTCCCCTTCCACCTTCCAAACATAGAGTGATGCTGTTAGGAGGGCAAGAGAAGCCTGATTGGAGAAGAAGAGGAGTAAAGAGAATAAAGTGCTGATGGTTCCACATTTGAGGTCGCAATTTGACCCCATTCAATAGCAGTTGATAATGACCCATTTGTCACCCAACATTGCTAGTCCAAGTGAACAAATGCAGCTAGAGGACTACACCATGAATTCAGTGGCCATAGACATGTCCCTGTTCAGGACTCAAGATAGAGTAGAGCTGCTGACCGAATCCACTTTTGTGGTCATATAAGATTACTTGAAGAAATCAAGGAGACTGCAGAAGATGGAGGCTGATTTGGCCCAAGAAAAGGCAAACTGTAATAGTTTGGTTGAACAAATAAACCAGAAGGACAATGAAATAGCTAGTCTATAGAAATAGTTGCAAGATACCATTTCCCTCCAGACTCAATGGGCATCTCAGGCCAAAAATGATTCATTGAAGGTAGAGCTTGTGCTCAAAAAAGATTCAGCTATAGCTCTAAGGCAGGAAAATGCAAATTTGTATGGAAGAGTTGAAGGACTTCAACTATAGGTTACCCAATCATAGTAAGGGCTGCTGGAAGAACAAAATAAGGCTATGACTTTTCAAGCCCAATTCTAGGTAGAGTAGCAGAGGGTGGTGTAAGTCGCAATCGAACTGGCTAATAGACCCAGAGGTGGCAGAGTCACGTATTTAGTGAAGGAGCTCTATGAGTCAACATGGGTGAGGATCTCTTCTGAGATTATCCATCTCAGTCCACTTTTCACCTTCTTATGCAATGCACAGTAGATATGTGAAAGGGTAGAAAATCCAGTATAGAGCACTCTGGCCATGATCTCCCAGAGAGTCGTAGACTCTCATTCATTACTAGAAAAGCTTTATAGCTCGAGAAATGTGATATTGGTAGCTGCAAGGATCCCTGACATAATGGCTATCACAAAATGGATCAATGAAGAGCTTAGTCAAAATGCCATAGCCAACAGTTATAGAAGCTGCCTTGATGTTGTGAAGGAAGGCATTGGTGAGATGAGGAAACACATTGAAGATTTGGTGCAACTAGGCTTGCCTTCCCTGTTTCTAGATGCAAGGATGGTCCTAAAGGCCGATCAACTCCAACCATTGCTACCAGCTAAACAAAGGGACTAGATAGTTTTCTAGAGCTTGCAGGATGATTCCTCAGCATTAGAGGTTGAGACTGTTTTGATTCCTATTTTCTGTCTAGAATCCAAGCTGAAATCCATTGCCTAGGTCTTGCAAACCTTCTCAAATAAATATCTCATTAGCTTGGACCTAGATTTTGATGAGTTGTAGAAAAAGTAAGGATTATCTAACAATGAGTGGTCTATCTTCCAGATAGCTCTTTTGAAGCTGTAAATTTTGAAATTTTGATCGAATGGGAGTCAGGTTCTTTTTTAGCAAGCTCAAAAACCCTGATGGTTGCTAATAACTATAGAGTAGTTTCCTACTCTACACTATATTTAATTTATTTTTTGGTTTGAGCACTACAATTTTGGTTCCTACACATCTCGAATGAAGCTACAGAGTTTTGGAGTAGAGGACAGGTTCATTTCTTGCCTAAGTGTCAAAGTGCAGTGGAAGCTGCCAAGTGTCGTCCTCAAAGCACAGTCCCTTTTTGCTTCTTTTGTTCTTTTCATTTCAATTTTGGCCTAAGTATTGGATTCAAGTAGAAGTGGCCATGTGTCAACCTCTGGGAAATGAAGATGGACTACTAGAAACTTCTGAGGACCTCATTGTAGCTTTCCAGAGAACCACAGAATGCACCACATGTCAGCATCCACGTATCATAAGAGGCACCCATATTTCCTATTTTGACAAAGACTTTTAATTAGCTAAGAAATAAAGAGAGTGGAAGGCACTAGGTGGCATTAGAAGAGGCCCTAAATGACCTTTTTAAAGAAGTAGTAGAAGCCACCACATGTTGACTACCAAGAGCCTTTGTTTCAATCCCTGGGTCTAATGCTTTCCATTCAATGCATAAAGACATCATTCATTTTGCTAAGTATCGAAGTATAGCAGAGGCTGCCAAGTGTCACCTTCCAGGTCCCTCTCTACTCCATCCCCAAAGAAAGTGGAAGGCACCACATACCCCCAGTAAGAAAAGTGAAAGATGCCACGTATCTTCTGAGGAGCAGTAGAGGTCACCACGTATCAACTTCTGAGAGACCACCTTCGAGCCTAATTACCGAATGAAGATTGTGGTGGGTCTCGAATGATATTTTAAAGTACTGATGAAGCACTGAGTGTCAACAAGTGAAGACTGCCACATGCACCCATCCTTATTAAGGGTTGTCAAGGCAAAGAATGCACTGAGTTTTGTTTCAATAAAGCTACAAAGTATCAAGGAAGTGGGCTGCGACAGGTGTCAAAGGCAGGGCGTTCCTCAACAAAATATAAAGAAAGTGGAAGTGGCCAAGTGTCATCCTCCGATGCCTTCTACATCAAAAGGAGAGGAATTTCATAAATTAACTAAGTGTCCTCATGCCTGTCTACCTATTATAGTGAAATGGAGGGAAATTTGGAAAGAGTTATTCCTGGTAGATAAAACAGTACACTGGGTAGATTTTTGAGGCTCTCAAGCATTGAAAGTGCCATCTATTTGTCCCCTAGCAGTAGAGGTAGAAGAGACAGCTGAGTAACCAAAATAGGGATGAAATGAAGAATTTCAAGTGCAAAGAGAGGTACTAGACATAGATCACCATGTCGTAGTCAGGGCAGTTCCTGATAAGACCATAATGCATCCAAGGCATTGAATGCACTATCTATTTTGTCCCTTGTGAGTGAATGATGGAGTGAAATTGTGTAGGAAGGGGGATGATGAAGGGAGTGATTCAAGGCTATAAAAGAGGAAGATTGTAAAATCTAAAATGAGGGGGTATTTCTGATAGTTTAGACTTCTTGTAATTTTGACCAATAATATCATTTGCTCTTGTCTTGATTTCCTAAAGTTGTAAAGTTGATATAATCGTGCATGTTTCTATGCCCTTTTTATGGCTAAATGAATTAAGGAAATTTGAGTTCCATGCCTTGGTTGGTGTTATCTATGTCATTTACATAGTAGTCCATGCTGTAGATTTGCTAGTGTTGTGATTGGAAATGTTATTTGCTTTTGTCTTGTTTTCTGGAATCTGAAGTTCTACATAATTGTGTGTGACTTATGTGCCTCTTATGTGATTGAAGGGTTCTATTAAGAATATTTAACACTATGCCTTTGTTGACAATTCTTGTATCTCAGCAAAATACTCCCCTATTGTGAGCCTCTATTTCTATTATTCCAATCATTTACATTGATCATGCACCTGTCTACTCTTAAATGTAATTGAATCATATAATAGTTTCTCTATGCTTAGGTTAGGATTAGGATTACTCTCAAGTGCATCACCACAGTTAGGTTTCAATTCCTATATTTTGAATTTTTATTTAGTCTCCTATCCCTTTTCTCCAACACCTATAAAATAGAAGATACCAGCTTCTTTAAAACCTGGAGGTTGTTTCAAGTTGCATTGTCCCACAACTTGAAACTTCCCATTGTTGATTGGCTAAGACCTAGCACAATTTTACGCCATCAACAAGTATGACAAATTTGTGTATGTAAGATTAACTTAGTACATTATCCATTAACATAGAACTAACACATATATATCAAGGATCTAATAAAACATGTAAGTGTGGAAAGTGTTTTTTGGATTTTTTTTAATGTTTTTTTGGTATTTTTGAAATTTTTGAACAAGAAGGATCATCCTATGATGCCATCCAAATGATGGTAATAGATACTTCAATACTATGAATCTCATGTAATGTCCCAGTTATGGTACTGCGGATCATGTATAAGTGTAATATATGTCACTATGGTATCAATGATGTTCTACATATGTAAAATAAGACTCTATGGTAATGAAGCAATAATAGGAGTAATAGGAGTAGTTTTGTTAGAACCCGTAACTAAGTGCTTATTTTTTAATTTGGTATAGTAGTATTATGTACATTTTGAAGTGATGTAGATATTTTTTCATGGTGTGTATTATAAGATTGAGATTTCATGGAATCCATTGTATGTCTCTAGTGTAATAGTCTCTCAAGTATTAGTTACCTAGTAAAATTTTTTGTTTATTTCTTACACTTTTGATGTGAATTATCCCTAGTAGGATTGATAGATAGTTGTATAGTTATAAGTTTATTTTATTCAAGATGATTCCCATATGGAATTATAGAAATTATAATTACCTCATTGACATGAAAGTATTTAACACACCCATACACTATAGAATTTACTACCCAAAGAGGGTGTACCCAAGGTCCTCCCAATAACATATCAAATATGTTTGTGAAAGGGATAAATGATAATTTAGAAACCACATGTGTGGTATCTTCATATAAAAGTAGGTCAATCTCACCAAGAACCTTCCAGGAGGTCCCATAAAATGTTTGAGTTGATCTGGTAGAGGGGTGTAAATCATGATGAGTATAACCCAAGTGCGTAGTTAATGTCATGGTGAAAATATTTTTTATTGAACTATTATCAATCATAATGCTACATATGGGTTGTTTGTCAAGGTATGCTCAATTTAATAAAGAATAAAAATTAGAGTCATCATCCTTAATTTCACTGTAATCAAAGGAAGTAAAAGGTTTCTTAACCATATGAGGCATGTATTTCATGTAGCTACCAATAATACAATCTAGTGGGTGTGCATAATGTGATGGAGGATGATGTGCATTATATGAAATTTTCACTTGTAGTACCTTCTTATAATGTTATTGTAAATAATTGTTAGATATTTTTTGTTTTTGGCGATAGTCAGGTTGTGAGCCTAATTCCTTTAGAGGATCCTCAAATATAAGTTTTTGGTCATCAATAAGATATTATATGTTGTGCTTTAAGGTAAATCATATTCCTTTAGAATTTCTTGGTCCTTGATAATAATAATAAGCATTTACATCATATTCTTGGGGTAGAGATCGACTCATATCAACCTTGATAGGATGGGGGAGAGATATAAGGTTAGACTCTAATAACCACAAGAGTAATGAAGTTGAGGACTCAGGTAAATAAGTAAATTATCTCCTTGGTGCATTAAATAAGATAAGCTAATTAGACTACTTGCAACTATGTTAACCATGGTGGTTATTTCCTTTTTAGTCTTAGTAGGTTATAACCTTAGTACTAGATGCAGATGCAGATGGTGTGTTTTCTACATACTTGAGCTTATTCAATGACATAATCTTGATTTCATGGTCCCATACAACATGACATAAGTCATTTAAATACTTAAACTTCTTGAAAACAATTGATTCATTTAAAGGAGAAATCTAACTTTGCTTGAATATATCTTGTAACTTTTTATCTGCCATAAGGTTGGTCATTTTGGATAGACTTATATTGTATATTGTGACATATTCATTAATAAGTTCATTTGTTCCTTATTTGATATTGGTGATTTGAGCATAGGAAAACTTTTTAAAAATGTTAATATAAAAGTGTGCTAAGAACTAGTTTCTAAGAGGTTTGAATGCTTTTATGAATTGGAGAGGTAAATCATATAACCACTTCAAAGTATAGTACTAGAGGCTTTTTGGAAATAATTTTGTCAATGTTATCATTATAATCATAGTCAAGGAATGGTGCATAAAATATTCATAGATGCTGCTTAGGATAATCCGTGCCATCATAAAATGTGAACTTAGGTGTAAAATAATCTAGTTGGCAAAGGGTGAAAAGAGATTTCAAGTGTAAAAGGGTTATGCGACATATTTTTTGAATCTATAGCATGAGGTTATTTTAAAGGTTTTGTTTTCAATGTTGTAATCATGTGTTGTAAGGTTTTTTAAACTTGCAGGAATGATTGAACTGTAGGTCTAGCAAGATTTAGATTAGAAAATTGAGTAGTCACCAAAGGCGATGAAAACATGGTTTGAGTAGTAATAAGAATTGAAACTATTATTTATGTTGAAATAATTGGTAATTCCATAATATATGTATCAATAGTAGTTTCAAGGAACAAAGGTGTAAACACATAATTTATGCACACACTAGATGTATTTAGTTGTAATGTGTTCAAGGAGAGGGATGTGTTCACTATAGTTTTGTAATTTTTTGCTTCAAGTATATTTTTAAAGATATCATCAAGGTCTTTAATGTTTTGTCTAATGCACTCACAAAACAATGTTATTACATATGCTTGATCATGGTCTATTTGCTCATTTTTATTTTTAATGGTTTTTATTAATAGAATATTCTTTTAGGATAACCCTATCAACATTTTTTTAGTGTCCACATGAGTATCATCATGATAAAAGGTATGATATCCCTTATTGGTTTGAGACATATCAGATGGCTGTAGAGGAAGCTCAATATGTTCAATAGGCATACCTCCAAATATAGGGTTGTGATTAGGTTGAATGTGAAATAGTAAATGTAGGAAATTAAAAATTATAATAATTTAAAACCCTAACTAGTTTAAAACCCTAGGAATAATAAAAAATTACATTCTCATGAATTAGGTTCAAAAAATGTTTAACCCTAAAATGATCTAGATTGCAATTATTTATATGTTAAATGGGTACATAGAACTGAAATGGCACAAGGGCGATAATCAGATTTATAGCATGTTAATTAGATACTAAACTCATATATAAGCCTACACTAAATTTATTATGTTGATATAGTCTAAATATATAAATTATAAGTATGTTAGATATATAAATGAAGAAGAAATGAAGTGCTTATCTTACTCTAATATTAATGAAATTCTAGATCTATAATAGGCAAAAGGTGGGTAGAAAGGGGATTCTAAAATAATTATTAGATTATAGATCTAATGCTTATGCTCTTTAGATAATAATCTTATCCTAGGAATTTTGTATTGATTTTTTTGTCTAGGTTAGATGCTAGTGTTTTATACATAATGTCTATTAAAATAGGATGAGACCATATGGACGCTTTTAGGTTTTGTTTTGAATTAAATATAGTGCATTCAAATATAGGTCATGGATTTTATCTCCTTGTGATATGATGAAACCCTAGTTTTCCATCTTCAATGTGACCTTAGGGAAAAATGGGTTATTGGGCACATGGTGTCAAGATGACCTATATTCCCAAATATTAGTGGGAACTACATACATATCCAATACTATGAAGAGGGCCTCAGATGCATATATTTATCCCTTATGTTTTGGGTTGTTTGTAAATCATATAATATGTGAAAATAAAGTATAATAATGAACTTTCTTGTAATTTTGAAAATTAGGATCTTGGGCTACTCCTTTAGTAATTCAAAAGTATAGATGTG
Source organism: Torreya grandis (assembly GCA_037957365.1). NCBI lineage: Eukaryota > Viridiplantae > Streptophyta > Pinopsida > Cupressales > Taxaceae > Torreya > Torreya grandis. Next base: position 294,422 of record JARHVA010007330.1, on the reverse strand, counting down.
GTGCACTTATGATTCATATGTAAAGAGGGAAGATTTTATCAATTGAATAATTGTTAGAGTGATTTTGAAAAGTTTATTTTGGTCTCTTTTGTCTTTTATAGGTGAAGAATTAATGAGGTTTGATCTTGTATTTATATCAATAAATTTAGATTAATAAATCACATAATTTCACTTAGGTTGACTATTATGAAATATTTCATTTGAAAATTGGATGAATTTAGTGCACTAGACAAAAATTGTTGGTACAAGATAGTAAAATTGATGCTACTATATATCGTAAATGTTAGTATCAAAGGAGTAGGAAAGGAGGTAAAATTTATAAACTTATATATATGGAAGATAAGTACATTTTAAGCATTTTGGGCAAGATAGATGACTTGGGTCATCAACATAAAACTAGTCTGACTAAGAAATATAGGCTAAGGGAGAATAAAGATAGAGCAAATACAAAACTTAGAGAAGTAGGAAAGATAAATAATTTAGAGTAAGAACCAAGGTCTTGTTTTCCAAGTGTAAAAAATTGAGGTTCCATTTATCATAAAATATTCTCTACAAAGAGGAATAATAAATAACCATCTATGAGAATATTAGCTGAAACTTCTTAAAAAATGCTTTGTTAAAAATTTATCACTATCTACACAATATAGACAAGTTTAATGGAAGGAACATAATTGATATTTAAGATCACCTTTGTCTTCATAAATAGTAATTTAAGGAATGAAAAATCTAATTGGTAAAGGACAAGATGAAATTTTTTGTGTCAAAGGGTTACGTAAAAAGTAACACGAGTACATGAAAGGGCTAGCATGAGAAATAAATTACTCAGTATGGGATAACATAGATTGTAATTCAAGAATAGTATGATCTATATTATAATTTGAATACATAATATGATGAGTGTAAATAACATGAGTAGGTATAGGCATGTATTTATTTTGAAGACTATGTGGTATTCTCGAACAAAGATATGGTGCCATAAAAGCAATAATTAGAATAGATGCAAAGGTAAAAGTATAAACATTATAAGTAAGTTATTTGACAACCAAAAAAATAAAAATTTGTGGTATATACATGGCTCACTTATCTTTATTCTCATGTTTTACTTATAGAAGAAGCTCAATGGCTTTATTAACCATAAATGGGTTATCTTGTAGAACTTGATGAAATTAATATAGTTATTTCACTTCATTTTGATTTTATCCATTAAGATCATTTCGATTAATGTAAATTTCATTTTCATTATGTTCATAGTATACCCATTCAACAATTTAATTATTATTTTAAATATTTTATTTTTACAATCCTAAGGAATTTAAACAATAATATTATTAGCCTAAAAAAAAATCATTATTTACCATTGCATAAGAGACTAAAGGAAGTAACTTATGTGAAATAGAAAGGCCACTTAATCTAAAACTACCTATTAAAGGTAAATAATATTAATCAAGTAGTGTTATAATATAATTTAAGGAATGCTAGGAACCATGAATACATAAAAATATGAATCAAGCAATATTGATGTCTATGAATAAAATACAAGTAACAATAAATATATGATGGTGATATATGAAAGGGTTTGAATGATTTTTAAAATCTCAAATGTAATTGATAATTTGTTTATTAGTGTCATACCAATGTTTTATATCATTAACTATAAAGTTCAAACCATTCTTTAAGCATGGATATGGTGAGATTAATTTCCCTAGATGATACACTCCTCTTAGTGTTGGGAGATGAAACTAGATAGTAAAGCTATGTAGGATATTCTTATGACATTCATAAATTATGTATTCAGTTGTTGGCTATATGTATTTTATCCTACCCGTCATGACCTGTAATAGTAATAGAAGATGAACAATCTCCTCTTTTGGTGCCAAATTATGAGAAGAATATGAACAGTCAGAGACTATAAATGACTATATATACATATAATTATATGAAGAAGAGAATTTTACCTCTATTGAGATCAATATATACTATTTGGTTATGGTTACCTATTATATTTATTATTTTATTCCTTGCACGCATTTTCATGGTTAATGTTTGTCTAATTTCATTCTAAGTTTATTCTAAATTCTGTATAAACATTAATGAAGTAATGGATATTCCTAATTCATATGTAATGCATGATAATCCATCACTATTATGATTTTGATTTCCATGTTGAATATGAATTCTTTGCACTATCCTGCATACTTGAGTAAAACTTATCTATCTCATCCTTAGCATGTTTTGATGCCTCATAAACCTCTATTAACAATGGTGTGGTGAGTGTGGAAACACTCCTGATAGAGGAAACTATGCTAAAATGGTTACCATGACAAAGAGACATTGAGACATGGTTAGACCAAAAAGTATGGAGTTTCATAAAAGAATGATCTAAAGGGACTAGTCTTACCATAAGTGAAAATTTTTAAGAGCACATCTATGGAGAGATATATGAATTTTTTGGTGCAAATTACATGAAATACTAGCTAAATGGTTGAAAAAATTGGAATATTATTGATTTAATCCTAGAATGAAAGAAATAATTACTTGGACCAAATAAAAGATATATTAGTTATAAGAATTAGAAACTGACTAGATGTGAGTAATAGACTATTGGGTTTCTACCATCATAGATGGATACATCACTGAGTTTATAATGAAATGATATATAGAATTAAAAGCTACACATGACCTATTTGTCTAAGGAATTTAGAAGAATTCTTTTGCAGTGACTACCTCTCCTTATGAAGATCTTGGTTGTGGATAAGACCATGGTGCCTACTCTAACTAATATGGAGTAATCACTTCAGGCCTATGGGGGTGTGTGAGACATGATGGTGAATGATGGTTAGATGAGTAAGTAAGGATTAAACCTAAATATATAATGGATACATGAGGAAATAAGATTCAAAAGAAAAGTTTAGATTTAGAATAGGAACTACAACAATAGAATCGATGGAATAAATAAAAGAATACCCAGCTAGCTGTGAGTAGAGGTAAGAGTAGTAGTAGAATAGATGATGAACAAGTAAAAAGACATGATGAGTTAGAGGATGAATTAAAGATGAAGAAATAAGAAGATGAATTCCAATAGATAAAGCAAGGTGATAAAGAATGAGATAAATATGAGATATTCAAAGAAGGTGAGAGTAGTTTATAAATAGATGATAGATGTAGTACACAACTACTAGAAAGGGCATTATTAGAAGAAGAAGAATTTCATAAAGAAATAAAACATAGTCATAGGTTAAATTCAAGTTCAATAATAATATAAAAATAAGAAGTCATAGGAAAAAACCATTCACTAGAAGAGCACACATCCCACAACCCAATATTTTATATTCTAGTAGAAGTTTTGAATTAGGTGGACAAGAAGGTAATATTTGGGAAGGATAATTTTGAGATAAAATGAATCATTGGGGTACTAAAATTCAAAATATATTAATTAGAAAGGAATTGAAGGCCATAGGGATTATTGAAACCAAGAAAAACAAAGAAGAAATCATAAAAAATCATAGTATGCATTTTGAATCACCTAGTGTGCAGAGTACTACATAGGTAATACCACCTAAAATGAATCCTTCTCTAGTAAAAAATATAAAAAACCTTACATTGACACTATTTTACATAATGGGTCATCAAGGAGGATTCATAAACCTAGTAATCTATGATGGGTCTATGGATCTTGAATAGTACCTACTAACCTATGAGATGAGATGGGAAGATAAGGCCATCATTGATGAAGCTATCAAAAAATGTTAGTAGGGGCATTAGCTAGAAAAGAACTTGAGTTCATATACCAAAGAGACATTCAGTAGGCAAGTCTAAAATATGTTAAGGACTGGCTTGTCATAGAATTCAAGATAAAAAATGCACTAGTTAGACAATATAGGACTTGAAGGAGATAAGGAAAAAGTCTAGAGAATCGATCTATGATTATGACCATAGATTCTCTGATGTGATGAATAAGGTATAATTTTTCTCAATAGAAAAAGATAAAACTACCTATTTTTTTGAAGGATTGTGCTCAAGAATTAGGTTTGCCATTATGCCGACTCAATATGCTACAAAAGCAAATGTTAGATATATTTCCCTACATATTAAAAAAATTGAAGATTATGGAGAAGCTCCCATTGCTAAATCCAAGATTGAAAATACACTTTAGAAATTTATGAAGATAATGGAGAAATACCATGAGGTAGATAATCCTAAATTGATTCTATGGTGTATGGAGTATGGAAAAGAAGGACATCATAGGAATGATTTTTTGAATATCAAGATATAATTATGTGAAACATGTCAAGTAGTGAGGCATGCAACAACACAGTGCCATGTTCTAAAACAATATGTTAAGAGCCCACAAAATTTTTATTGTAATTTTTATAAGTTAAATAATCATGATGAAAAGAAATATACAGATTTGTAGAACCTCAAAAAAGGCATCACAAAAAATGTATTTGCCTTCATTGAGTAACAAATGTCCTTAGCGAAGTAGATTATTCTAGGCCTAGATATTGATAAAGGTTGTGTGACCAAAATTGGTCCATAATGGATTCCTAGTTCACCATAGTATCAACCTAAAGTTCTAGCTAGATGGACCCTTCCTTCACTGATTTGGACACATCCATCCCCTCAATACTATAATACAACACCTTGGAGCTCAGCAATGACACATTAGCAATAAATAAATTAAACCCCACTAGCTATGCAATAATAATTCATAATTGGATATAATAATTAATATCACCAACATTGGAACACTACATAATAACGAGGATATAGAGGTGGATATTAGTCCAATAGAGGAGGAGATCAAGGTAGATATAGAGGAGGATACCAAGGAGGTAGATGAAAAAACTATTAGTGGCCTCCTCTATAATGTTACATATGTAGAGAGTACAATCATTTAAAATAAAACTACCCTATGAATCCTCAAAGACAATCTTATTATGCATACTATAGAATTTTTGACCAACATGACACAAAATATTGTCCTATCTTGGAGAAGTAAAGAAAGGACAAGGCCATCTAGAATGTGAATATGGTGAGTACACAAATTAAATAAAATATATTATTGAATATTATTACATGATAAAAATATGCAAAAAAAGGTTTGCCTCCACTTGATATGCCTCAGGATTAGGGAATCTAAAAATAAAAATAGGATAAATACCCATACCTAGCTACAAGAAAGGAACTTACATATGAAGTTGTGTAGATGCTGAAAACATCCAACATCAAGATACCATTGAAGGAGATGCTATAATAATATATGCATTAATGTATGTCAAGATCATGTGCATTATGTGTCAGGAGGGAGTTTTCACTATTCTAATATATCTTCTAATACTTTTAAGCACACTACACAATTAAGATATCTCATAGAACATCACAAACCTACTACATAATTTATTGTAGTGTGTATAGTGTGAATAATAGAAGATGAATAAGATGGTTTGGTATGTCAAAATAAATAATCCCTAGGATGTTGATGCAAGAATTGAAATCAAGGTTGCTAATTAGAATATTATAAATTTTATCTTTGATTTTGGTAGCACAATCAACATGATTCCTAGGTCTACATGGGAAGCCATTGGATGACTAGTTCTGAGTTATAGCCTAGTAACTTTGAGCTTAATTGACTATGGTAGGGTTCATCTTATTGGTGGATTAGAAGATGTAGAGATTGAAGTTGTAAAATTAATGCTATGAGGTGACTTTGATGTCATCAACATGAAGACCACAATAACACATTACCTTACATTGATAAGCAAGAAATGGTCATATGATGGTTAAATGACTATGTAATGTCCCTTACTTAGGGGCTCTTTTTCTTCCTACAAAATCTCTGAACAACTGTAATATTCCCTTCAAACAGGGAATATATAAACTCATAAAACTCAGATCACAGATACAAACTTGCAGAATACATTCAAATAAGCATACACAAATCACAGTATAATCTCTCAATAGCAAATTACAGATCGTATCACTTGTCCTTCTAAACTATTACAATTGCAGTCATGTTATACACAATAAAGAATATTAAAATCTGGTCTTAAGAACCCTGACTTATCAAACTGGAAGTGAAAACTGGATCTGGAAGAGTCTCAGCCTTTCTATGTCGACACACATACACCGTCGTCAGTCGATCCCTCGCCGACGTCGGTCTCTGTCGGTCGGCTTTCTGCCGACGTCAGTCTTTAGTCGACTGATGTCGGTCACTAGAAGCCCTATATCTACCGATGTTGGTGCCTGAACAGCTCTAAACAGATTTGTACGGATGTGGTACGGCCGCCAACCTGTCTCTTCTTAACCCCTGATTGCTGAACAGCCTGATCTCACGAATATAGATTCTAACACAAGATCTATCTCTGTATAACTTATTGTATCAAAAACTAAATAAAGAAAATACCTGGAAAGCTCTGTGATAAACTTCTGTGTGAAGTTATCTCTCAAACCTGGAATTCTGTGATAACTTCTAAATGAAGCTATCTCTCAATTTGGCAATAAATCAGCTGATATCTCACAGACTCTAAATCACACACAATGAAGAGGGAAAGTTCTCCACTGCAATGGAATCCTGGAACCCTTGGCTCAGTCTTCACAGAAGAATTTCTTCAATTTTCAATAATCAATAATCTAGGCATAATCAATAATGGCCTCCATGTGAAACCCTTATACCCTCAAAAGATATGCTTGCCCTAATTAGGGTTTCTTAAATTAGCATTAGGGTTTCTAATTTAAAATTAGACCAAATAATTAATAATTAATTATTAATGAGACCAAATAATTAATATTTGATTAAATCAATCAAATATTAATATCTCCCTCAATATACGTCAGATCCTCAAACCGATCGAAGCAGGTGAATCAGGGAGTGATTCTGCACATGACCATACCAAAATAAAGGTGCTCCGCTGCATGTCAAATATCCCTAAATAATAGGAGCATCAAGCAAACACATCTGAAAGACCCTAAATGAAAACCAAATGTAGAAATTCTGTGAATCAAAGTCAGGCCAAGCTCCATTATGACCCTCTATCCATCATATTAGCCTACGAAGGTCGCATAATAAGCTAATCATCAAGCCTGTCAATGTCCACGAAAAAGGGGACATGACAATCCGCCCCTCCGGAAATTGCTTGTCCCCAAGCAATCTCGGAACAATGAACTACTCGATCCACCTGGATCCCAAATGTAGTGATGCTCTGCACTGCTGTGAATCAACATGAATACCTGCAATATCATCAGAAGTAAAACAAAGAGGAACCCATAATCAAATTGGCGAACACAACTCAACCAATCTTTGAAATCACAATTGCCCTGGATGTGTCGATACTGTAGGCTGTGTAATTGGCAACTGCAAATTCCATCTACAAAAGATGGTGTTAATCCATCCCATAACTGATCCCTCTGTAATTGTGGCACAACCAATTGTACCACACTATCAAATGTGTGAGAAGAATCAATCTGGAGACTCGACTCCACTGGTATCCCAAACTCCTCAAAATCAGGTACTCCCAAGTCCTGAATATGTGTGTGAGCCTCAACCACATGCTCCTCATAAGCAGCTATAGAAACATACTCATCACCCATACTCAGTGTACTAACATCTGAGTACACCTCCACACTCTGAATGCAAGCATCAGACTCATCCTCACTGTCTAACTCCTGAGTTAGACTCACCTTAAGACCAAGCTCATCCACAACATCCTCAACTACTCCTACCTGTGAAGATAACGTAGATAAATCATTACCTGAAGATGTGTTAATATCTCCCTGTATTGGATCAGCATGACTGTCAAACTCATCATGCAAGTGGTTGCATGTCATAGGAAAAGCACTACGATCCTTGGGCCTGTTAATTAAACTCTTTAACCACATACAAGCTCTAGGTGAGACATTTCTCCCTTTTGTCCAGACATACCATAAATCTTCTGCCAAAAGTTTAGAAATTTTATCCTCCTCCTCAAACAAGATTGTGAACATAATAGAGTGCATTGATGCCAATATATTGCTAGAATGAAACTCATCTAAAATATTCCAAAATATTTTAAACATCATGCGAATTTCACCAATACAACCTACTAACATCATAATGTTTTCAAACCCATACCTTGCAAATGTTTCAAGTAATCTTGCCCTCCTTGAGAAATGAGGGTCTCTAATGTTATCCAACTTTTTGAAGCTTTTTACCATGGCATAAAGTATCTCTCTCATAATCTGATCATCATGAAAATCAAAGCCAGCTATGATCCTCATCATTTCACTAATGCAAGAGAGAGCTGCAAGTCTTACCACCTCATCATGATGTCTCAATAATCAGGGCTTCACCAACGAATCAAATGCTGGAAATAACGCTGTTTGCATCTCATAAGTATTTGAATGCTCAACCTTGCCTAAATAAGTGTCCAACTCCTCCAAAATTTTTAGAGTGTCATCTGCTTGCTGAAATGGATGATTTAATTTCTTCTTTGCATTGTGCATGCTTTCTTCCAAATCTTTGACCCCTCTTAGAGCCATACTGATAATCAAATTGAACCTGGAACTACCCAACAGGATGGCAAGACATTAGTTCTGATGTGCCCAATAGGATGGCAGGAATTTGGCTCTGATGTGCCCAACAGGATGGCAAGAATTTGGCTCTGATACCACTGTGATGTCCCTTTCTTAGGGGCTCCTTTTCTTCTGTAAAAGCTCTGATACCACTGTAATGTCGCTTACTTAGGGGCTCTTTTTCTTCCTACAAAATCTCTGAACAACTGTAATGATCCCTTCAAACAGGGAATATATAAACTCATAAAACTTGGATCACAGATACAAACTTGTAGAATACATTCAAATAAGCATACACAAATCACAGTATAATCTCTCAATAGCAAATTACAGATCGTATCACTTGTCCTTCTAAACTATTACAATTGCAGTCCTGTTATACATAATAAAGAATATTAAAATCTGGTCTTAAGAACCCTGACTTATCAAACTGGAAGTGAAAATTGGATCTGGAAGAGTCTCAGCCTTTCTGTGTCGACACACATACGTCGTCGTCGGTCGATCCCTCACCGACGTCGGTCTCTGTCGGTCGGCTTTCTACCGACGTCGGTCTTCAGTCGACTGATGTCGATCACTGGAAGCCCTATATCTGCCAATGTCGGTGCCTGAACAGCTCTAAACGGATTTGTACGGACGTGGTACGGCTGCCAACCTGTCTCTTCTTAACCCCTGATTGCTGAACAGCCTGATCTCACGAATATAGATTCTAACACAAGATCTATCTCTGTATAACTTATTGGATAAAAAACTAAATAAAGAAAATACCTGGAAAGCTCTGTGATAAACTTCTGTGTGAAGTTATCTCTCAAACCTGGAATTCTGTGATAACTTCTGAATGAAGCTATCTCTCAATTTGGCGATAAATCAGCTGATATCTCACAGCCTCTAAATCACACACAATGAAGAGGGAACGTTCTCCACTGCAATGGAATCCTGGAACCCTTGGCTCAGTCTTCACAGAAGAATTTCTTCAATTTTCAATAATCAATAATCTATGCATAATCAATAATGGCCTCCATGTGAAACCCTTATACCCTCAAAAGATATGCTTGCCCTAATTAGGGTTTCTTAAATTAGCATTAGGGTTTCTAATTTAAAATTAGACCAAATAATTAATAATTAATTATTAATGAGACCAAATAATTAATATTTGATTAAATCAATCAAATATTAATATCTCCCTCAATATACGTCAGATCCTCAAACCGATCGAAGCAGGTGAATCAGGGAGTGATTCCGCACATGACCATACCAAAATAAAGGTGCTCCACTGCATGTCAAATATCCCTAAATAATAGGAGCATCAAGCAAACACGTCTGAAAGACCCTAAATGAAAACCAAATGTAGAAATTCTGCGAATCAAAGTCAAGCCAAGCTCCATTATGACCCTCTATCCATCATATTATCCTACGAAGGTCGCATAATAAGCTAATCATCAAGCCTGTCAATGTCCATGAAAAAGGGGACATGACAGACTACCAACATAGTGTAGAATCAATTAGAGGCATACCCAGGAGATAAGGTTGTTGTCATCCATTTGAATAGAGTGAAAAAATCTTACATAATTACAACTAAACTAGATATTCCATACATTGCACAAGAAACTATTTGGATGAAGGTGAACTCAGAGAAATATCTAAAATCTCTACACATAGTTGAGTGTAACTCCTTGTATGAGCATACCAATTCTTAGGTAAAATCACTACTCACTAAATAATTGAATACAAAATAAAAATAGAGTCCCAAACCTATTATTACATATTTGTTGAAAAATTATTTTGTCATAGAATATTATGCATCTATGTCTACAAAAACCTCTACTTAGTTAGAAATTGACTTCCTATATCAAATTAATGACCATATGCAGGACTATATATATCTAACTAGAGAAGGCATTTTACCATGGGAAATAACTTCATCTATCAATGGAGAATGAAACACGTACCTTCTTAACACGACTTGAGGTGATCATGAACTATGACTGATGATAATGGTCTTTATGCATAAGTGACAACTTCTTATATACTATGTTATTAAGGATATTAATGAATTTATCCTATGGTTATATGTTCATATACCTACCATCAATTAGTGGGTTAGTGATCTAAATTATTCTTTCAAGTGAGTTGCTACGACATGGTGGGTAATTCATCAAAATGACTAGCTCAAGTAAGATGAGGCTTGTGAGCTCATGAATAGCAGGTTACAGATACCATAATCAATCCAAACCAATTGGACTTTCTTCCAATAAGTTGAGTGTCATAAAATTCATATTCATAAATGTGTTGAATTCTATATTGCAGAATTTGTAGCACCAAAATATTGGGTTCACATTTTATATTATACACTTGCTTTGTTATCATCATCATCATACAAGCATCAAGAGTGTAGATGGCAAATAAAGCATTAGGTGAAGGTCCAAAGTGATTTAATTTAGACATTTATATTTGAAGATGAAAACCCTCTAGTTCAAAATGAACTATATAATACCAAACAATTATTATGCCATGGGTGTGCATAAGACTTAAGCACCACAATGGAATCCACGATGCAGAATAACATAGCCTCTAATGTTAATTTGTCATTACAAAGATACAAAGCTATAAATAAAGAAGAATAATCTCTTACATAACCATGCCACTAAATACAAGATAAAGATGAGGACATTGAGGATTCTAATTCTAATGGTGATCTAGATTTGACTAATTTATTGTGGTTGAATGTCTAGTAGACCCTCTAAAGGACCTCAGTGCAAAACCTACTGAAAAAGATAAGTTACATAGTATACAAATCCTATAATAGGAAGGGTAATGGAGCGTAAAATAATTTTTTGATTAATAAAATCTCAAGATTGAATAGTATCACATAAAAAATCATGTAGCAAACATTGGGACTGAGGATCTTCCAAAATTGGTGAATGTTGGTGGTTATTGGACATAAGATAAAATTTATAAAGCTATGCAACTTCTTAAGGACTAGGAAAATGTCTTTCCCACTAAATTTTTAGAGGTATAAGGAGTTGAACCATCTATTTGTGAGATGTATATTTAACTTAAAGAGTGAACATGACCTAAAAATAAATGGCCATACAAGCTAAATCCATACATGAAGCTCAAAGTGAAGGTTGAAATTGATAGAATGTAGGATGTAGGAATAATTTATGTAATAGAAAAATTAGATTGGGTAAGTCCCATGATAGTTAAACCAAAGAAGATAGGGGAAATATGAGTATGTGGGTATTGTCACATTCTGCATGATGCCTATTTAAATGATCCATTCCCAATTCTATTCATAAACAAATTTTTGGAGTCTGTCATAAGACATGAAGTCTATTCTTTCATAGATGCTTTTAGTGGATATCATCAGATACCCATCATATAATAATACAAAGCTAAAATAACTTTTGTTATATAATGGGGATTGTTTACATATAAGGTCATGATTTTTTGCCTTAAGAACACTCCTATGGAATTATCTCATGTAGTGGTGACTGCATTCAAAGACATCATTCGTGACATCTTAGAAGTCCATCTTGATGATTGGGTAATCTTTTATTTATTTAAAGAACATTTGCCTAAGTTATACCTTATGTTACAATGATGTAGATCTTTATCCATTGCATTTAAATTAAATAAATGTCTATTCATTATGGCCTTTGGTGTATTGATTAGACATGTGGTATTCAATGAAGGAATTTTGGTAGATCAAGTAAAAATTACATTAATCCTGAGTATGCCTCCACCTATCAATTACATTAAAGTATGATACTTTTGGGGCCACACAAGATACTATCACAAGTTTATCAAAGTATACACATCTATTTCATCTCCATTGGAATCCCTACTACACAAAAATATGAAGTTTATCTAGACTTTAGAGTGCTAAGAAGCCTTGATCGAGCTAAAATGGAGATTGATTACTATGCCCATTCTTATTTTTCTAGACTAAAGTAATCCCTTTCACATACATGTATATTATGTGGGTATTTTATTTGGTGCTATTATTACATAGCCAAGAAAGGGTGGACTCGATCATCTTATTCATTTTACTAGTAAAAAAAAATTATGTGGAGAAAAACTACACAACCACTGAATGAGAAGCATTGGCCATTATGTTTTTACTATAATTTTTTAAAATTATCTAATTGTGATGCCATTTTAACTCTTCATTGATCATCAATCCCTATGATACATTGTCAACAAGACAATGTTATGAGGATGCATATCTTTATGTTTGATGTTATTTTAGTAATTTCAATTCCACATGAATGTAAAGCTAAGAAGAGATAATGTGGGACCACACCATCTCAACCACATTCCTAATGGTTAAGAACTAGAAGAATTATAAGAAGACTCTCCTGATGCTCACCTCTTTTGTGTTTCTATGATCCTTGAAAATTTCAAATCCATTTCCAACTTCCTCAAACAAGTAGTCATTCCTATGCACTATCAATAATGTGATAAAAAGTAGTTTGTTATTATAACCCAATTATATACCATCATTAATGTGATTTTGTATCACTTGGGGAAGGATGAATTTTTGTGCAGGGTTGTTCTAGAACATAAACAACCTCAACTCTTATAAGAGGTACAACAAGGAGATGTAGGAGGACATTTTATGGGAGAATATCTTGGTAGGAAGTTATTACAAACTAGGTTATCGTGTCCTAATCTCTTTTAGGATGCACATAGAATATCACAACACTGTGATGTTTACCAATGCATGGGTAAACTTCTACAAAAATATGAAATGCCTTTACATCCTCTATTATCTAAGTATCCTTTTGAATAATGGGGCATTGATTTTATTATCCCTATCAATCCATTAAGTAAACATATTAAATCAAGGTATATCATTATTACTACTGACTATTTTACTAAGTGGGTTGAAGCTATTGTGACACCTAGTTATGGTGTAAAAGATGCAGTGAAGTTTCTCTATGAGAACATAACTACAATTTTTGGATGTCCTATAAAGTTAGTCAATGGTCGAGGAATGTACTTTTTTAACAATGCCATCAAGCCTCTAACTGATTAATTTATGATTTCTCATCAAAAAATCATTGTGTACCATCCATTAGACAAAATTAGTGTAAATGAGTAACCCTATGAATTTATGATAAACCATAAGGCATGTGATAACTACACTCCACGTTTAGTGTTTTATTATGGCAATGAGTATTTACATAAAATCCTCATGCCATGATGTTTTTAAACAAAACAACATGCATCCCTTCATGATAGTCATGAAGTATTATTAAAATTTATAGAACATAGGTTTTAAAATAATCAAAAGATAACTAAAAATAAAGTGGAAAATAAAAAGTGAAATATTTTTTTGTGTATATATCAATAAAATTTCAACCCAAGGTTTAAATAAAGAGCTTTAGTATTGTAGAACCTCATTTTAACCACTTCTATGTCTAAACTACAATCACATAAATTTGATTATAAATCATGATTTAACCCATTTCACTGGCATAACTATAATTTTAGCCCAAAATCACAATGACACATTTATAATTAGGTAAATGGATCATATTGCATCATTAATATTATCTAATTCATACCAATTCTAATAAACCCTTTTCAAGTGTCTTCAAAGGGCAATTAGGTGAATACTTGATTGACAAAGAAACATTACAAACTTTACCTTTGTTCTAGTTTTCAATTAATCACCTTGTTTAATTATCCTAACCATTCATCTAATAGTAAATTCCATAGATTTGGAATAACATATTTTCATAAAATAAAAATTGTATTATTGTCTCACATAGGTGATGTCACTCAAATAATTAAATTGAAAAGAGAAGGAATGCAAGCAAGATCTTACACTCCTCTTACACAATCTTCCTCTTACACCTCTCTTACACACTCCAAAATTACTAATGAATAAACTTTCCTTTCAATTCTATTCCATACTCTAAAAGTCATTAAATGGCATCTAATACACACTCTAAGTGTATAATCATGGAATTTAGGATTGATCCTCAACCCCCCATCTTAATATGAGATGAATGGTTCACAATGATTCAGGAAATCTATTAATAGAACCCTCACACCTTTCATTTCATGAAGCCTCTTAATTTAAACTTTGTTGGATTGTTAAATTCAGCTTCATCACTTTTCTAATGCCAAGCCAAAACCAAAACCAAGTTTAGACATCAATAAAGACTTATACATCTACAAGCTGACTTCAACCTCTTTAGAATGGTTTTAATGAAAATATTCAAGAGAGGTATAAATATTATTTTATATTCCAAATTTTATTTCTTTCTTGATTATCACATAGCTCAACATAGGGATTAGGATTGGTAGGTTATGTCTTTAAGATGTTTTGAATTTGTTTTCTAATAATTAACTAACCTCTAGTGTATTATTGATCTTACTCGTGTTTTATTTATCCAAGATGACAAGACAAAATTATTCATTGTTTGATATAATACAAGATAAAACTTATTTTTTATTAGATGCATATCTAAAGTTAGAGACTTTCTTTTCAAAGTCAAGAATGTATAGAAATTTTATGAAATCCTAAGACAAAAATCTAGAAAATTAAAATGAATGTCAAATATAAAATGAGGGTTAACTAAAATATTTAACCTTTTTAATTTAAGATGAATTAAACTAATTGGTATTAAAATATTGAAATATAAGTGTTGACATGTACTGATATGATAATAAAATACATTAAATATATTATATGCTACATATTTTACAAAAAATGAAAACTTTATAAAAATATTAAAATACCTAAAGACGTGAAAAAAATCCCAAAATATAAATAGATATAATTGTGTAAGCTCAGTATAAATAGAAACTATGTGAAATTGACCTATAGAGAAAATTATGCTAAAAATAAAAATTCATTTTTTTTGGGACATGTCCATGGGAGGTAGATAGGGTTAAACTTTAGCCTTATCTAGCTATTTTGGCTATGTCCTAATTGATTATATTCTCAATTTTTTGATTTAGGTCTGTGCGATCATCTACAATGGTTAAATATTTAAAACTATGTTTTGTGTTGACACATAAAAAGTCTCAAAAATAAAAAATAAAACTCTAGATATTACATACTCACTATATATAAACTAGATAACAAAATGGAAAACAAAAATGGGTTAGTAAGGATGGACAAAGTGGCCTTATAAACTATTTTTAACATAGAGCTAACTACATAACCCAAAAGGGCCTTAAGACGATGTATTTCGTCCTCTTAGAGTGATTGTGTGATCTCTGATGATGCAAATAGAATGATTATAGCTATAATATTGATTTAGATGATTAAAAATGGATCTCTTTGATCTAAAATGAATTATAATAAAACATTGTTTATTACTATTAGAATGTTGTAGATTTAAACTAGGAAGAAGTGGTTCTATTTTTCTCAGCAAAGTGTAATTATTAGAGAGATATAGTGGAATTTCAATATTTGGCCCTAATGTGATTTTATAGGAGAATCATTGGAATTATTTCACTAAACAACTTTACCTAACTTATAGGAGAGTTTTTGTGCAACTAGGATAGGTCTATGATTTTACTAAGTCATACTATGGCCTTGTTTTACTAGTGTGAACTACTTCCATAAGACCAAAGATAACTAGGATAGGCCTAACATGATCATATGGGATTCATAGGGATGGATTCAACTAAAATATGGATTTATGAGTGATATTTTTAGTTCTTAAAATATATTGAATCCTGTCTTAAATATTATGAGTTATAAAAATGGTGAATAGACCAAGTAAGGGTAAGGATGCAAATAATAAAAATTATCCATCATTCAATGATTAGTTTAATGTGTCCACACTCTCACAAATTTATTATCCAAAAATCATTATATAGTTTCAATTCAATTTAGTATTTATCTCCCTATTATAGTGGACATGCTTTACAATAAAGTGTTAATATAGTTAATCTTTCATCTTCCAATTGTAAACCAATCACTACATAGTGTGTATACACTTCTAGTAGCATATTATGATTTTTAAAATATAATATACCATATTCCTAAAATCATTGATACAATACTAATTCTTCTTATTTATTATTATAGCTATATTGACCACTTAAACACTATTTTAGATAATTGCATTGGCTAGGCTAATAAAGTTCACACTTGTTCCATTATACCAAATTGTATCAACTATGCTAATATCATACAAAAATATTAAAACACTTATAAAGATACTAATATTACCTTAGATGACAAATACACTAATATAAGACATCTCCAATCAATATTTTAAAATAAAGGTAATAATATCATTGATCTATAGGTATATATTAGATGTTATGGCTCGCTACCTATGCTTCCTAGTTATGAATCCATTATATAAGTACTTCATGTGATAAATTTTGAACTTCCATGCCAACACGATCAGCTTGGAAAGTTTGAGAACACTTATTCTCCCTTTAATATCCTTTTTTCTAGTGTTGTTCCAAACAATAATCCTATTTCTATGATTACTCTTACACCATATAGTTTCTAATATGGAAATGCAATGTTTATCCAAAAATCACAAATCCATCCTTATCTTTGAAGATCTCTACCATAAGGAGAATGATAACTTTATATTATTTTTTAAAAACTTCTTATGAAGTGTTTACTTTATCATATGAAGATATTCATCTTACTGACCCTATACTTGTTTTTTATAACATAACAACTTACAAAAATGTAAAAAAAGTTTGCCAAATGAAATATAAATTGATCTTCAGGTTTCAAAAATTTATCACAAAGAATTAATTAATTTGATATATTACAAATTTATCAAACTAGTAGATTACTTTGAGGGGGTCTCCAACATAGTACGTATTCATAATAAATTAACTATGGTAATTTGAATTTTTATTGAATTCATTAACCTTAATTAGCATGTTGTAAGTATATTTTTCTCTATCTTCCATAGTTTCCATTATTGATTCCATAAATGGATATTATTTTATTTCCCCCATGGATTTTTTTTGAGGTACATTCAAATTCACATCATTTCTAAGGATCTTCATGACTTACTTATATTTTATTTCCTAATGAAATAAAATTTTATGATCAATCTTAATAAGTGTGTCTTTTATGTTATCTCTAGAAATATTATAGGATTATTAGTTTGATTACAAGGTATTGACATGGAAACTTCAAAGATTGAAACTATTTTTAATATACTGATACCTTGATCCATTCTTGATATTCGCACTTATCCCATGGAAGTTTGGGTTAATCAAAAAAATCATGAGTTTTTTTACCATACATATTTAGTAAACTCTATTCAAAAGAAATGTGTAAAGATTGAGTTGGTAAATGCTTTTTAACAAGTCTTTGATTACATGCATAAATACTTACTTCATCCTCCTATTTTATTACCACTTTTTAGTGATTCCCTGTCATATTGTATACATATTATACCCCCATCTCACTTAGAGTAATGATTACACAAAATATGTGTCTATAAATTAATATGATAATTACTACATTATTTTTGCTTGGATAGAGTATGAGACCCTCTACACAAATTTGGAGTGTGACTTACTCTCAATCTATGTTTTTATGAAAAATATTAGACACTATATTCTATATCAAGCTACTCATGTCATAGTCCTTTGAGCCTTCCTTCACTATTTGTTACCTAATGATTTATTTCTTAGAGATTGAACTGGAAATTGGATGACACTCTTGATGAAATTTAATATTAAGAATATTACCCAAAACCTCGTCAAATTATAAGTGATCACTAATCAAATTACTATCACACCTATACTATCTCACCAAAATCCTTTTGATTCTCTTAGAGATGAATATTTGCTTAGAATAATACTAACATAATTATGAGACTAACCTCAAGGGGTAACCCATTAAATAAATTTAAATTATCATCTCTAAGTATACAACATCTATGAAATATACCTTAGAATAAATAATTGAGGTCACCATCAATTTTCATAATGATAATTAGATTATCAACTTTGATAGAACCAAGTACCTTTAATAAGGTATATTAGGGTGTGTGCATTCTGATAATTATGGAAAAAAAAATCTTTTATCCTTTTGATTGACATTTGTTATTTATAAAAACATGTGTGAATATGGAGATCTCATGCTTGTGATTTGAAAAAAACCATCAGTTTAGACATTTATTACTTATATGCCTTCAAAGATTGGTATATTACATGTTTCCAAATCAGTTCCATATATTAATTCAAAATAAAAATCCTAATAGTATATCATGAATAGGTAAATTTTATCAATGAATATTCATTAATTCAAGAATATTCTAATTTTTTCTGGTTTTGGTGATTTTTAGGGTCAGCAGATGGATCTGGATTACTAAAATTTTAGGGATATATATTATTTTGGAGGTTAACTCACCAACCCTTTACAAAATTATCTTCAAAAATAGTTAATTTTTCCCACACACACACACACACACACACACACACACACACAGATATATATATATATATATATATATATATATATATATATATAACCTTTGATCTTGATATCAAATAATAAAACACCTATAAATCTTGATTAATCAAATGGTAGTAATAAAAAACACTATTGAATGATAGAGTTGAACAACATTACCAAATGATAGTGATGAATGATGCTATCAAACATCATATCCAAATGGAAAACCGTTGCTAGTACCAAATATATTTCAAAAAACCTTCACTAGGGTTAAATCTTAAGTGCATGGAAAGTAAAAAAATCAAGGACTGTATTCCCAAGTCCTACCAGGACCAAGTGGAAAATAATAAGGAAACCAAAATTTGAAACATTGAAAGATAACCATTAAATATAACTCACATGTTGAAGGATACTGAAGTGATTTTCATTATAATGTATAAATAAAACTTGGCATTTGCACCTTTAAATCAAGAATTGGTGAAGCTATATCTAGAAATCATGTCATGGATCCATTGGATAGCTTCAGAATGCATACAAAACCATATGAACTAGCCAAAAAAATGGTCCATAATAAAATTTTTTTGAAACTCTTGGTGATATAAATATTAAAAAGCTACATGGAATTTAGGATTAAGATTAGTCTAATCTTAAATCCCATGTAATAGTTCAATCTTTATGTTAGTAAGGGTTTTATATTTTTTATTGACTGATCATTATTCAATTACAACATTCTTGACCATTTTTTCGTGAGCCCATATGCTCTAGATGGATTCTAGAGCACTGAGGACATAATTTATAGGACCACCTGGAAGTGACCATGAAACTTGGTAGTAGTATAGCCATACTTGCAACCCTTTCGGTCTAGACATAGGCACTTGGCAAAAATATTTGATTTTGATGATGACATAATCATTTGAGTAGGTTATTTAATAAATATATTAAATTTAGCTTTCTGATAGAGCCATTTGATTTGGCCATTCAGTAGAATTGAATATATGTACCATCGATAAAAACTAACTGACATTTCCATTGATAGAACTAAGTGGCTTGGTCATGGATAGATTCAAACTACTCAGTCATAGGTGGAGCCAAATGGCTTGACCATAGGAAGATCTAAATGGCTCGACCCTAGGAAATGCCCAATAAATTTTCCATGAGAAGATGGTAGAGTTAAATGCCTTGGCCACTAGTAGAGATGAATGGATTGATTGGTATTAGAGTGCCTCAGCCCTTAATAGAGATTATTGGATTTGCTACTATTGGAGTTGAACTAAAATTTATGTTCTTTGATCAGAGCCTACTATGTGGTAAAATGGCTTTATAATACCATTACATCAAAATAAACCTAAAAAATTTTACCCAATAGATTTAACCTAATAATATAAAAATATGGTTGGGAAAATTGGAGGAAATTCTAGACCTGCTAATTTGCCAAGGCTATGAATCAGATTCACCTAAATGAATCTAAGGGGGTTTGGGTTATGGGTTCTTAAAATTTACTCTGAACATGAGTTTGATCATAATATTGCTAAAGAATTTGTGTCCTTCACCATTAATGAAATACCATGAGAAAAAAACATTTTAAGTGACTTTGTTTCCTCATTAGATTCCATTTTTAACCCTCATCATGAATTTTGTGACTCTTATTTCCTCATCCACATGAGGAAGTATCCATATACATTAGAACCTAAGGATGACTCTCTTATTTTCCTTGTTGATGTTGTCACTACTTGAAAAAGTTCATTGTATAAATATATCATTTAATTTATCTAAAATAATATATATTCTCCATATATTGATTCCCATGAAAATAAGAGACTCTAAAATTAAACTAATAAATTCATATTTACAAATAATATCCTTTGAAATTTTAATTTTGACAACACCCTACTCCATTATGTTAATTATGAAGAAGTTATTTCTCTTATTTAGTAAATGCATGGGGGGATTTATAGTTTCCATTGTAATGGGCATTTTAAAACCCACAAATACACACATATGAGATAATATTGTCCTACTCTTTAAAATTATTACGTCATTTCTAAAAACAATTTTAATCATTTCTAGTTCCATGATGATATTATTCATTCTCATCAAGTCAAACTTAGACTCTTGAATCTCCCTTGCCATAGTCTATGTGGGGAGTATATCTCATCAATAAACTACCTTGATCACAAGATATCCATTTATTAATTATTACTACCCTTAAGTAATATTCCAATTGGGTGGAATCTATTCCCATTCTTAATGTTATCAGTGCCACTATTTTCAAAATAATTCTTAAACAAATCATATGTCATTTTGACATTCCTCACACAAACACATCTAAAAATGATGTTAATTTAGAAAATAAGGACATAAAGTATCTTTGTATGAAAATAGATATTACTCAAAATTTTCACATAGCATATCAACCTCAAAATAATTTATAAGTTAAAGCCACTGATAAAATTTTAAAAAATAATATTATGCATTCTCATTTAGATTGGCATATTTAGCTATACTCTACACTATGGGCCTGCCTACTTGTATTCATAATACCATTGGTTTAAATCCATTCTCTTTTGTTAGAAATAAATGATAGGATATAATTTAACATTGAAAATGAATTAAAATGAGTGCAAAAATTAAGGATGTCACCTCAAAATGAAGCCACCAAGATAATGTAAGACACATGTTGTGAAGTAGGGAAACTAAATCATCAGAATAAAACCCAATGATTCTTAATAATTATTTCAAAATACTATTCTCAAATTACAATATTAGTAGAATAAAAGAGAATGAAAAAGATAGATAGGCCTCAAGCCATAAGCGAGTGTATCAAGATGAATTTGTGTAGAATGAAAGGGGAGAAAGCTCATTAAATAGAGATAGGAAGCATAGATAAGTTTTATAGAATATCCATCATATAATTAAACAATGTTATTTGTATGATTATAGTGTCACTAATCCCAATAAGGTGAATAAAAAGTGTGTGACAAGTGTAAAATTAGTTACATGTTACATGCAACTCCAATATTTCCTTTAAAAGGGATGAAATAGTTGTGACATATGATAAATATGGAATAAGTGATTTTTTCATAATAATAAATGCAAAACTAAATATAACTAGGATTAATAAATTAACCTAGATAGAGATTAATCTCAAATATGTGTAGTCTATTACTCTAAGGATGTTTTACCACTAGAGGTGGAGTCACCATCTTTGGACATTTATATTCATGGAATCATTCATGATGAATGTATTTTATGAATATTTCCTTCAAAATTTAGACTTATTAGACAATAAAAACATGGTTGATTTACAACACAATACTCAATACACATGTCTCATTACTAAGAAACATAATAATAAATTTAAAGTTCATAAATTTTATGTAGGAGACTTAGTGTTGAAACTAGATTACACTGATGAAAAAGAAGGAAAGTACACAAAAAATTGGTGGGCTCCTTACATAGTCAAGGATATCCTTAGACTTATCACTTGTAAATTATAGATGAATTAAACAAATGTCTTTAAGGAACTGAACAATGATCATTTATTGAAGAAGTATTTCTATTAACCTATGTCTTTCTTAGTTTCTTTTTATTTATGTTTTTCCATTTCATATACATATTTCTTATATTATTTTAGTTAATTTATAATTTATGTTCAGATAAAATTTATTTCAGGTCATACACTAATTCATTTGTATTTCATCTTAGTGTTACTCTCTATACACAACTCTAGGTTTATTTCACATTATCCATAGTATCTATGATCAGTCCTAAGGTATTTTTTCATTTTTACATATCTTGGTTTTTATGTTGTTAGTTACATGGTAAGACCTGGGGAACCAACTAGGTCTTGATTATGGACACCCACCCTCTTAATATGTCTTTCTACACTCATTTTATTTTGTTCATTAATGATTGTTTCCCTTGTGATGCTTTGGTCTCTTTTTTATTATGTACGCCCTTTGGGGTTTCAATATATTTTATACACTTAATTGATTTTTTTTTTATGATTCATATATTTATTTTACTTGTGCCTCTTGGTTTTATAATTTGTGAGTTTCATAGTAAGACCTATGGAATCAACCAGGACCTCCTCGCAAACACCCTCATTATTTATTTTACCACATAAATTACTTTTGATCATAACCTTATGTATATGTCTTCTTAAGAAACTAAGGAAATGTTCAATAATAATTTTTTCCTTAATTAGAATCTATCATATTCTCTTCTATCAAAATTGTATAAGTTTACCTACATGATTTCATTCACATTAGATCCTCTCTAATGATGATGTTTTATACCTTACCTATCATTTTATCATCTCCCATTACACTTTTATTTCTATTAGGTAAACCTTATTATTCTAAGTTCATTTCCATGATTTCTTATTTTTTTATTTTCCTTTTGGACTCACTAAGGTTAGTTTCGAGATTGCATTATTTTTTAAGGCTCATGTCTAGGACTATAGAGGCACCATGGTCTCTATGTTCTCTTCTTTAGAGGCTAGGTGTAAGATATCTTATGATTGTCATCTTTAGCAACCATGTTTGGTTTTAATGAATTTTTATGGATGAAAAAATATAAGAAACGAAAAGAGTTAAAATCCATATCATAATAAAAGGAGAATGTTAATTGTCAAATAACATTAAAATCTAGATCACATATCCTATTCTAGCAAAATTTCAAAATCCATAGTTGACATCATGATAGATATGAGGTTATTTTGGGTGTGGTAGGCCAGTAGAATGTGGTTGAAAGTCTCTTCACATCTTTATTTTTAACTCTTTGCATGCTATCACCACCTAATTTCTCACACAAGTACCTAATATTTAAAATAAACCTACCACTCTTTAATGGTTCCTAAGGAGAGGGGAACACATTATGGGAAGGTATTATCCTTTTATTTTAATTTTTTTCTAGCATTCATGGAATGATCTTTATAATTCACTAGTTATCCTTAGAGTATGTTTTCTAGGTAGGGTTCTCTATAGATATTGAAGTTGAAAACTCTTAGTTTGACCAAATTTACTTGGATTTCTTATTTTTTGTAAGCCTTGTTGGTACCATATTTTCTCTCCAGTCTCTTTTTTATTCTTGATAGGAAATTTTATATCTAAACATTTCAAAAACCAGCTCTCTAGAGTTATTTCTTTTGTTGTTGTTGTGATGCCTACTGAAATATTTAGAATATGCACTAACTTGTTTTATTCAGGTAGTAACATACCTATTTTAATTTATTTAAAATAAATAAGTAGTGTTTTTTATCTATTAGTATATCATGGTACTAATATTATAGGTTTAATTTCACTTAGGTTTCCCAGAGTTTGGTTCCCTTCTTAGAGAAACAAACTTATTATCCTTAGTGAAAAATCGAGTTCTTTGTATCTAATAGCTAAGATTTGTGTTACACATAATATTTTCAAACTTTTATCAAATACTAATACTTTTTATCTTAATAGACCCTATTGAGACTCAATCTCTCTGAGTGGTTACCTAAAGGGGTGCACCAAGAAAGTAGTGGCTAGACCATTAGTACTTCATAAAACTATTATCCCTTTTACCACTTATCATCTACACACTTGTATCCTAAAACCATTTACCCTAATCTTATTATTCTTATCCCTACCCATTCTTATCATTTTCATACTTTATCCCTCCTTTTTTTACCTTAAAACCCTTTTGGATAGTCCACTATACTAGGTCAACTAGGTTAACCCTATACTATTTAAGGGTATTTTTCACTCTTTGAGTTTGTTAGCCTTTCAACCAACCTCGTTTAGACCTAGTGAATTATCCCCAAAAACATACAAGGTCAACTAGTTTGACCCTATATAGCTGATGTTTCTAGGAGTATTTAGGGAAAGACCTACCTATATATACAAGGTTATTTCCAATGATTTGTAAGAATAGAAGTGAAGAAGAATAAGTGTGAATGAACATCTACTTATTTACCATTATACTTTAAGATTATAGCTTAGGGTTCCATACTTTATTTAGAGATATGGATATTGTCTTGTGGATAAGTCTTTTGGATGCATAGATAGGTTGTATATCCTAGAGCTGATTTGTCTTTGTTATCCTTACATACCATAATAATCTCTTGTGAAGCACCTTGTCAAAGGGACAAATTGACTCTCGATGGGTTTGTCTTCAAGGTAAGTATTCCTAAATTTATTTCTCATTTGTAAGAGTAAATACATGATTCATTTGTGATTTTATTCCTATGAATTAGGATTGTGTATACATTGACATGAGTATATGTCTTTTATGCATGTTTAGTTGTTTGTTTTGTTTCTAACTTTTACTTTGTGCCACAAGCTTTGGTGTGCACCATATTAGAATTACTTTATTTTTTATTAGAATAGGTAAATATTAAACCTTAGGAATTTTTTAGGGTTATTGCATGATTGTGTTAGAATTTAGGTTTTTAAATCGTACCTCACATGGTGTATTGTGAATAGTGTTCTGGTAATCAGGTCTAATGGATCCCCATATTGGTCATACTCCCACTTAATAAATGTTTTCCCAATTGGAAGTGTAGGTATGCTCTATCTTCTCTAATCCATTATTGATTTATAGACATGATGCAATTATGATTGTATACATTTTGGTGAACCTAACATGAATCCTATCTAACCACTAGTTGGATTGTCTTCATGTTTCCATTTTTTAATTTTCTTATTAGCATTAGATTCAGTTTGGATTCACTTTAATATTACATTATGGGGAACCTAATGTGAAACTAAACCTTGAAATATTTATTTCACTTTATTTCATTATTTTTAGCATTATTTTTATCATATATCTATCATACTGAATTGACTTTATCAACCCAGTTCTAATCTTTATGCATAGGTTTTTAGGATCAAGTAACTAGATTTATTCAGATGACCCAGTATAGGTTTACATATTTTCATACTTCTAATTTATACTATTAGGTCAACCCAAAAAACCCTATACACTTTGAAACATCTAGATTCAATTACTAGGTTGACCCAGTCAACCTTGTACATTCTAGGCACTCAACAATAGGATTCTTCAAAGCTTGATCAACCTAGTTGACCCAATTAGTAGAGTTTTCAATCATATTCCAAATTTATTGACTATTAATCTTCATTATTATCATCTCTGATCCACCAAGTTTCATTTCTCTCTCTCTCTCTCTCTCTCTCTCTCTCTCTCTCTCTCTCTCTCTCTCTCTCTCTCTCTCTCTCTCTCTCTCTCTCTCTCTCTCTCTCTCTCTCTCTCTCTCTCTCTCTCTCATTTCATAGTTTGTAGTCTACAAAAGTGCCCATGCACAATCCACTAGATTAAATCTATCAACCCAGTTCTATGTTCTATGTGTTGTCTAAATAATTAGGTCAACCCTAGCCAACCCAATTCATTTTAGACCTTACTTCCATAGTACAGGTTTGATCTTATCAACCCTATTCTATATTTTTTGCGTATAGTGTCAAAATTATACCTTGTTTCAAGTTGTAATTAATCTCTATAAGTTATTAATTAGTTCACACCTTTCTTTTCTTATTTATTTCATGCTTATAATAGTTCACATAGTTTAATTAGGGGGTATTTAATTGACTTTTTTAGTTTCACTATTTTTATTTTGTGCACACAAAGCCAAATCATATAAATTAAACAAAAACTTTAACATTTGACTACCCAAGGCCAACCTACTTAGATTTCATCACCAAGGGAGAAGATAACTTGATACTCTGGTTAATTACAAAGCATGGTTAATGGTATATTTTGGCTAAGAACTAGACACCCTTATCATTGTAGTATGTGAAGTGAGGGGGTAGTCTCTAATACCAAGCCTATACTATTGATACTATATTCCCTTTCAACCTAAACTACCTAAAACCATATTTAGATTGATATCTATTTCCTTGCTTACAACCAACTTCCCATCACATTTAGAATTATATTTTTAATAATATAATAAACATCTTAGGTTGACCAATTAGTTCTCTTTACTTTTCAAGTTGATTGCTTGATCTTTGCTCAATCATGTGTGTACAAACTTGTATTAAATAGTATTATTGTAAGGTTTTGTATTATGTGCCTCAATTATATTGGCCAACATTGATCTAATTGATTGTTTATTTCCCTTCAATTCTTACTTTCTTATATTAGCTATAAAAATTGTCTTGTTTCAGTTCACAACTTGTTACAAATTTTCTTTTCTTTTTGTCTATTGTACTAAGTTGACCCAGTCAACCATGTACCTTTTTCCTTCCTCTGTGAACTATACAAGATAGACACAATCAACCTTATACTATTTTTATCCCCTCTTACATCTTTTTCTATCTCCTATTCACTATATAAGATCAACCTAGTTGACATTGTACTATTTTACAATCCTTGTTTCTATGTTAGGTCAACCCAATCAACCATATACTATTTTAATCACTTCTTGGTTCTTTGCTTTCTCATCTTTAATCCTTTCCATTCATCATGAAATTTTTTCTTGATAGTGACACTAAGTTACAATCAATAGACATGATGAACTTTACCAATCCTCATAGGGTCTCCCATAGATAGAGTAGGGTTCCTCTCTTGGATGATAGTAACGTTCATATATCCACTCATACAACGAACTATGGGACCCCTCCTAATATTGATTTGTATCATAATTCTCCTCTTTTTTTATGACCAACCTAAGTTATAATATACTCCTAAAATGCTTTTCTTTATCTCTGAATTTCCTTAAGATCGAGGAAAGGATCCTTCTACCATTTACAATAATATGATTATTATTCAAGTTGAAGATCCTCATTAACCTAATCTTACATTCTCAAATGAATTTTAGGGTAATACTTTCTTTGATTTCTAGCCTCATCCTTTGATTATGATCCCTTCTCATACCATGACCTCTTCTTATCTAAATTTTTCTACCTCCATGCTTAGTATCTCAACTAACATGATAGGTTTTACATCTAGTGGGCCTGTCTTAAGATCCACTATCCTTAATCCATCTACTAGTGCTTAATTTTATACACAAGGCAATCATCCTTTGAGTGCTTCTTCCTCTCAACCATTCACTAGTCCATATTTTACTAAACAAGAAAATTTTACCACTAGTGCATCACTTTCTCATAATTCTTCTCGAGCTCCTATCAACACCAATAGTGGTACCTAATCCACTCATACTAACACTAATTCTAACCCTAATTATTCTAATAATATTAATTAAACACATCAAATTTTTTTGAAAACTCTCAATCTAATGAATACATTTTAATCTCATAACTCAAATCAAATTATGAGAATGCAAAACCACCTTCTCCATCTTTAATCTCATGTACAACTAATGGCTTCAAGAACATATAACCAAAATGTTCCCCCACCTCCTGTTTGATATTCTAAAAGAAATATCATTCATAAACCTCCTTTAATCAATGAAACCATTAAGCATATTCAAAATGAACCTCTTACTACTCAAATTACTAACATTGACATAAGTGGTATAACACTTACAATTTGTTATAATGGATCAACCGATCCTACCCTTCATCTTAAGACATTTAGAATTATTTATAAGCATTGGTTCAAATTAAAAACCTTTTTTCTGATAAACTCCTTTCCAAAACCCTCACAAGTGATGCCTTGGATTGGTACAATCAACTTAGACCACATTCCGTTACTAGTTTGGAGGATTTAGTGAATACTTTACTGCAAGAATTCTAAACTCGTGATCTTCCCAAAAACACTTTGGACCATTTCATAAATTAAAAACAAAACAAAAATGAAATTTATCAATCCTTTGTTAAAATATGGAAGACTTTGTTAAATAAATGTGAACATAACATGGTTGATGATAATCTTTTTCATCTCTTTACCAATTCCTCTTTCCTAAATAATGATATCAATTTTTCACTCTCTCTCTCCACTTACCTTGGAGGAGGCTACTAACCAAGATAAACATCAATATTTCCTAATGCATCAATTCAAGCCACCCCAACCTTTTACTTGCCCTAATCTATTACTAAATAAAAAAACCAAAATACTACCAATGATGGTGTTATAGATTCTTATGATACCATTCATAATGTTCAAGCTATCATTCCTCACCAATCTTTGGAACCAACTCCCCCTTCTCAAAAATGTACTAATGCTCATTTATCTTCACTAAATAACATAAATTTTCACAAAACTCTATCCTTAGTTGAATTATTTAAGTGTCTATGAAACCTTGGTATGATCCTAACAAGTTTTTTTGGTTTCATTCTAGTTGGGGTCATTCTCATGAAACATGTAGACAACTTCATAATTTAGCTATTGATTTTATTATTTCTCCTAATTATGATTATGATTATATCATTCACATACATTAACAAGCTTATTAGAATTCTCTAAAATACTATAAAACACATGACAAAACTCAAGCCTTGAATCAAGCAAATTCTCATTTGGATATCTAAAAAGACCCTCTCCCTAATCAACAACCAAAATATGACCATACCTTCAACTAAAAATGTATAAATTTTTGTTGACCCCACTTCTAAAGAGAATGTGGTTAACATGACTAATATGCAAAGGGTGGTGGTTTTCATTGATTCAAAGCCTATCTACACTCATCCTTTATCTCAAACATATCATGTTATCCAAGATTTTATCCAACACATTTAAATGAGTTGGGGAAAGATGATCTTATAACCTTTGATGACCTAATTTATGATTCTCCCTTGGATGACACTTCCCATTATATTTATACCATTCTTATATCATCTTATAATACTGATGGTAACCAAATTTTTACTAACATTTCTTCTACCAATTCCCAAAATCAGTTTTAACTAGATTATTCATCTCAACATGATTTTAAACCTTGTTCTAAACCTTCTTATTATTATTACCAACAAAAATTTAAATTCACTTTGTATCCTCCTTCTGAGGACCTCTTTAATCATTACATACCTATATCTAACAACCTTATTATGGGTTATGATGAGTGGGATCCCATTACAGAGCACACTAATCTCCCATCCAAAATTTTATTACTTGCGCTTATGAGGAATTCTCCTCATAATATAAATCATCTTATGTAGCTACTATTCGAGATGAATTTCCCTCATCCTCCCCTAGTAAGATGGGAGGCAACTTTATCTGGATCTAAGGATAGTATATTATAATAATGCGAAGAGATTTCTCTCAATGTTGATGAAAATTTAGACACTTATCTTTATTTAAAATTTTATATAGCCTCTATGATTCCCAATAATATTCTACTTTTTAGGGATGATCCTCCATTATATATTAGTTTCCAAATAGGTGATATCCAAAATTAATCATGCATTGATTGATGAATTTTCCAAAACATGTGTTACTTATCTAGATTTTATTAAGACTCTTGGGTATTTAGAATGAAATCTCAAGTCTACATGCAATACCTACCATGGATATGATATAAGTAAAATTCCTCCTCTAGCTTGTGTATGGATTCCCATTACTATCCCACCACATAAAACCATTCATGTGAAGGTGATGATCTTTAAATTTCCCCTTTCTTATAACATCTTTTTTGGTAGACCATGGACTCACCACATGAGAGATATTGCTTCTTCCACCTTCAAATTCATTAAATTCACTCATAATGGAGCCATTTACAAGATTCAAGGTGAAACTAACCCTTTCCATTTCTAAAAATTCTAAGATCATGGTGTATTCAAGATTCCTACTCTTGAGCATTTTCCAAACATTCCATTCTATGAGTCTTAATGTCTAAAATTTCCTATTAATTTGACCTAAGGTTACAATGGGTATCCGAAACTCATTGGGAACATTAATCCTAACCTCTTAGATTATAATGATGATGAACTTGATGAGATTAAATAAAAAAATCAAAACTTTTCATCTCTCACCTGATCTCATCTAAAAGTTTCCTACTTCCTTGCAAACTCACTCTCACAAGCTTCCTTCCAATGATATTCTCATAGTCTTGATGAGAATTAGGCATTATATTAAATATACTTCATAGAATGATAAGGTCATCCCTAATTATTTCATTGACTTTCACACCCTAGATTATGATGATGATTATTCCTTAGATGATCTATTATTAAGCAGTCTTAGACAAGCCTATGATGTCAAGATTGTCCATTATCATTCTTATTTACTTGAGTCTTTTCATGTATATCATCATTTTAATTCACTTATAATTCATGATTTTTTTATTTTCCACCTTTATCATATGTTAGAGATGGCACCAACACCTCCAAATTATAAGGATCCATGCAGGACTATGCTCATAGATCATGCTATGACCAAGCCTTACCATTTTGCTAAATACCCTAACCCCCATAGCTAGTTTACACTTGAAGTTAGTGTTGACAAAATTTGACTTCTAGTTAAATGAGGTTAACCCCTACTATTTGAAACTTTTTAAGAAGGTTCCCATGCATCGTATATGGTGTCATGTTGTTCTATCATCTTACTTGGCCCTATCTTAGTCCTTGTTTAAGCTCATCTTCTTTGAAATGGCATATTTAAATAAAGTTAAACATGGTAAAACCTTTGTAAAAGGATAATTATGTGTCAAATTTTCCTAAAATGGTCTTTAATATGTTTCAATGTGTTTACAAGTCATTAATTTCTTATTTGCTAGGTCTCAAGTGCAAGAGGGGGCTTTTTGTCACAATTTAGCTTATTAATTGACTTGTACAAACTTTCAAGAGGAAAAATTTGTCACCAAGGTAATTTTTAACTTATAAGAGTTTAGTATCATTTAAATATAATTCAAATGGGATCCAAAAGTTAGTAATGTTCACAAAATGGGAGTTTCTCCTTGTTTTTAATCCCTTTTAGGCACTTGTAGAGAATGGATGATCTGATCTTCAACTAAAAACATGGTTAGAGTTAATATTCACGTCCCTAAACTATTTTAAACGTTTTTTTTGAAAGTATAATGAAAAAAATCCTTCTCCAACTTCTTTTCCTCCATTTTCCCTTGGAAAGCAAAGAAAGGGCAACTTCAATCACTTGGTGTGTGTCATAGAGGTGGAGTTGGGAGGAGTGTTTTTGGGGGTAGATTTTAAACTTATTACAATTCATTTTCATAACAATAAATTTTAATTTTTTTTATTATCATTTATGAACAATTAGTTACACTCTAGGCAACTTTTTATGCATTTCCAACCATGAGGGGGTCTCCTTTTGATCATGTTTCAAATATTATTATTTTTCATTGATGGGTTTATGTGATTTAGGTGTTTATACATGATATTAAATACATTACAATGCTTATTTTAGTTTTATAAGGTTAAAGTACTTGGGAAAACCTCTTTTAGGCTTGTGCATGCTTATAAATGCCTAGTTTGCACTTATAGTCATCTCAGTTACCTTACAATTGATTTATCCATGTTGGAAAAAGTGCTTTCATGTTGTTTTTGGGATTATCCTAATTTTTTTCATGTATTTAAGGGTTTAAAATTGTATTTAAGATGTTTTTAATGCCTTACCTTGAATTTTTTTGCTATTTCATGCTTTCCATGTATATCACAATCCATGAAGCTACATACAGACCCCTGTTGATGTCATCATGACTAGATAATAACATTCATAGTGGTTTCAAGCCTTGGGATATTTTTGGAGTGAAATTTTTAGATTTTTGAGATTGATATAGAAGGATCAAAAGGTGATATGAGAGTTCAAGAAAATGTGACTGGGTTTTGGAACTTTTTCCCAAAAAAATGAAAATAGAGGTCTTTAAGGTTTTTTGAGATAATGCATATGATAGTGAAATATTATTCAAATGCTCATAATTTCTTTTTTTATTAGTCATATCCACATAATATGAATATTATAATTTTTAAGCCAAAATGGTAAGAGGTAAATGGTTATTTCGAACTTCAAAGTTGCTAAGAAAACTAATGAAATAGGTTAGTGAAGTTTATAGAATTTAGAAAGAAAGTTCACCACGCATTCCATTTGAAGATCCTAAACTATGAAATCATGTTTGAATAATTTTTAATGATTCAAATGACACTAATTAACCAAGAGGTCATATAAAAGTTGGTGGGCCTTGTGATGACCCCCTAAAACTCTTCACTGTCTGTACAGGGGACTGAGAACAACCAACTACAACTGAGCATAGGATAAAGTTGTTAAAAAATCATATAGTTGGGGTTTTATGACTTATTCAAGGAGTATAAAATCAAAATTAATACTAAGTGACATCTTTATGTTTAATATAAACCTAATCACCACATAATTAAGTGCATATAAAGCCAAATCAACCTATAGGTAGGCCTAAAGACCATGAGAGATAGTCTTGCTATGGAGGTTGCTTGAAATTTGAATTATATGAGATAAAGGGTTGAGTTTGAACATTTTTTTTAAAATTTAAAATATAATAGGAGATTTTGTGACTTTAAAGCCTTCAATAAAAATCAAAACCATCTCAAACATGTTTCAAATGCACCTACAGGCTTGTGCAAACTAAGACAAGTAATGAGTTAAAAGTAGGCTTTTATTACACCAAATGGGATTGTGTTAGTGAAGTTTGAATTTAAAAAGGTGAAGGATGATATTAAGGGAATATAAACATGTATTAATTCACTATTTAAACCATTTTTTATGATACCAGTCACCAAACATAATCAAAGTGACTCTATCTCAGTCAAACTATGAAACTAGTTAGGGATGGAGTATGAGAGGTTTCTAGTAGGAATAATATTTGGGATGATTCGAATAGAGTTTATATATTTATCACAAGTACCTCATGTAAATAATTTAAGGGTAAAAAACAAAACATTTCTCAATGTCAAAAATCAATCTTAAACCCTACTTATCATGCACAGTGTTGCACTTCAAAGTCTGCCTTAGAAACATGTGAAGTTTAGTGATAAAATATTGGATTTGAGGGATAAAAATGGGTAATTAATACCATTTTTGGTTGATTAATATTCCCCAATAATAAATTTATTATTAATAATAGGGTAATTTCCACCTATTTTTTTCAGATAGGGGGCATTTTCCCCTTACATAAACCCTATTTTCTTGTTGAAGGAGGTTGAGAAATGGACCAGAGGTAAAAAAAATCTTGAATGATGGTTTTTTAATCTATTAAAAACCCAATAAAATATATAAAATAAACCTATAGGGTCTAAGACTAAGCAGGGTATCCTACACAATAAGGTCTGCATACATACTTAGTAGACAAGGAATATGCCTATTTCCAAATAGGAGGTGACTTTTAGTTTGGGCCTTAGGAAAACATATAAATGAATTATATAATATTAAAATAGGTATAAATTATGTTTTAAATATTTTAAAGGTCATGATAAGTACAAATAGTGGTTTTTTGGCTCAAAGGAGCAGGCAGGCTCATTGACAAGGTATAAACCTAGTCTCAAAACTGGGGTCATTTCCATTTTTAGCTCATAGAGAGATATTAAAATGATTTAAGAAAATTATTATGGAATATATAGAGGTTTATGATCTTATATATTTTATAAGTAATAAAAAAATGACCATTTTTGGGATTGAGGCACACAAACCCTCATAAAATACATGAAAATGACTTAAATGGCCATCTTGGAATGCTCATATCTTTCATTAAAATTTGCATGGGACCTTGATCCATTAAAGGAAGTTGAATGGAGTCCTTCATAAGACATAGGAATAATTTTATAATATTTACAATTTGACATTACTATGAATGAATTTTAAGAATGAAAACCACCCCAAAAACCTTGCAAACCCTGTTTTAGGGTCCGATGGAGGAGATGAGGATAAAAGTGCCTCAAAATGGATGAATTTTAACATGAGTGTAAAAGAGAATTTGTCTAAAACTTAATTAATATAAAATACATGCAATTGGATCATTTGAAATCCATACAAGTGAAGTAAAAAATAGGTTTTATTGAGATTTTCTTCTGTTTTGTAGGTTTTAAAGTTGATCATAAGATGCCAATTAGTTTGGAGGGTAGATTAGGACATGAAAAAAAATGATATTTCATTTTCAAATCTTAAAAAATCACATAATTTTCTTCAATATCTCTTTCTTTTTAGCCAATATAGTATGTAAATAGTGGATACTTAGGAGAAAATGGTGATTCTAAAATTGGAAGACCTTTTAAGGCTTGTTTCTTGAAATTAATTCTATGGACACCTTCAAAACATTTTATTCACGATTGTTCATGGATCATATAGCATAGGTGGGAAGGTTTTAGGTTTCAAGTGTGAGGGGTGCATAGAGGAATCCTATTTTAGGACTATCTTGGATGATGGGGCATGGCTAGAATGGTAGGGATGAGTAAGAACCTCTCCAATGAATATGAGGACCTTATATAGTAATCCCTCCTAATCATAAAAATAATTATACCTGATTAGTTGCAATGATAGGGTAGTTTTTGAAGGCAAATCATGAGGGGCAATTTTTTGTTCATGAAAAAGAGTTTCTAAATCATTTTACAGGTCCTAAATGATTTCAAATGACATTTGTAGCCCCTGAAATTATATGGATCATCACATACATCTACCCCATTCATTTATAAATTATTTTATCAAATTGACACATGTGTACGTGACTCTTGGACAACCCTTCTCTCCCTATTCCCATTTCTTCTATAAACTCTAGCCTTTTGGCATTGTATTGGATCACTCTACTTGGGTATGGATAATCCATACCAAATTTGTTCCTTGAATCAATAAATAAAATTATTTTTACATCATTCAAATATTTCACCAAGTGTATATGATAGTGTTTAGTCTTGTTCAAGTGTGATGTCTATTTCCCTTCACATGTTACTCCTATAAGTATCTAGTGTGTTATGATATTTTTCTTGTAGGTCAATAAAAAGTGTCAAGTGAGGTTGTAGGTATTTTTAATAGCTCATTAAATAGAGTGTCCTATAATTCCTCTTTCCTATGTCTTCCTAACTTATACTATCTCTAAGACCCCATGTTGAAGCATTGATGTTAGAGAGAGAGAGTTGTTGTTGAGTGAAGTATATATGTAACTTGTTCTTTATTCTAAGTGCATGTCAAAGAGTGTGAGTAGAGAAAAAATTTGGTGTATCACACTCCATTTATTAGGCTTACTTTTCATGTTATTATTAACCCTTTTCAACCCCCCAAGTTTTAGTATTAGGATATGTGCTTTAGTGATGCATCAAGGGGAGTTATCCCCTAACCTAGAGATCCACCTCTAAATATGGATACCCATAGCCATGAGTTGGTTTCATTGTCTCACTTGAATGAGGATAATCTTGTACCATCTCCTAATTTATTTTATGTTTAAGTGATAATAATTTTTGGCACACCCGATGGGACAAGAGTTCCATTCCTTGAAAAGTTTTGGTGTTCTTCTCAAGATACCAACTTTTGGAGGCAAGTATGATAAACACCAATGGTGACTACATATATTAATCTACTGGTAAAGTAGCTTAGGTATTCTTATTGAATTGTTTTCTTTCTCTATATACTTTTCACAAGTCATGTATTACCTTGATGTCAAATTTGTCCTACCACAAGTGGGTGAAACTTACCCTACTTTGCCTATCCCTCCTAATTGTAAACAAGTCCTTTTTAAACCTTGTCATGAGACCTATGTTGCCTATAATTAGTCCTACCCATATTATACTCCACATAGTCCACCTGGTCCATCTCTAAATCATACTATTACTAGTTTCAAAAAAATTCTTCTTGGCTACCAAGACTATATGTTAGACCTTGACATTAGATATGGAGATGGCCAAGTCATTCCTAGTGTCTATATTAGGAGTGTAGTAAATGATTTGGAAAACCTAAAAATGGACTAGATACCTATATATGGGGATAATTTTCCATATATTACCTATGATATACTTGATGTTTGTGGCCTAATTTTCCATCTAGAGGAGAGATTGAGAGATCATGAACCAACTCCATCTTGGTAGCCTCAAAGTGTCCCAAATTCTTTGTCCATTCCCCAAAACATATCCTCTTTAAAATCCATTCAATAAAGTATCCAATGAAAGGAGTAAATTATGGTGGAGTAGGTTGTTACATTTGAAGTACATAGTGAGAAAGAGGTTTTAAATTTTGAAGATCATCTTGAAAGGGAATTTGAATTGGCCAATCAAGTTTTGAGATAATCCATCATGGAAATTATAGGTGAAATATCAAAGCCCACTTCCATAAGTTACCATCAAGATGACAAACCAAAATATACTTCAAGTTTCCTAAATATATCATTCACTCCTTTAGTATGAACTCAGCCCCATGAAGACACATTTGAACCCACCTTCCCAAGATGGAAAGAGGTGTTGGCAGCTAGAGAAGAGAGGAGAAAATCATGCTTAGGTAGAGAAGTTGTTAGGGAAGAGAAAATTTAAACCATTCAAATACCTCCCAACCCTCCTCAAAAATCCATTAAAACTATCCTTCCCCTCCCTCTAACTAATCAGCGTTACCCTCCCAATGATGAAAATTATATTACTACTTCGGAATCCCCTTTGGCCAAGCTCCCTATTTTTGAAGTGCCTAATGTTGATATCACTAGAAGGGAGGATGATATTGAAATCTTATTGGATTGAATATGAAGAAGGGATGAATGATGGTGAAGAGAGGTCATTTTTTTAAGAGAAGGAAGAAGATCCTCCTTGTTTTGGAAAAGATGCGTTGAAATAAGTTCTCTTGGACTCTAAAGAAGAAGAGGAAATGGTTTCTTTTGTTTCTCCCTTTCATGATGCAAACCAGTAAAAGGATGATGATATATGGTAGAGATTTGAGAGTATATGTAATGAAGTTGAATTCCTGAAAGAACATAAAAATCCTTTGTTGCAAACTAGTCATGATAAACAAGATGTGTTTCAAAATGAGGACATGTGGCAGATTTATATTCAAATGTTCTAAGAGTATGAGGAAGGTGATAAAATTAAGATATTATAAAAATAAGTCCAAGATGTTGGAGAGGAGATATGTGTTGAGGATCATCATCATGAAGAGAGCCTATATCATAATTGAGAAATATATGATGGTCTTAGGATTTCTAAATATGATTTGAAGTTTGATTCAATAACATCCTATGAACCTTCCTCCACAAAATTCCAAGAATAATGTGAGAAAGTAACACTTCCACATGGTCATGATACAATGCCCTTTGAAGAGTTTGAAGACATTGTGACCATTG
Source organism: Torreya grandis (assembly GCA_037957365.1). NCBI lineage: Eukaryota > Viridiplantae > Streptophyta > Pinopsida > Cupressales > Taxaceae > Torreya > Torreya grandis. The sequence goes on along the minus strand of JARHVA010007330.1, from coordinate 256,350 downwards.
AGAAGGATGATGATATTCTTCAAAGAGAGATTGAATTCCAACAATTTATCCCATGCATGGACACACAATTTTTTTATGACAAGATGAGGGGATAATAGTTTGAATCATGCTTCAAAGTTCAAGAGGAACTTAACTACTTTGAGAATGTATCAGAGATGACTCCATTGGATGTTGTACAAAGATAAAGAGTAAAGAGAAGGCAAGAGTCATCTAACACCCCATCAAAGAATACTAATGCTTGGTATCATCATTAATTTAGTGAAGAAAGAGACCTAAGGTACTTCCATTTTAATCTATGAAAGGAGGAATGATCGAGTTAGATGTATATATTATTTTGCTTTCAGTTGTGCCTTGCTTTTCCTAAGATCTTAGTAACACAAGTGTGTCTTTGTTTTGTGTTTTGTTGGGTCTTTATGTGTTGTTATTTCCATTTGTGTGTTTTGAGGTAGGATTACTATCTTATTGGTATTTTCAAGGTTTGGTCCTGATGTTTCCATGTGTGTTCTGACTCCCTTGCCTAATAGATAGGATAAGGCTACTATTCCTTAACATAGGCAAGCATGTTACCCCTAAGTGTTGCCAAATTGTTAAATAAATTTGAATTCTAGTCAAATGAGGTCAAAAAATACTATTTTTAAAATTTTAAGAAGTTTCTCATGCATCCTATATGGTGTCATGTTGGTCTATCATCTTGTTTGGCCCTGTCCTAGTCCTTGTCTAAGCTCATCTTTCTTAAAATGGCATATTCAACCAAAGTAGAATATGGTAAAACATTTTTAAAAGGATAATTTTGTGTAAAATTGTCCTAACATGGTATTTAATATGTTTCAATGTGTTTACAAGTCATTAATTTGTTATTTGCTAGGTCTCATGTGCAAAAGGGGGTTTTTTGGTCATATTTTAGCTTATTAATTGACTTGTATGAACCTTAAAGACGAAAAAATCTTTAAAAGGGTAAATTTTAATGTTTAGTAGTTAAATATCATGTTTGGAGTAGTTGGATTCTAGTTAAAAGTTATTTATGTTCATAAAATGGGAGTTTCTCCTTATGTTTAGGCCCTTTTGGGCACTTCTATGGAATGGATGATTTGATCCTCAGCTAAAAACGTGGTTGGAGTGACTATTAACATTCCAAAACTATTTTAATTTTTTTTTTCAAGGATAATGAAAAAAAGTCCATTTTCAACTTCTTTTCCTCCATTTTCCCTTGGCAACCAAAGAAAGCGCACCTTCAAGCACTTGGTGTGTACCATACAGGTAGTGTTGGGAGGAGTGATTATTGGGGAGGATTTAAATATTATTTAAATCCATTTACATAATAATAAATTTTAATTATGTGTCTCCTCTTTTATGAACAATCATTTACACTTCAGGCAGCTTTTTATGCATGTTCAACCATGAGGGGGTCTCCTTTTGATCCTGTTTCAGATTTTATTATTTTGGATTGATGGGTTTATGTTTTTTAGGTTATTATAAATTATATTTAATACATTACCATGATTATTTTACTTTTTTAATTCTGAATTACTTAGGAAAACATCTTTTAGGCTTGTACATGCTTACAAAATGCCTAGTTTGCACTTACAGTCATCTCAGTTGCCTTGCAAGTGATTTCTCCACATTGGATAAAGTGTTTTGATGATATTTTTGGGATTATATTAATTTTTTTGTGAATTTAATGGTTTTAAATTATAGTTAAGATGTATTTAATATCTTACCTTGCATTTTCTTGTTATTTCATGATTTTCATGTATATCACAATCCATGAAGCTACATACAGACCCTTGATGACATCATCATGACTAGATAACAACATTAATAGTGGTTTCAAGCCTTGGGATATGTTTGGAGTAAAATTTTGATAGGTTTTAGCTTGATAGAGAAGGGTCAAAAGGTGACATGAGAGTTCAAGAAAATGTGACTGGGTTTCAGAACTTTGTCCCAAAAAAATGAAAGTAGAGGGCTTTAAGGTTTTTTGAGATAATGCATATGATATTAAAATAGTATTAAAATTACAATAATTGATTGGTTTTTTATTCCTATCCACATACTATGCCTATACCAATTTTTAAGATAAAATGCTAAGAGTTAAATGGTCATTTGGACATTCAAAGTTGTCAAGAAAACCACTGAAACATGTCAATAAAGTTTCCAAGATTTTGAAAAAAAGTTCACCTCACTTTCCACTTGAAGATCCTAAAGTATGTCATCAATTTTTAAAAAGGAAAAATAATTAAAAGGACACTACTAAACCAAGAGGTCAAGAAAAAGGTGGTGGGTCTTGTGATAACCCCCTAACACTCTTCCCTACCTGTATAGGGAACTGAGAACAACCACCTACAACTGAGCATAAGATAAAGTTGTAAACAAATCATCTAGTTGGGTTTTTATTAATTATTAAAGGAGGATACAAGAACACTAAATATAATATGAGGTTTTATGACTTCAAACCCTTAAATAATAATAAAAAACCCCTCAATTAAGTTTTAAATGCCCCCAAATGCACCTAAAGGCCTGTATAAACTGAGGCAGGCAATGAGTTGAAAGTAGGTTTTTTTTATAACAAATGGGAATGTTTTAGTGAAGTTTGAATTATAAAAAGTGAATTATTATATCAATTTAACCTCAACATGTCTTAATTCACTTTTCAAACCATGTTTTGTGATACCAATCTCCAAACACAGTCAAAGTGACTCTGTCTCAATCAAACCATGAAACCAGTCTAGTAGGGATGGACTATGAGAGGATTATAGTAGGAATAATATTGGGTATGATTGGAATATATTTTATAAATTAATCACAATTAAATCATGGACATCATTGAAGTGAAAAAAATGAAAAAACCTTTTTCAAAGGCAAAACTCAGTCTTAGACCCTATATATCATGCATAGTCTTGCACTTCAAAGTCTACCTTACAAACATGTGAAATTTAGTGATCAAATATTTGAATTGAGTGATAAAAATTGGTAAAAATTACCATTTGGGGATTATTAATATTCCTAATTAATCAAATTTTTAATACTAATAGGGGAAGTGCTCCCTATTTTGTCTCGGATAGGGGTCACTTTTCCCCTTACATAAACCTTATTTTGTTGTTGAAGGAGGTGGATACATGGACCATAGGTAAAAAAAATTTAATTATGGGTTTTTAAGCTATTATACACGAAATAAAATATATAAAATAAACCTAGAGGGTCTGCGACTATTCAAGGTATCCTACACAAAAAAAATTGCATACTTACCTAGTAGACAAGGAATAGGCCTAATTCCAAATAGGAGGTCACTTTCAGTTTGGGACTTAGAAAAACATATAACTGAGTTGGGTCATCTTAAAATATGTATAGATTATGTTTTTAACCTTTTAAATGGAATTATAAGTATAAATAGTGGTCTTTTAGCTCAAAGAAGCAGGCAAGCTCATTGACAAGGTATAAACCTAGTCTCAAAACTAGGGTCATTTCCATTTTTAGCTCTTAGAAAGATATTAAAATGATTGAATCATGTGCTTTGGTAATATATAGAGGTGTATTAGCTTCTATATGGCATAAGGAATCAAAAAAGTACTATTATTGGACTTGAGGCACACAAACCCTCACAAAATGCATGAAAATGACTTAAATGGTCATCTTGGAATGCTCATATCCTTCATGAACATTTTCATGGAACTTTGAGCCATTCAAGTAAGTTGGAGGGGGTACTTGAGAAGCCATAAGTGGAATTCTATCATATTTTCAATGTGATATGACTATGAATGAAGGTTAAGAATGAATACTACCCCAAAACCCTTGCAAACCCTATTTTAGGACCTGATGGAGGAGATGAGGCCAAAAGTTCCTCAGAATTGATGAATTTGACCATGAGTGTTAGATATAAGTTGTTTCAAACTTCATGAAGATAAATTCCATTGAATTGGATCATATAGAATCCATACAAGTGAAGCATAAAATAGGTTTTCTTGACATTTTATTATTTTTTAGGTCCAAAAGTTGATCATAAGATTTTAATCACTTTGGATGGTAGCTTATGACTTTAAAAAACTATATATTTCATTTTTAGAGCTTGGAAACTCTCAAAAGTGTCTCTGTTATCTCTTTCCTTTCAGCTAGTCTAGTAGGTAGATAGTGACACTTAGGAGAAAATGGTGAATCTTTAATTGGAAGGAATTTTAAGGTTTATTTATTGAAAATAATGTTATCAAAACCTTGGAAACATGTTATTCACCCTTTTTATGGATAAAATAATAGAGGTGGGAAGGTTTTAGGTGCCAAGTGTGAAGGGTACATGGAAGAAGCCCATTTTAGGATTGTCTTGGATGATGGTGCATGGCCAAAATCATAGGGATGATCAAGATCTTTTACAATACATGTTATGACCTATTGGTAACCCCTCCCATTCATAAAAATCATAACTGATTAGTTACAATTATAGGGTATTTTTTGAAGGCAAAGAATGAGGGGTAGTTTTTTTTGCATGGAAAGGAGTTTCTAAATCATTTTATAGGTCCTAAATGATTTCAAATGACATTCATAACCCATGATATTATATGTATCACATCATACCTCTCTCTCATTAATTTGTAACTAATTTTATCAAATTGACACATGTCCAAGTGACTCTTGGACTCCCCTTTTCTCCCTCTTCCCATTTCTTCTATAAATTCTAACCTTTTGGCATTGTATTGGATCACTCCACATGGGTATGGATAATCCCTACCAAATTTGTGCCTTGAATAAATAAATAAAATTATTTTTACATAATTCAAATATTTCACTAAGTGTATATGATAGTTTTTAGTCTTGTGGAAGTCTGATGTCTATTTACCTTCCCATGTTACTCCTATAAGTACCTAGTGTGTTATGATATTTTTCTTGTAGGTCAACAATAAGTGTCAAGTGAGGTTGAAATTATATTGAATATCTCATTAAATAGAATTTCCTATAATTCATATTGCCTAAGTCTTCCTAACCTATACTATCTCCAAGACCCCATGTTGAAGTATTGATGTGAGAGAGAGAGAGTTGATGTTGAGTGAAGTATATATGTAACTTGTTCTTGGTTCCAAGTTCATGTCAAAGAGTGTGAGTAAACAAAAAAAAAATTGTATCACCTTCCATATATTAGGCTTAATTTTCATGTTATTCTTAACCCTTTTCAACCCCCCAAGTTTTAGTAGTAGGATATGTGCCTTAGTGATGCATCAAGGGGAGCTTGCTCCTAATCTAGAGATCCACCTCCCTATAGGGATACCCACAACTCTGAAGTAGTTCCATTGTCTCACTTGAATGAGGAGAAGATTTTCCCATCTCCTCATTGGGTGTGATTTAAAGTGTAAATAGTTATTTCAACTCTCTTTAGACCTTATTTATATCCTATCCCTCCCTCAGTAGATACCACTATAATCAATCTTGTTTTTGCTCCTACTATTGTTGAGCCTACCCATTTTTTTAATTACATTGCTCCTTCCATTGAGCCTAATTCCATTCCTTCCTCATCACCATATTTTCTTGGTGATGGTTTTCTTCCTTTGCCCAAGATGTCTCCTCTACACACCAAATAGGATGAGTATTCTCTAGCTTTTTTCACTCCTATTATACCTCCTTCTATGAGTGATTCTACTATAACCAATCACAAGTGTATGTACTACTTCCATGGGATAGATAATCATTATTCCACCCATTGTCACAAGTTCTGATAATATATTGATACCTTGCATCTTTCTTCCCCATCATCATATAAATCCCTACCTCCCCTAAAGGTACTTCCTAAATATCTATCAAAGTATGGTGAGGTATATTATCTATGACATCTATTCAACACCCTTCATATTGATCATTTCCACATCCTTCAACAATATCTTAAGGATCACCTTATATACGTTCTCAAACCTTATACCAATCCTTTGATAGGTCCTCCCAATAATAATTCTCCTCCTTATTCTCCTATAGCTCCACCTCCTATGGTTCCATCACCTCCTATGGTCCCTTCACCATGATTTGTGCCACCACCCATGATTCCTTCACCTGTGGACCTTCCCTCACCCATGGATCTTTATCCATCAATGATTCTTGCATCTCCCATAGAGCCTACTCCCACATATTCTCTTGACCATCTCTTGAGTAATTTCCCTCCTCAGCATGATCCTTCAAGCATTCCTACTTTTTTTGTGGAGGAGATTAGAAGAAAAGTATTTTCCATTTATTCATTGAAGATTTATGAGACATTAGTAGCAGTTTGTCTCCAGATTCATAGAAATTTATCTTATTTCTTAGATAATATGCATGGATAGATTTATTAGTATTTATGAGCACATGCATGGTGCTTTCACATTTTTATTTGGTTTGGATGCATGCTCCAATATTATCTTTATCTATCTATTATATCATTGACATTATGTCAAAATTTTACTTATTAGATATGGTGATCTTACTTGTTATACTATATCTTTCTTATCTTATCATTTATATTTTGCATATGTTTATCTATCTTTATCATTGCTTTCTCTTTCTTGCTTGATTTTTTCTCAAAACTCTTGTATTTACTCTTCACAATTATTTGCTTTCGTATCTCCATTTTTAATAGTTAATTATCATTGTCTTGGTTATACAAACCCTATTCCCTTTGGTCATTATATACCTTTTAACTTGTGATTAGTTAGGAAAAAACACTACTCATCACTATCTACTTACACTAGTAAAATTTTTGGATCTCCTTTCTTCATTTACTTTTCCTCAATATAAGCATATACATGGTTTAGACTTGAGATCACATGCTAGTTCATTGTCTTCCTTAAGTATCCTAGTTAGTCTTTGTCTTTGGTTACTTAGATTCCTTTAGCCTTAGCTTAAATATCCTTCATGTATATCACTGCATCTCTCATGTTTGTTCATTCCAAATACATATGGAGGAGGAATCTTAAAAAGCCATAAAAAGTTAGAATCCAAATCATTTTAAAAAAAGGTAATGATACAAAATGCAAAATTATACTTAAAAATAAAATCACACTAAAATATGTGATTCAAAGCACATCTCCTTCTTATAGTCAAATCTAAAACTCCATAGTTGGCCTTATGATAGATCCAAGGCCTTTTTGGGTGAGGTAGTATATTAGAAGAGAAGAATAAAAAAAAATTAGTACTACCTACTTTCTCATGCAAATACCCAATCTTCGCAGTAGACCAATGACTCTGTAAGTCACAATTCAAAATTACATGTGTCAAATATGAGATAAGATTCAATTGATTATGAAGTTACATGGCATTTACATGCTTCCCAACTTCATTTAGTGTGCTTTTATGCTTAATTAATTTTTCTTTTGACTTTTTATCTTCTTATTTTCTGAGTGCATGTAATAATACAACCATTTCTTGAATTTTTCATACTTCCCAACTTGAATTAGTGTGATAAATTTAAGACCAGTCTTTTGCCAATTTCTTTTTCTTTTATACTTGCTAGCATGATTTAGTATAATTGATTGACTTAACTAATTTTTTTGTATCTTATTTGTGCCCTTTTACATAACTTCCATTTTATTACATTATTGTCATAATTTCCAACACAAATTGGTATGGTTTTAATTTAATTTGGTGCAAAAATATTTCACTTTGGTTTAAAAACAAATCCCTTTTTACCATCTTGTTTTACCATTTCTTGGTTCTTTATACTTAGTAGTTTTTTGTTATTACACATTTTATAATTTGAAATAGTTTGTAGTACATTTTATTGATTTATTATATTTTTCTAAGTACTTTCTATGTATTTTTTTAACCATCCATATGTCCTATATAATGCTAGAAAATAAACCACATCTCATATATTTCCTATAGCATATATAACAAAGATAAAATGCATGTGCTAGAAATAAATATATCTAAAGGATACACAGCCACAACCATAATAAACCACAATGAAAACATACATAATTAACATCAATATGCCAAAATGATGCATATATATCTGTGTGTGTGTGTGTGTGTGTGTGTGTGTGTGTGTGTGTGTGTAAATATATATATATATATACATATATATATACACATATATGTATACATACATGTATATATATATATATACATACATATACATATATATATATACATATATATATATATATATACACATATATATACATATGTATATATATACATATATATATAAATATATATATATACATACATATATATACATATATATATATATACATACATATATATACACATATATATACATACATATATACATATATATATATATATATACACACATATATATATACATATATATATATGTATATATATGTATGTATATACATATGTGTGTGTGTGTGTGTGTGTGTGTGTGTATACATATCATGAATTTGATACAACCACAATGCTATATCTCTATGGTTGGGCTCCATCTTATCTATCTTGTGGGCTAGCCACACTACCTATTGAGGCCTCAGTCTCACTTCACTAAATAGTATGATATAAAGAGGTCATTTAGGATCTTAGGCCCTCTATCTATCCCTGTAGGTGTGCTACCTGTACTTGTGACTATGTTAGTTGGGTTAGGATCTCTATCATCTACATCACTATGGATAGATGCATAGCTCTCTCATTAAGTAGGGCCTACCATGCCTGCATCTAACCTACACCCATATTTGTTAGTGACTACATCCTCTCTCTCTTTGCTTGTATCTATCTTACTACCTCCCCAACTAGTCTAAACCAACTCACCTAAGCTAGGGTAGATGGTATGCTAGGGTCATCCAATGTGGTAAGGTCATATGGTTATAGAGTCTCATCCAAGATGTCATGGAGTGATCCCCTCACTAAGGACCCCCATCTCTCTTCTACATCCTCAGCTATTCTTGTAAAATCATACCAAATATATATTCGGTCACTATTATATCTCAAAATATATATATCTACTTCTAAATAAAAACATAAAGTAATAATTTAACCATCTTTTCTTACCTATCTGTGTCTCGGCTACTAAGGTCTCACCACCTACATGACTACCTAACACAGTCTCCCCATCTACATGGCCTCCTATCACCTCCTCTATTGGTTGCCTCTTCATCTGAAATACTTCTATCATGGCTCACATTCATCTTAGCCTATGCATGAACATTATCTCTATCATCCATCCCTCATTTGGATCCTCTATTAGATCATCAGTGATGTAATCTATCTTTGATATCTCCTACTACCTCTATTACCATCACATCTTTGGTGATAATAACTCATCTTACTACATAAATGGTAGGGTTACATCTGTTATCTCTACCTCTACCTCCCTATCCTCTTACTCTACTTCACATCATACTCAACAAATCCATGATCACTCAAAACATGATATAAGTGTCGATCACACTATCAATGGTCTTAGTCTTCTACTCCCTTATGGCTCTCTCACATGATTAGAACACTACTTGAGAGTCACTATTTATGTCACTAGATGAGGTAGGCCCAACTATTGTGGTATATGTACCATTAGATGTGGCTCTCTCCATCATGTGTGGTATCTAATCACCTCTATCCTCGCTATCACTACTGAAACTATATGCCAACTTGCCCATATAGTCATTATGTGCTCTTATGGTTGCCACACTATGTATACACATCTCATAGTCTATAGTGATGGGATGTGGGGCATGACCTATGTTACCTGGTCCTCTCTCCATCTCTAAACTCAAGATAACCTATCATTGATTGCATGGGGAAACTGAACCAATAGATACATATGAAACCTCTCATATATATAAGTTATCAAAAATATGATCAATCTCATGGTATTTTTACCTCTAACTAGTATCTCATACAAATCATGTATGATCTGGACCCAGATGACAAATCCTAGATCATATATCATTCACTCCTCTATCATAATCCTACTCAAGGTTACCATGAATAGTGGTACCTTATCGTATAACTTGTGACATAAAACCTACTATGTTACAAGCCCTATCATAGATTTCCAAATATAAAATCTATCATGTATATACATCATCCATACTAAATCTCTATCCTCCCAAAATCATCTCTGAGCTTGTAGACCGCATGGCTAAGGCTATCCTCTCCTCTCTATTGTCTAGTATCCTTATGGTCATCAATTGTTCCTACTATGGGTAGCCCAAGGATGGAATGTAAATCCTCTAGTGTGATGGCTAGATCTATCACATCCCATCTGAAAGTGTTAGTCAACCATTCCCAACAATTGAGGAACATAAATAATAGATTAATACTCATGGGGATCTTGCACATATTAGTTATACTTCTTAGACCTATGAATATTAGTCTAGCCCTATCTCTATCTAAAAATCAATCCAATAATGTTGGTAACCATGACACATCCACCAATCTTCAGAACCTCCACCATCTTTATAACCAATTAAAAACAAAGTATTTATCAATTCCTTCATGTCATGTATAGTCACAATACATTCTTTTCACATTTTTAAATAAAAACAAGCCTAATTGCTTTTAACCTTATTCATTTTTATTCATTTTAACCTATTTATATCTTGATAGGTCATTCTTGCTCTCTTTTAGTAACTTCATGCCATTCTAGCTTTATTTTGGCCTTTTACACACTTTTCTATACTCATTCTAGTCTTTAGTCAAACTAGTTTGACCAAAATTTCCCTATTTTTACCCTAGTTGACTCTAAAATCTTAGTCAAACCTCTTGTTTTCCCCTTATTAGTGTTACATTGTCATTATATACCTTTCAAATTAGTTGTAAAATTGGTTAGGTTCGTAGCCTATAGAATGTATAGGTTCAACCCATACCTACTAGGTCAACACTATGGGTTTTGCCTAGTTTTAGCCTACTAGGTCGATTAGGCCAACCCAGTTCATTTTGCCTATTTACCCCTTGCATTTTCTTTTAAAAAGTACATTTTTCCTATTTTATTCCTAATTCCTCTAAACCCATTTCCCATGTTTCTATTTTCTACCTATAGAATCTAATTTTATCTCATTCTAACATCTAGAAATTCTTAACATTCAACATTATTTAAAATACACTTAATTCACTTTAGATTTCAAAAATAGATTTGAGTTTCATAGTTGCATACCTGTAGTGCACCCATTGCTACCTATGGGCATCCTCTTGTCTAGCTTGTTGTCTCCTCACCATCCTAGCTCATTTGATCTCTAGAGCTCCTTTTTATCTCTTTCAAAATTCAAAATAACAAATGACTTGTCTTTCCCCCTATTTAAAAAAACATTTTTCAGTAATTCCAATTATTTAATTATTTTCATGCAAATTCTTTGTTTTGTCTATATCTTTTTTTTAACTCATATGCCTTTCAACCATAAAATGCATTAGATTTGTGATGATGTAGAGATTATATTTTCCATTATTATATGCATGTTTTCAAAAAAATTGAATTTTGGCCATCTTTTGCACTAACTTCTATAGGATTGCCTAGTGTTCTTCACATTAGATGCCTTCACTTTCTCTTTTAGTCTACTTATTTATCTATAACACTAAGAAAAGTAAATGTATTTGTTTTTCAATTATATCCTTTTATTTATCTTATTTTCTACTTACATCACTTTATTTAGGATTAGCATTGTGTGTTATCATGTCTATTTCCCAAAGCACCATCCCATGTTGCATTCACATGACACGTGATGAGCTTCGAGTGGGGAATATATATACACATAATATTTTTAGTATTTTACCAATTACTGACACTTTTTATCTTGTAGGAACCTATCGAGTCTCAATCTCTCTGAGTACATACCTTAAAGGGCACTTAGGGAGAGGGGTGGGTAGACCATTAGTGTTTCATAAGATTATTGTCCCTTTTTCAACTTACCATATACATACTTGTCTCCTAAAACCATTTACCCTAAGCTTATTATTCTTAGTCCTACCGATTCTTATCATTATCATGATTTATCTCTCCTTTTCTTATCTTAATATCTTTTTGGATAGTTGGTTGTACTAGGTTTATTGGGTTTACCCTATATAGTTTAGGGGTATTTTCACTCTGAGTTTGTTAGCCTTTCGATCGACCTAGATCAGACCTAGTGAAATGTCCATGAAAACATATAGGGTGGACTAGGTCGACCATGTATAGCCAATACTTTTGGGAGGATTTAGGGCAAGATACACACACACACACACACATATAGAAAGGAACTTATATATATATATATATATATATATATATATATATATATATGTATATGTATAAATATATATATGTGTGTGTATATATATATATATATATATATATATAAAAGTTCATTTCCAATCATTTGTAAGAATAAAAGAGAATGAGATGAAGTGAAAATGAACATTAGATTATTTACCATTTTACTTGAGGAATAAAGATTAGGGTTATATACTTTCTTTTGAGATATATATCTTGTCTTGTGAAGAATTATTTTGGATGCATACATAAGTTGTGTAGCCTAGAGATGATTTATCTTTGTTATCCTTACATACCAAAACAAACTCTTGTTAAGCACCTTGGCCAAGGGAGATATTGAATATCGGTAATCTCATTTTCAAGGTAAGTATTCCTAACTTTATTTCTCATTTATAATATTAGATAGATAATGTAGCTATGATTATATTCCCATGCATCATAATTTCAAATACATTGACATGAACATATTTATTTTATCCATATTTAGTTTATTTGGTTGTTTTGTTTCTAACCCCCACTTTGTGCCACAAGATTTGTTATGTACTAGATTAAATTTACTTTCTTGTTTATTAGAATAGGTGAATATTAAACCTTATGACTCTATTAGGGTTGCATTATTGTGTTATATTTTAGGATTTATAACCCTACCTCATATGGTGTATTGTGAAAATTTATCCCCTAATCAAGTCAATTGGATCCCCATATTGGTCATACTTTTGCTTAACAAATGTATTCCTAAGTATAAGTGTAGGTATGATTTATCTTCTCTGACCCAGGATTGATTTATAGACATGATGGATTTTATATTGCATACAAGCTTAATGTATCATTTTTATTTGTATCTTTCTTACTTCATTGTTTTATGAATCTCATAAAATAAATAGTCCCTAAGACTTGTCAAAGATGTCAAAGCTTGGGAGAGCTTGGCCAAATGGGCAATGACCACATCATTAAGAGTCAGATAATTTAGGCCCTTAGACTTGTTAGAGATGTCAAATATTGGGAGAGCCTATTTGGATAAGAATCAACACATCATTTAGAGTCAAAGTAGCTAGTCCTAAGACTTCTTAGAGATGTCAAATCTTGGGAAAGTCCATTTAAATGGGAAATCACCACATCATTTGGATTCATATCATTAAATCCCCTAGACCTAACAAAGATGCTAGAGCATAGGAGATCTTGACTGAATGGGAAATTTCCATGTCATTTTAATTCAAAGTGACTAGTTGCCTGAATTTATCAAAGATGTCAAAGCCTAAGAGAGATTAGCTAAATGAGAAATCAACACATCATTTGGATTAAAAGTGGCCATTCCCCTAGACCTATAAAAGATGTTAGAGACTAGGATAGCCAAGTTAAATGGGAAAATTCCATGTTATTTGGAGTCAGAGCATCTAGTCCCCTAAACCTATCAAAGATATTAGAGACTAAGAGAGCCTAATCAAGTAGGAAATTTCCATGTCATTTGGAATCAGAGTGGCCAATCTCTTAGGCCCATCAGAGATATTAAAACCTAAGAGAGACTAATTAAATGGGAAATCACCTCATCATTTACATTAAAATAGGTCAATCCCCTAAATCTTTTAGATATGCTAGAGATCAATTGAATGGGAAATTACCACATCATTTTGAGTTAGAATGGATAGTTCCCCAAGTATATTAGAGATGTCAGACTATGAGAACCCATCCAAATGGGAAGTTACAATGTCATTTAGTGAGAATATGAAATATTTTCCATTAATATCTCAAGAATATTAAAATGGATTAGGGTGAGACTCAAATGTTAGTTAAGGTGTGCCACATGTCCCTAGGTGACATGTCACCCACACTAGGGGAATGACATGGATTATAGAACCATGCCTATGTGGTGACTATTAATGGGAGGACAAGTAAATAGATGGCACATGTTACAAAGTATGATTTAGCTAAGGAGATTCTAAGATATGTGATTGTATGTCTACCTTACATCAAGCATTAATAAAATGAAAATCTCAACCTGATAAGATAGATATGAAAGCATACCATCACCATTTCTATATCTGATTGGTGGTGTAGGATCATGGGATTTTAATTCAATTTCATATTTATAAAAAAATAAAAAAATCCAGCCACCAATTCAATTTCAAATTCACAACAAGTCAATTTCCAAATTCCATTAATGCAAGGAGATCTATGCATGTACTTATAAATATTAAGAGAATCCAATTAATGGTTACTATTATTTCCTTATAATAAATATTAGACCCCTAAATTTAAAATTTACATGAAACCCATGTATCTTGTGCCTTTAATGCCTAAATATTCATAATTCTCACTCTATCCTAATCTAATAGCTGCTACATCCTCAAACCTAAAGGCCAAGCCTGAGTACTGGGACACCACTTTCCCTCCTAGTTTAACCAAGTATAGAGACTATGATGACATATTTAAATTAATTTAGTAGGTCCCCAAATAGTTTACTAATGCCATAGATAAACTAGATGAGTATAAGGATTCCCTTTAGTCCTATAAAAGGTTTGGTCTCCATGGATATGCAACTAAACTAGAGGTGTTTCCTTATACCAACCTACTAGGTGACATCCTCCATAAGGCCATCCACATATAAGACACTGTCAATGATTAGGTGTGCTCATCCACCTCTTAACACTATATTTTCAATATATCTAAGAATTTTTTCAATTCATATTACTCTCTCTTATACTTCTCTTTCTCATATGATGTAGTGGTAGTGTCAACCTAGACAAACACCTACCAGATTTATGATGTCCTCCATGACTCAACTAAGAACCCTAAATCCAAGTGGAATAATAAGGAAAATATCAATGCCTACATAGTTTTCACATTTCAATAGAAGGTCTAAGTAGGCATGATCCTACTAAATTATTTATTTAGAGACCTAAACTACTAGCATGTCAATGAGCCATGGGTGCCCCTTCTCCACATGATCCTGACCCGCTCAGACATCCCAAAAATTGGAGGCTTGATCAAATTAAATTTAGTCCATACCATTGTAGATGCTTGAAATGATGGTGAATTTTACATGATGATCTACCTGATCAATGTAAATTGTGGGATAATCTCACTCAAGGCTTCAAACTTTCCTATGTGGGTTTTATTGACCAAAATTTGAACTCAAGTCAAAATGGGTCAACCCATCTAAATGGAAAATTTTCATAGGATTATAAAAATTTATGTGTGGTATTTTCATGGTATTTTCATGGTCCTATATAGTCTTTGTATGGTCACATTATCCATTTCTTAGCTTAGTCCAAGGTTTGGTCTCATGTGTCTTTAACTAGTCCTAGAGGTCATTAATGAGGTATTGATGTTTTCAAACATGGTCAAAGGATTGATATAATTTAAATTCATTATAAAAGTCTATTAATGTGCCTTTAAGGTCACAATATCATGACTTAACCTTTCACTATGTTCTTATGTGCTAAAATGACATTTTGGCCACCTTTTTGGATTAATATGAGGAGTTGCGTGTACTTTTGAAAATAAAAACATTCCAAGAAGTGTCCTAACATTCATGATGTCAAAAAGAAGTCAAAACATCAGTTGCATGTTATAACTAGTTAGTTACCTCAATTTAGACTCTAAATAAGTAGTTCAATACACTTGTACATCCTTGGAAGACTAGGTAAAAAATCATTTATAAGTTTTCTTTTATCTCCCATGGGTTGGATCCACATTTTGGATGTAGGCATAGGTTAAAATTTTTCAAAAGTCTCTTCAAAGCCTTTATCACTCTCCTTGTACATTAGTAAAGGCATATTTCAAATGTTATGTATGGGTATAGGAGAGAGAATTGGAACCTAAAATTTTTACCAAAGGAGGTATTATTAAGATTCAAATCCATGGAATTTTTCTATACATTCATCTCCTCTCCTTTATGAACAATCTCTAAGACAAGGAGGTGGTCTAAAATAGTTAGTCAACCCCACACACTCAATCCTTCTTCTCAAAATGAAACTTTTCAACAAATTTAATGCATGAGAAAGATTACAAATGATATATAAGGTCTATGTAGTCTTATTAAATGTTCCCCAAGTTCCATTTCACATGTGTGGGGTTGGATTGACAAGAAAGATCCATTTTACATATATGTCAAAGAAGATTGTCATAGCTCCTTCATTATTTCAGAGATTTACAAAAGGTTTCAGTACATACAACTGATGTTTTAATTTTTTATAATATTTATACTTCATTCAAAATTATCCAATCATCTAAATACTTTGTACCAGCCCTCTAGTGGCATCATGTTTCTAGCAAATAGATTATGTTTTGAAACTTCTTGTATAAATGAGTTTAGAAGTTTTGTTTTGCACTGTCATAAGTGTGTAATAGTCCTAGACTCATGAGTAATGAAATGAAACATCAAAGAATTAGTTTAAATCTAAATAACTCTAATGTGCATCTCTTCAAATTCCAAATCATAAGGGATGCATATTTATAGGTCTACAGATTTGTAGGTCTACACTATAAGAAATTGTGTTGAATTGTACACCAACACTTGAGATTGAAAACCTATGAATGGATGTAATAAGATTATTATATTTTTGGTTAAAATTACATAATGATGAATAATAAATTTACCTTCAATTTAAATATATAAAACCCACTAAATGGACACCTACAACCACACCATGAAAATGTGTAAAGAGTAGTGTATGCTTGTTAAAGATGTGGTGTCCTAGATAATTTGAGGAGGATTTATACACTCCCAAGTAGTATAAGATTCATTGAGATGTTTTAGGATTGTATTTGAATATAAATAAACCCTCAAACATATTCAAGCCCTTAAAATACTCACCTATGACTATGGTATAAGCAAACATCAGATGAAAAGTGTATGCAAGAAAAGGTTAGTAGATGTTCCAATGAGCCTTATGTAATTATTACTATAAAAATAAGTAATTTTGACTTTAAAATACTTTAATTTGAGTCCTAAGATCTACAAATGAAACTCAAAAACCTAATTCACATATGAAGTCTAGTCTAAACACCATAAGATATTTGCAAAGCTTGAGAGGAGAATGCTACCTATAGTTAGTCATAAGGGAGATTGGATGGAGTTATAGATAATGTTTAGGATTAGTATGAACATAAATAAATTTAAATAAGGATTGAATGTACATATCCCTTTTAAAACCCTTTCCCACTTAGTCGAATAGACCTACATGTTTCTAAGAAGGGGCAAACTAGTTTCAACCACCTTTAGAGAAGGAAAAATACAAAAGAACATTTAGATATAGATTGGATAATAAGAAATTTATGTCATTGAAAATCAATATAATTGAATAAAGAGATAAAAGAGAATAACCTAGTTAACCCTCAATCTTGCACACTCAGATTTACCTACAGGCTTGCTTAACTAAGGAAGCCAAAGTTTAAGAGAGGGAAAAAGGTACCAAAAAGTAAAAGAGTTTATTTGATATGGATGGAAAAAATTATCAATCTAGTTAAATTCATGAGAGACCTAAAGATGATATGGTGCAAGATCAATCAAAACAGAGTTTTTCAAGATCTACACATACACAATCAGGCTTGGTTAAAGAGATGCACTATTTCATGAGATAGCCGAGAATGAGAATAGATTTAAAGTGGAAATCAAAGATAATTTGGATGGTTCATGATGACAACATGAAACCATAGAAACCTTAGACTAATAAAAATATAAACCAATGCTGATAAGGCCTATTTAGGTCTGTTGAGTCTAGATGATACATATAACCCTATGCATGTATAGTTTGGTGAAGAAGATTTGTTTGATGAGTGTGAAATGATGGAATAAAAAACATGATAAGGGATCAATATCCTTATATAAATACCATTAAAATATTTCACAAAGTTTTTAGACCCTCCAACAACTCAGGAAGAGGCCAACATATACATATAGGGTAAGTAATAATGAAATTATGAGAAACCTAGCCTAGATAATAGAAAAATTTATTAGGTTTGAATAGATATAAAGGGATGGATAAACATGGAAACAATTAAATGAGATACCAATATATCTTCCTAAGGTGTTTACATCCATGAAAAACTTCAAAATGCCACACATAGACCTCATTTCTCTCTCAACCATCAAAGAATGCACTCTACTTAGTTGAGGGTCTCCTAAACTTGTTCATATATTTATCAAAAAGTTTAATGTTGTAAAAAGGAGTTTGGAGGTGTTACATAGGTTCACAAACTTCCATATTTGTGAATTAGTTCTTGATTTGGTGGATTTCCCTATATGAATCATTTTTAAGACCCTAAGACACTTTAAGGCTATCTAGGAGAACTAAAATGACCCAATTGAGGATAAGGTGTTTCTAAACACCCAAGGTGGATTTAATGGACTTATAAATTTCCTAGATAGTCTCAAAAACTCCCCTAATCATCACCCCATGCTATTGGTTTGTACTTTTAGGTATAGAAATCTACAAAATAAGTTTTAAAGGGTTATTTTAAGTTACTTGGGAGGTCCATATAAGGTGTTAGAACTTAAAAATTGACATGTATGATCTTAAAAAGGTAATATATCTGAATCATAGGTATGATCCTCATGTTTGGGTAGAGTATGGAGTCAAAAGTCAGTCTCTAGGCAAGGAGGCTTAATTAAGACCTAGTTAGGAGAGAGAAGTAGTAGAAAAGTACACTTTGACTCACTCTCAAGACCTAAAATTTGACATGGAGATGTAAGGACATACTAGGTATTATATTATCATTTTATTTTCTCATTAAAATCTATAAAAATCTATACACATTGAGGTTTTCATGATTTGAGGGTTATAAGAAATGAGGCCTAATTAGAGCTTTTGGTGTAGAATGAGTTCTTAGGGTTGTTTTGAGGCTTATAAATGAGTTATTTCAAGTCTAATATTATTTTAATCGGCCATCCATGAAGATAGGATGAGATTAATAAGATGAAATAAAGTTATGACACTTGTATGTAAGATTAGCTAAGAGGATGAAGAGTCTTATAGATATCTAACAAGAAAATAAAGTGGTGTGTCAAAGATAACTTGAAGAGATCAGTTGATAGGTTTAAATAGTAGAGAAAATGTGTAAATAAACATGATATAACCATAAATAAGGATAGTTATCATTCATTAAGCCAAAGCAAAGGGTAATTTTGGAGAGCTAGTTAAGGTGTCAAGAATGGATTCTAACTCCTACACCACTTGGATCAAGGGAGTACCTTAAGAAGATATACACATGGAATTTAGGACTTTCTGAGATATTTTCATAACTCTTCTATTATTTTTAACTCATGGACAATTGTCAACTCTCTCTCTCATATGCCCTATTGATGTAGTGGATTACACCCTGGGTAGGAGGCTGAGCTCCTGCCTTCCACACGCAACAATGGAAAATCCCCTCTTGCATGTGGGTCTAGTGAAGCTGGGGGGAGAGTCTCTAGATAAGAGCTAGCTCCCTTTGATCCACTTAGATCAAGGGAGTACCTTAAGAAGATATACACATGGAATTTAGGACTTTCTGAGATATTTTCATAACTCTTCTATTGTTTTTAACTCATGGACAATTGTCAACTCTCTCTCTCTCATATGCCCTATTGATGTAGTGGATTACACCCTGGGTAGGAGGCTGAGCTCCTGCCTTCCACACGCAACAATGGAAAATCCCCTCTTGCCTGTGGGACCGGTGAAGTTGGGGGGAGAGTCTCTAGATAAGAGCTAGCTCCCTTTGATAGATTTCCTACTACTAATAAATAAAATAAAAAGGGGGGGATGAAAAGGGAGAAAGAAGTTGAAATAGAACCTAAACCTAAACATAAAAAGGTGATACACCAAAAAAATGACCCACTCAGCCTGAACATACACTTTTCACCAAGAAGAAGCTATCATACACTTCATCTGATGTGGGAAAATCTTCTATATCAGTGAGCTAGGGGTTTGTAGAGATACAGAGAGGAAGAACTATCAAAGGTGTTCTGAGACACACTTTGGAAGCGTATTCACATGTGCCTATATTCCTACTGTAGACACTTCTGGCTAACCTATAGAAGAAGAAACTTCACAATGCACTAGACATGTTGGAATCATTATGTGAAAATAATAAAAGAAAATGACTTAACACAAAAAGAAAAAATAGACATATGCATGAGTGCGAGTTCAAATGGAGGTAAAAATTGCTAAGTCTTGATTCAAGGTAAAAATCTAGCATAGTTCTACCTTACAAACCCAGAGATTTTTGGGTAGAGCTTTTGCCTTATATGCTGAGAGATGGATCCTTCTCAAAATGAGAAGTTTACAATATATATAGAGAGAAGAGAACTTGGTGCTTTATGGAAAATATTTTGGTGCTCTTCTTACAAGTGGCCCATGTACATCCCCCAAATTTGGAAGAGGAAGCCACTCGATAAATAATTCTTGTGTCAGCTCCTCCTTTGACTTTGTCATTCAAACATTAATGAGAAAGTATGGGCCATGCCTCTTTTTTGTAAATAGACTGCTCCTTTCAAGGTATTCATGTGGCTTGTCTACTCATCAATAAAAAGTGAAGAAAAATGGGTCACATCGTTCACTATTTACGCCTCTTGATGACTGATCATAGACACTGTGTCAACCACTGGAGTAACTCCTTGAGTTGACACCTTCCTTTGCCACTTGGACTGCTTTGTCTATTTCTACACTTGGCTCTTTATCCCCTTCTTGGCTTCATCTTTATTTTGGCCTCAAACCTTTGAATTCTTTTGAGTTTTCACTTAAGACTACAAAAATCAAATAGCTACTTCATTACCACAAATTTGACGTCCTCGAGCCTGTCATCCTCCTTAGCAATTTGTTCATGTCTCTCCTACTTGCTTTGGCCACTTCCCACTAGTGACACATGGCATGTTCTGCTATGAAATAGGTAGGACATGTGGCAACATCCACTTGTTTATGGAAGCTTTAGACACCTTTTGAGAGTCCTATGAAAGATGACATGTCTCAAATTTTGTTGAGCTTTAGAAACAACACAGAAGCATTTGGGACTCATTTAGATTCATCATGGATGATGACACTTGGTAGCTTCTATTCTCTTTAGCAGTTCGTTTGGGGCCCACCATAGTCTTTAATGAATAAAAGGGAAAAACTATGGATGTTGACACTTGTTAGCTTCTACTGAGCTTTACAAGGGACATGTGGCATGTTTCACTGCTCTTAGAAAACATGTCAAAATCTTCTATAGCTACCACTTGACATCTTCCACTGAACTCTAAAGGAAGCTCACTAAAAGGAGATTTGGAACTTAGATGCAGACACTTGTCATGCTCCACTGGGTTTTGTAAGGGACACGTGGTGCATTCCACTACTTCTAGAGACAAATTATCATGTGTCCTGGCAGATGACACTTGGTAGTTTCCACTCTCAAGCTTTTCCTGGTGTAAAATTGACATTCACGGGCCTGCCACTATTCTTGGAAAAAACCTTCAGTTCTTTTTCCTTCAGGTTCTTCACTCCAGTCTAGCTTTTGTGCCAGCCAACTTTCCCATGGATAAAAATTCTATAAGAATTCTCTTGATTGCTTCTTCAGAGTTTTCCCTTAGGCCTTTTCCCACTGTCGGCCTCTCCTAAATTTGTTCAGACTTTTGTTTGAAGGAATTCCTTCAAACAAAAAGTATAAAATACATTGCTTCTTTACTTTTGCCTCATCTTGCAAGATTTTTCTTTTGAATAATTTCTTCAGACAAAATGTTTGAAGGAAATCCTTCAGACAATTTCTTCGAATAATTTCTCGTTCTTTGCCTCAAACAAATTTCTAAAGGAAACTTACCTTTTTAGCTTTCCTATGTGGCCTTCTAAAAGTGTTGTCTGCCCTCTGCAAGGGATCTTGTGTCCAAAATACCCTTCACAAGGGCACTTTAAAATGGTCCATTTTGCACCTAAGTGTTGGGGACTCATCTCTTCCTACAGAGTCCGTAGAAAAACTTCCTGCAAAGTCTGTAGAAATTTCTATAGAGTGTATAGAAATGCCTGTAGAGTCCTTAGAAACTTCTAATACTTGTGCAAAACCAAAAATGTATTTGCTCAAAATAGCAGGGGAAAAGGGGGGACCGATTTTGGCTTACAAAACCAAATTGGTCAATAAATTGGTGACTCCCAAGGGAAGCATGCCTGATATGCTTAGAGACCAGTTGCCTTAAAAATCCATTGGGCACAGAGTCAGAATGTAGCTTTGAAGAAAGTTTAACAATAGCCTTGAGATATCCTAGAATCAATCATGAGATTTTTACCCCAGACACAAAGGAAAATACACACAAGGCTAAAAACACTACTTGTGCAAACTGCACTTAGGAAAAATAGGAAAACAAACTGAAAACAAACTAATATATATAAATAACCAGGTATATTTGCTTCCCTCCTGGATCAAAGGGAAAACTTCTTAAGTCTTCTCCCTAGCTAGGAAACTTATGGTGCCAGACAAGTGGATGAATGGAAAGGAGACTTGGTGACCTACTCCTCTTGCCTACCACCTGGATTGGCTTACATCTGAGTGGATCATAATCAAACATGATCCCAACATATATGTACTTTTCTTATCCTTAGAAGCTTGTCAAATGTTGGTCCTTCATGCTGGTTCATTTCACCAAGAAATCTATGGATGTTGGCTCACTGCCATAAGCCCTTTGATATGCATAGTCCCTTTACAATGCATCATGGTTTGACTCATTACCTTCTACCTCATTGAAGACCCTCTCAAACTCATCCTCTACTTCCTCTTAGCCTTATTTAAGAAGGGTGAGTATTGTGATGTCTAAAATCGAATCATAAATTGATTGTTCATCCCATATAACATCACATTTTTGTTCAAAGCTCTCTTCTACAAGGCTTGCCTCAAGTTGGACTAGCCTCTCCTTTTCTTTCTCAAGGATCAGAGTCTATAGTTATTTAAAGACATCCATCTGATCCTCCTCCAACTTAGGCTCCTTGGCATAGTCATTCTCCTCATAAAAACAACAAGGAAGTTCATCAAATAAGGGGGGGAGATCTCACCATGCTTACATTCCTCCTCATATTGCTGGAACATTTACATGTATGCATGCCCTGTGTCTTCTCCATTGCTGATGAAGTCTTCAAAAGGAGCCTCGATGATGATTTATTCTTCTTGATTACTCATGATAGCCTCTTGGGAAGCTATAGATTGGATCTTTTCTTCCTCACTCACCTCTTTCAAAACAAGTTCCTCCTTGAGAAGGGGTGAATTGAAAAAACCATGTGGAAGAGCAGGCAATCCTTGAGCTAGAATCAAATTATTCCCCTCTTTCCACTTGGCTAGCACTTCATCTATATTAGGTGTGGTCTGATAGCTAGCTTAGAGGTGTGTAGATGGGGTGTGTTTAGACATGTTCATCACACATTAGCTAAGGAATCTTGCTTCAGATTCCAACTCTGTAATTCTCCTAGCTAGATCTTCTTAGAAGAGCCTTTCTTGGAGGTCACTAGCATTATCATGATGAATAGGATTAGTTTCAAGAGAGATGTGTTGGTTCATAATGTTCCCCCCAAAATAAGATTTACAATCTAAGGAATTTAGAAGGTTCATCTCCATGGGAGGTTGCTCTAGTTCCCTTTGATGTTTGAAGGCTAGGCACATGGGGTTAAGAGCATGATTGATTGATGCATTAGATGAGCTAAAATGAGTAAGTGTTATCTGATAGAAAGGATTTGGTGCATAAGAGGGGGATTTATTTAGAATAGGAGGGGGTGTGCAAGGCTGGTTACCTTGCATGAATGAATTTCTCCATTTTTCTACCTCCTCCATGGATTGCAAGGCCTGAGCTTGCCTGAACAAACACTCCTCTTTATACATCATCTCCTACTGATATCCATACTACTCATACAGTCTGTCAAT
The DNA here is from genome assembly GCA_037957365.1 of Torreya grandis. Lineage (NCBI taxonomy): Eukaryota > Viridiplantae > Streptophyta > Pinopsida > Cupressales > Taxaceae > Torreya > Torreya grandis. The sequence goes on along the minus strand of JARHVA010007330.1, from coordinate 232,355 downwards.
TTCCATTACCTGCTTCTCAAACTCTAGCACCACCTCCCTTATTATTGAAGGGTAACTAGGAGAGGTACTTGAGGGGATTGGATAAAAAACTTAAGCTTGATCAAAGTTATATGAAGGAAAATAAAGTCCATAGTTCTTATCAATGGGATTATACATACAAAAATAAGATTTCTTGATGGCACCTGGACTACTTAACTAGTTGATTCAACTCAGAGTCACCATTGGTGTTGATGAAAAATCCTCCAAAGGCTAGCTAGTTAAAGAACACACCAAAAGTTCTTCAAATCTTTAGACATAACTTGTCCTAGTTGATCCCATCGGGTGTGCCAAAAATTGTTGACATAGTGGATTTCACCTTGGGCAAGAGGCCAAGCTCTTGCATTCCACACACAATAATGGAAACTCCCCTCTCACTTGTGGGACCGATGAAGTTGGGGGAGAGTATCTAGATAAGGGCTACCTCCCTTTGATGTATCTTTTAGGTCCTAAATTTCCTATTGCTAATAAATAAAATAAAAAGGGGGGGATGAAAAGGGAGAAAGATGCTGAAATATAAAATAAACCTAAACTTAAAAAGGTGATACACTAAAAAATATGACCCACTCAGCCTGAACATACACTTTTCACCAAGAAGAAGCTATCATACACTTCATCTGATGTGGGAAACTCTTTTGTATTAGTGAGCTAGGGGTTCATAGAGATACAGGGAGGAAGAACTATCAAAGGTATTCTAAGACACACTTTGGTAGCCTATTCACATGCACCTATATTCCTACTATAGACACTTCTGACTAACCTGTAGAAGAAGAAACTTCACAATGCACTAGACATGCTGAAATCATTCTATGCAAAGCATAAAATAAAATGACTTAACATAAAAAGAAAATGTATACATATGTTTGAGTACAAGTTCAAATGGAGGTAAAGATTGCTAAGTCTTGATTTAAGGTAAAAATTTGGTAGAGTTCTGCCTTACAAACTTAGATATTTTTGGGCAGAGTTTTTGCCTTATAGGCTGAGAGATGGATCCTTCTCAAAATGAGAAGTTTATAATATATAGAGAGAGAAGAGAACTTGGTGCTTTCTAGAAAAGATTTTGGTGCTCTTCTTACAAGTGGCCCATGTGCATCCCCTACATTGGGAAGAGGAAGTTGCTCGATAGATAATGCATGTGTCGGCTCCTCCTTTGACTTTGTCATTCAAACATTAATGAGAAAGTATGGGTCGTGGCTCTTTTTTGAAAACAGACTACTCCTTTCAAGGTATTCATGTGGCTTGTCTTCTCATCAATTCAAAGTGAAGAAAAATGGGTCATACCATTCACTATTCATGCCTCTTGATGATCGATTGCAGACACTGTGTCAACCACTGGAGTAACTTCTTGAGTTGACACCTTCCTTCACCACATGGACTGCTTTGTTTGTTTCTACACTTAGTTCTTTTTCCCCTTATTGGATTCATCTTTCTTCTAGCCTCAAACCTTTGAATTCTTTTGGGTTCATTCTTAAACCTATGAAAATCAAATAGCTACTTCATTACCACAAATTTGATGTCCTTAGGTCTATCATCTTCCTTAGCAATTTGTTCATGTCTCTCCCGCTTGCTTTGGTAGCTTCCTACTAGTGACACATTGCATGTTCCTCTATGAAATAGGTGGGACACATGGTAGAACCCTCTTGCTTATGGAAGCTTTAGACACCTTTTGAGAGTCCTATGGAAGATGACATGTGTTAGCTTTCACTGAGCTTTAGAAATAACATAAAAGCATTCAAGACTCATTCAAATTCACCATAAATGATGACACTTGTCAGCTTCCATTCTATTTAGCAATTTTTTTGAGGCCCACCATAGTATTTACTAAATAAAAGGGAAAGACAACATATTTTGACACTTGTTGACTTCTACCAAGCTTTACAAGGGACACATGGCATGTTCCACTGCTCTTAGAAAAATATGTCAAAACCTTCCATAGCTGCCACATGGAATCTTCCATAGAACTCTGAAGGAAACTCATTGAAAGGACCTTTGGAACTTAAATGTAAACACTTGTCATGTTCCACCAGGTTTTAAAAGGGACACATGGTGCGTTCCACTACTTTCAAAGACAAATTATCATGTGTCCTAGTAGATGACACTTGGCAGCTTCCACTCTCAATATTTTCTTGGTGTAAAATTCACATTCACAGGCCCATCATTGTTCTTGGCAAAAACCTTCAGTTCTTTTTCCTTCGAGTTCTTTGCTCTGATCAAGATTTTGTGTTGGCTAACTTTCCCATGGACAAAAGTCTGTAAGAATTCTCTTGATCACTTCTTCAGAGTTTTCCTTCGATCTTTTTCCCATAGTTAGCCTCTCATGAATTTATTTAGAATTTTGTTTGAAGGAATTCCTTTGAAAAAAAAGTTTGAAATAAATCACTTCTTTGATTTTGCCTCATCTTGTGTGATTTTTCTTTTGAAAAATTTCTTTAGATAAAATGTTTGAAGGAATTCCTTCAAACAATTTATTCAAATAATTTATCATTCTTTGCCTCAAACAATTTTTTGAAGGAAACTTACCTTTTCAACATTCCTCAGTGGCCTTATAAAAGTGTTGGCTTCCCTCTGCAAGGGATCTTGATTTTGGAACTACCCTCTATAAGGGCACTTTGAAATGGTCTATTTTGTGCCTAAGTGTTGGGGACTCGTCTCTTCCTATAGAGTCCATAGAAAAACTTCCTACAGAGTACGTATAAATTTTTTTAGAGTCTGTAGAAATTCCTGTAAAGTCTATAGAATCTTCCAAGACTTGTGAAAAACTAAAAATATGCTGGCTCAGAACAACAGGGGAAAAGGGAGGACCAATTTTGGCTTGTAGCACCAAAATGGTCAACATGCCCTTCTCTCCTTATTTTCTCACTTTATATATTGAGCCTTAATTGGCTAAGTTTGTATCTTTAACCTAGGTATGGTGAATACCTACCCATTTTCAAACTTTTATCAATGAATAATAACCTATTTGTACCATTTTCATGGACTAGTTTCAATGTGCATTTTTGACTAGTTGATCTTACTAAGTGATAGATTTAATTCCTTGGCATGTTGTCCTTATTTATCATTCATATTTAATTTGAAAGTGTTTTTACAAGTATCTTAAAATGTTTAAATGGAGTATGTATGGGTTTAGTGATTTATATTTCATTACTATCATGCCATGTACACTTGACTAGTCTTCTTAACTCAAGCTTGCTTCATAAAACTTCATTAGAAATATCAATGTAGAGACACAAATTTTGATTAGTGTCATGTGTAGGTTAGGCTCTTGTTTGAAGTGAAATTAAAATTGAGTAGTAGTGATCATTTCATATTTGGTGTATCACCTCCATTAGAGTAGGTATCTCTTCCTTTTCCTAGAAAGTGTTAGATTAGCATTTGAGACTAAGTGATTCATCAAGGGTAGCTAGACCATTTAACCTAATATTCACCTCTCCAATAGGGTACTCACAAGCTTTAGGTGTTTCCATGTTTCATCAAATTTGGAACAATTTAACTACCTTTCAAATGGTGAAAATTTGATGCATAACATATTCCTAGTGGCCCAACCATCCACATGGTCTTCTACAAGTTGTATGGCCACCAAATAAACCATCATATTTAAGATGTCTATGACCACTTATATATAATGGTGTACCAGGAGGTAAATGAATCTCTAATGAACCATCTCTAAAATATAATTTGGTAATCTATCATAACCATTGAGGACTGCTAGATATACAAAGATGACAGACTAATCTAAGTTACAAACTTACTGCCACATGTTACCTCTTAATTTATCCACTTGGCATGCTCAAATTATGCCACTTTTTGTTCTATGACACCTTAATTTTTCCTGTTGATTTGGAACTTCAACATGAAATATCTTACACACACAAACTCAAAATCAATCCATTTAAATTACACCAAAAATCTCAAGATGTGCTCTACATTATGAAATTACTGTAGATATGTCCCATGATCATCAAATTTAAGAGACTCTGAAGTTATCTTTGTATAGACTACAACTTTGTATAGACTCTGGAGCTGCCTGTGTATAGACTCTGGAGTTGTTTGTGTGACTCTGGTGTTTTTTGTGCATAAACTCTAGAGCTCATGGGTTGTATAAATAAAGAGCTCAAGGGTTGTGTAAATAAACATGTCAGAGTTGTTGTTGCTTCATTGATGATTTCTAGATTGTCTTTAAGACATTCAAAATTTTAATTTGATAATAACTTAGTGAAAATATCTGTGAACTATTGCTCTAACTTACAAAACTAAAGTTCACCCCCTACACTTGCCATAATATTTACCTAAATAATTAGTAAAATATGAGATCACCTATCAATTAGGGAATGCCATATTTAAATTATGAATACACCATCATAAGAATGTGTGCCCATATCTCCAAATCACTATATTAAGATATGTCTACATGAAAATCCCATCAATATAAAAGATGGCAACCAAATGAGACTAATTCACCCTAGAAAAATGTAGGATTTGGTAGTGGGACCTTAAAAGGGTGATTTAGGCCCATTTGGAACAATACTCAACTTGGCTAACATCAGCTACAACCATTAAGTTGAAGATGATGATGAGATCTATTTGAATGCCATTGATGACCAATGAGTGTTATCCAAGATAACAATGAAGAAAAAGAAAGGGAAGAAGGCTCATTTAGGCCACTCTACAACTCCCCTAGATCATGTTTAGTATGTGAAGGAATTGAATCCAACATATCCATCCATCTCCTATAGAATATTGAAGGGCATACCACCACCTTCTCCTCCTTGAGCCCCAGATCTAGGTCTACTTTTGTTAATAACTTTGGCTCCTTAAGATCTAGTTTTGCCTCTACATCCTCTAATTTCTCATGCTTTGACTCCAATTCATTTGGTAGTATCATTGACTAGGCCATGGCATAGTTGAGCCTAAATTACATAATGCTAAGTATCCCAAGTTTAACCTACTCAACCATCAACACCATAGCCTCTAAGATTTGATGCAGATAGTAGTGTGAGAGTGAGATATAAATGAGGAACTTAGTAGGCACCTATATAGTTTCACCTACTAACTCCTCCATCATTTACCATTTCCCTTCCATCCATTACTCCCACCTTATTCCAACTCCCTATTCCAGTCTCCACTAGTTCATCTCCACCCCATTTATTTCCCATTAACTCCCTTCCATATTTTTCCCAATTTCCCTTAACCTCGGTCCTTTTGAGCATCATCACTTCCTCATTCCCTTCTAATCTTCCCATCTCATAGTATATATTCATCCCAATGCCTCCTCAAGGATTTCACTCAATAACAAGCATGATTATAACCTTTGGAAGCCTATGAGCTCTAATAAGGACCCTCTTAATCCCCACTCTAGTTATCCCAACACTCTTAGAGTTATAATTCCTTTAACATCATCTCTTGTAGCCCCTACTATCCTATTTATAAAATCTTCTCCAACACCTAGAGGTGACCTAAGAAAAAGGCTAAAAAATAATTATAAGGCAAACCATAATCTGACTTCATTCCAAATCCATTCTACTCTAATCCCACATCCTTCATAGGTCTCAATGACTCCATCTCTATTAGTAGTAACCTAATGATTGTTAATTTTCCCCTCTCTATCTTACCCAAGGATCAAATAGACTTACCTTTAACTAACCCATCTCATCTTAATGTTTCATGACCCATTCTAAGGGGCAATTTTGCCTCAGGTGAACCTTAATTAGGAATAATGGCAAGCTCAAATGTTTTCAAGGCATCCTATTTCATTCTCCCTCCTTTTAATCTAATTTCCACTCTACCTAAACTCCTTTCCTCTTTCATTCATTCATTATGCTTCCTCCATCTCCCGTCTACCTCATCTTTCACCCTTCACCACCATTTTCATCACACCTCCTACAACTTTATAACTTGAGGGATTGTCCTAGGGTCACATGTGTTATATATTGATGTCCAGGGTGACTCAAACATACATTAGATTTTGAATAAATATTTTTTACCTTGAAGAATATTTTTACTCAAAGATTCATCGAGGATGGGAACCTAGTGATATGGTAGACCCATTAGGATCTATTTTCCCAAACCAAGGTGAGAAATTATACTTGAGAAAATAATATGGTTGAGGGCCCACTATCCATCCTTCAATATATACATGACATGTTTAATAAGCTCCTTGAGGACATATAGAACCAAGTCTAGACTCTCAAAGCCTAAGTAAAGAGTATGTTCCTAGCTAGACTAATCATGCAGGTGAAGGATGCCCTCCTACCACTTTTCTCAATCTTGTCAAGATAATAAAAATGCAATTATATATAATATACATGCATATATGGAGAATATCATGAAAATTAATGGGAAGTGATGGAAGTTATAGGTAGTGGTCAATAAGGGGATGTTCTCGGATCTCAAACTGATGCCAACCTCTAATTTAGTGTTGTCCCAATATTATGACATAAATATGAGACCTAGAATGGTAGAATGGATATTCTTGGCCCAAACTAAAATATAACCCTTGGAAGAGAACAACAAGAAGATATTAACCTAATTTAAGTAGGTCAATATATATATGTTATTCTACCTAGATGGCACTTTACTTGACCAAAGGGGAATTTAGAATCAACTTGGGTTAATTTGACCAGTTTATGAGGGAAAAAGTGGCTAAATAAAACAAAGAAGGAGCTCATGCAATGGTGGACCTACCAAATTAATCCACTATAAACATCAACCAAGTCTATGGAGTCTAAGCCTTAATAGAAACTACTTTCTAGATCTCCCAAATACTAGTAGCTCAAGATGAGGTGATCTTTATGAATACCTTAATGAACTTGGCCAAGCTAGATAAGGAGTTTGACCTCATCCATTGTTGTTAGAACCTAGGAGAGCCTAGTTGAAGCTCTTCAGAGATGATCCCTCTTAGTGGCTTTTGTGTGTTAACTAATGGTCCCTTTCAAATATGTTGCATGTTTATTAATATTTATTTTGGTTCAAATTTTGGAATATGGTTATAACTGTAATAAGTGGCCATCATGGCCTTGGATGGGATCCTCATTCTTTTTTGAGGTGAGCCCAATCCTTATCTATTTATAAAGGAGTAGTTTTGTGTTTTAAAGGTTGACAAAAAAATTCTTGAAAGTGTTGTTTGATTATTGACATAATTTCACCTACATTTCCTTATTCACTCTAGAATTTAATAATAACCTAGATCAATTATTATATCATAATTTCACTCTTTTAATGAATACAATCTTTTTTTTCTACAAAAGAGTCTCTTCTATGTTCAATTTTCTTTCATCTCCATGTTTAAATGATCAATAGTACTAGATTAATTGGATTAACACTTTGTCACTTTATGAATGTTGTGATAATGATATACTTAGTTATTATAATCTCTATGTGATTTCATTTGTTTCTCTTTTGGTAGTTCTAATAATTTGTATGCCTAGCTATAAATTATCATATGACATTTATGTGTTTTGGATAATAAACTACTAGTACTGATCTTTAGTAGGAATTCACATTAAAGGCATACTCTTGATTCCATAAAACTCTCCCCAATATAGATTATTAGAGTTATAAATTTAGTGAAACTTAGTTTATAGTGCTATAACTATGGTAGAGTCACTTGGTTCAATGACCACTACATTGATCTCATTTTAGACTTGGAGGATTCTTTTATCTACCTTATCCTTCCCTATATATTTGTGTTTTTTTAATGGATCTAAAATCTCATTTTTCCCCTTGTGTTTATAAATAATAATCCCAAAATTCAAGAATTCTTAACTATTTTTTAGCTATGTGAAGTACATCATATTAAATCTCTAGTGGTAATAGTGCATCTCTTGAAGACTATTCCTGTAGACTCCACTTAAGTCCAATAGCTTCATCCATGCCCTAGGCTAATCCTAGATTATTATTAAAATGGAGGATGAAGTCCATAGTTTTCCCCACCTTCATCTTTTCAAGGAATTCCCAATCTCATGGGTGTATTGTGGTAAGGAGCATATTGGATTAAATAATAGTTAAATCTATAAGAATGGCCTCAAAATACATAATGCTTGATTTGATTTAAGTTCATTTTATTAATATATTGATTTTGGTTTATTTTTTAATAGTGTGGTAACTTTTTTTTTATTGTACAACATCCTAGAGACTAGTTCACCTATTACCAGGGCTAGGTCCCATTGATGAAGATTGGTAATTTTCCCTACCTTTTTTTATATAAGACCTAATTTTAGTCAACTATGACCTACCATGATTCTTATAATCTCATTTCTATGACCTATCCTAAAAACACATCCTAAGATATCTTGGTTAGCTAACTCAACCATTAACATCATAGGAATCATCAATGATCTACCTAGGAACCCTGAGAGGTATCTTCCTCATTTCACCACTAGTGTAAGATGAACTACAAAGGAACACATAACCTCATATAATATCACCATGAGACTCTTGAATCTATAACATTAGGATATGGCATGCAGGTTTTTCCCTTTTACTCTAATAGACTCTACCTATGATTGGTTCCTAAACCTTCTCGAAGACTATATACCAAATTGGGACCACTTTAGTTTTGATTTCCTTGCCTAATTTGGCTAAGTAATAGTCCCCAACATCTTGTACCAATAGTTTTCTTGTATCCAAAGAGATCCCAATGAGCCCATTATAAATTTCACTGCTAGTTTCCAAAAGATGAATATCTGTGTAAAATACACTTTACCAACCCAACCCCTAAATAGAACTTGAAATGTACAAGAATTCTCTAGACCCTTGGATGGCCATGTTATTGATAAGGGATACAATTATAATGTACTTATCCTTAGAATATGTAAGGGCCATCAAAGTGGATAGGTAATTGAACCCTCAGGGATACACCATGACCCATACTCTCATCATGTTAACATAAATGCTTATGTTTAAATTATTCACTAGCATTAACTAGATTACACGTATGCCTTAGTCACTCCCAAAAATGCATCAAATCTCATTAAGTCATATCACTTCAAACCAAAAACTAGGTTTACTAAACCTAGGGGGTCCATATTTGATTCCATAAAATCAACATCAAGTGACATTAGCTTTAACTAATAGCATGTAGAGTACACCTCAAGAGTTCACTAAAATTAAACTAGATGCCATTCAATGAATGGTAAAAAAGCTTAGAATTAACTTCCTAGGGATAAAAAAATAGATAATGCTAATGCAAAAATATCTAATAATAATTTCACATATCAAAGGTCAAATAGGATATATAACTACCCTCACAACCCTTAAAACCTTCACCCAATAGGCTCCCCAAGATCAATATCTTTGATATAGCTTTACCCAACTGCTATCAAGTGTATAACATAATAACACATGGAGAGATAGAATACATGGAGTTTAGTTATGCTTTCAACATAATCCAAAAGTAAATGGAAGAATATGAGGTAGTCCCCAATCATCCAGAATCCTCCAACTTGGGTAAAGCCCCTAATACTACTATGGTATTGGAAACCTTGAATTTCCCTAGTCAAGAAGAAAACCAGCCAAAGATTTGAAGGTATTAGTGATGTGAAAACATTTCAATAGTTCAAAAGGAGAAAAACACACCCTTAAGAGTAGGAAATAACAACCCCTTACTACCTTGACCCCCCCCCCCCCCCAAATAATGGTGTAACCCAACCATAGTAAAATGTTAGGAATGGTCTTCCACCTGTAAGACCTTAAGAGCCTAAGACACCTATGAAAACCAAAATAGTCCAAATTAAAGGGGGTTAAAACATTTTTAAGGATATGAATAAAATCAAGGATAACATTTCCCTTCATGATCTTTCCCAAATAATAGATCAACATGAAGTTTTGTTAATGTCTTTGACTCAAAGGATGACCCATAAGCCTAGCTAAAACTGATAGCAACACACACCATTGTGATTATTCACAAGAATAATATGGAATTTTCCCCATTAATTTTAAACATTTATTTGTATTTAAATAATATACATAAATTCTTAGTATATTTGGAGACTCAACCAATGTGATACTGGTAGGTGTATTTGATAAACTCGGTCTAGCTGCCATAAAATTAGATATGGTAATGGTCTAATTAAACAAGTTAGAGGTGAAAGTGAAGCCAATTTGTTAAATATCCACCTATAGTTATAATATAAGCCTAAGATTCAATACTTTATAGGCATTTAAGTGGTTGACATCCTAGAAGCTTATGTTATGCTCCTCAACATAGATTGGTCTAAAGCCTTGGATGGGTATATGGAAAATAAATTCCCATATGTGGTTGTCTTAGAGAGGAGTATACAACCAAATATAATTGGATAAGGAAATATTAATTAAACACATGATCACCAAATACAATGATAAAATGAGAATATAAAACTAATTTGTTTAGACCTACGTATCTACGTGTTAAACACCAAGCCTCCAAAATATCAAATTAGTCATAACCCAGGTTTGCTTGTCTTGTGGTATTTTTATGTAGATGAATCTCTCTCTAAACAAAGAGAAAATATTTTTATTATATATCCCTTAGTGATAAAAAAATATAGCTTCTTATAGGCTATAGTTCCCTTGCATGAATAACTTAGTGGAATATAAATCTCTAATCTTGGGATTACAATTTCCATTGAGACATGAGGAAAATGAATTAATAGTATTCAACGAATCTGAAATGGTAGTCAAACATATCAAAACTAAATTTAAATGTAAATTACCATACATCAAAAGGTATAAACATAGGTCTTAGGATCTAATTTAAATTTTTAACATGTTCAATACCATCCCTATTTCCTAGGGGGAAACTAGGTAGTAGACTCATTAGCATTAGTTGTGGCAAACATACCCCTCTAGATAACACTAACATTTAAGATTTATTTGTGTAACTCATATCCTATCCTTCTATCCTAAATATCATGACTAAATTTTAGGTCTTCAAATAAAACAAGTAAATTATCCAATTTCTAAGCAGTAAGGAAATATTTGAGGCCCAAATAATAGATAAAAAGGATAGAGACAACCCCAAGACTAGGTTATATAATGATGGGATCCTAAAAATTCATAGGAATTGGATCCCTAAGGGGATGATTTAACTAGAAATATCATTTAATGCCTTATACCAACCTTCTAGGCTAAATGTATTGAGTTCAAAGACCAAAAGTATTAGCTCATTAATCTTAGCATAGTGGAGAATCCACAGACAGTTAATGTGGATCTAGATTATTGGACCATGAATTATAATAGTTATGAATATTATTGATAAGGTACAATGATGTAATTTACTAGGCCTATGGAAATGTTAAGATCTTTGACCCAAGAGTAATTAATCACACCATCCCCTTAAAATATGATGAAAAACCCTTTAGACAAAGATAAAGGCTAATTAACTCAATCCTAGAGCCTTTCATTCATAAGGAAATTCACAAATTACTTTCCATAGATATATTTTTCCTAGTCTACCACTCCATCTAAGTGGTTAACCTAATCTTGGTAAGGAAGAATAATGGTGAAATATACACTTATATGGACTTATATAATTTGAACCAAGCTTGAGATAAAGATAACTACCCATTACCTTCACTAGATGAGTTGATCTAAATGGTGAGTGGATCATCGATGACATCCTTTTTAGATGGCTTTTTGGGCTATAACCAGGTCCTAGTCAACCTAAGAGACAAAACTAAAATAATGTTCACTACCAAGTTAGGTATATTTGATTATAAATAAATGCCTTTTAGATTAATCAACACTGGTGAAACCTTTCAAAGGACAATGGACTTTACCTTTGAGGCCCTGATAGGTAAGTGTATAATAATATATATGGATGACCTAACTATGCTCTCTAAATATAGGTCAAATCATTTCCACCACCTAGAAATAGTATTTAAAGTATGTTGAAGATATACCATCTCTTTAAACCTAATTAAGAGTGTGTTCAGTGTCACTAAAGGTAAGCTTCTCAGTTACATTATCACAAAAGAAGGTATTGTTATCGACCCCAAAATGGACAATATAATTTCTAAACTACATTTACCTAATAATAAGAAATAACTAAAATATTTATTTGGTAAAATAAACTTTGTGCATAAGTTTATTTTTGTATTTACTAAAATAGTGAATCCTTTGAATACAATGTTGAAACAAAATGTTAAAATGGAGTACCAAGTGAAATCAAGGAAGGATTTATAAGAGATCAAATATGTTATTATGAAATCCTTGGTCCTTATTATCTCAAATTATATTTAATACTTCTATGTTTACCCTTTCACCTCAGAGTACACCATTATCGTTTGCCTCACCCAAAGGTTAAAAGGATAAGAGCACCCCATGGATTTTATAAATAATAATATTAAGGATGTCAAACTCTAGTATTCTACCTTGTAAAAACATGCCTATGCCTTGGTCAAGGTAGTAAATAAATTCATGCATTACATCCTCCAAAATATAGTGCATTCCATTATCTTAGACTTGACTATAGAATAAATACTAGAGTAGAATGAGATAGGAAAGAGGAGAGGATGATGGATGACAAAATTATAGGAGTATGACATAGAAATCAAGATGACCAAACTAGTTAAGGGATAAGGACTCACCCAACTAATCATATAGATAGCCAAAAAAATCATGATACACCAAGTGTACCAATAAAGGGTGTGACATTTAGACTAGTATGCCCTAGTCATGCATTTTATAATATATGGAAGTGCACCCATAGGAACCAACCATACATAAAAAAGAGCCCTTCAATTGAAATCCATGCATTATATGTTGAAGAAATGAGTTTTCTTCAAAATAAACCATGAAGTAATCTACCTATAGTGTGTATCATAAGAAGAGGCTTAGGACATAATGACATTTTTTGATGAAAACTTATGAGTTAACCATCTTACAGCAAATGGCATGGCTCAAAAAGTTCTCTGGGTAGGTTAATATTGGCCCACACTAATAAAATATGTTTACACTCATGTTTATTTATGTCACTAATTCCAAACCTTTGCTAAAAGGTAAATGCATGCCATGATGTCACTAAAACCTATTGTAGAGTCTATGTTGTTCACATAATGGGGGTGGAGGGTAGATTTAATGAGGGTGAATAACCCTAATTCATTATCTAGTCTTAAATTTGTCCTCATGGGCATAGACCATTAAACTAGATGGTTAGAGATAGTTGCAACCAAAAGGAAAACCACTATCTAAGTCATCAAGTTCTTGGAGAATGCCATAGTCACTTATTTTAGTGTCCCCATTTCTTTAATATGTGATGATGGCCTCACCTTTTAATCTACATAATATACATAGTGGCCTATGATAATGGAATCACACTAAAGTTCTCCTCTAATCACTACCTACAAGGGAACATATTGGTAAAATCCACTAATAAAAACTTGATTGATACCATCAAGAAATACATTAAAAAGAGGCCAGAATAATATCACTCATTATTAAAATTCATCTTATGGGTAGATTGACCAGGTATAAACAAGACCTCAAAATATATCCTTTCATTCTCATCTATATATTATAGCTAATCATTCTAGTCACTCTCAAAATTCTTACTTATAACTTCATGCAGTAATAAATAGAATGAGATGAAAAAGTGAATTCAAGACTCTTGGTCCTCATTCAGTTAGAATAAAACTATGATGAATATTTATTGAGCTTTCTGAAGCATTAAGACGTAGTCAAGATGTGGTTTGATAAGAGGGCAAAGGTCAAGACCTTCAAAATTTAAGACCTCATTCTAATGTGGGACAAGGCCCATGAGAATGACCAACATTCAAAAATTTACCCATCTAGATTGGTTATTATTAGATATCCAAAATACTAAGATAAAATAACTTTTTTTCTCAAGGATCTAGAGGGGAATGACTTATCACTTCTAGTAAATAGATAGTTCTTGGGCACTAATTCTTAGTTATCCAGTCTAAAATGGTTTCTAATTAATTTGAGTAGGAGGTGGTAATTTATATATTAAATATTTTTATTTATTTATTTTTGTTATGTGAGTTTATTTGTGTTGCATTTTTCCCCTCTAGCCCCTTCTTTGTTCTACAATAATCCTTTGATGCCTAGCCCTTGTTATAACTACTTCAGTGGTGGTTGAAGCCCTAGAGGATTTATAAGAAATATGAAAGACCTATTTGAAACCTTCAATCCAAGTGATTTTAGGATGGTAATGGAAACTGTTTACATCTTGATATAAGAGTCCAATTATTCTAAGATAAATAGGTTGAGTTTAGAATAGCCTACACCCCAAGATGGACAATAAGCAACACTTAAAATAATATCTTTAGAAAATATTGGATCATTCAAGTTGATCAAGGATTGGCTAGCTATTTATAACTTCCCCCTTATCCATTCACCCTTGGCTTGGTCACGAACGCTCAATGGATAAGACTAATAAGTAATGATATCTTCTCTAAAAACTTGTAAATAATAATGAAAGCCTATATAATCTAAATTATAAGTCTACCTTGAAAGGGATATATAGGTGATATCCAACATAGGCTTTCTATCTTAGGTGGCAGTGAAACAAGGACATGAAGAAGACTAGAGGCATCTTTACAATGGTTATGGATGCTTATCTCATAATAGAGTAATTCCCTAGTCATCCCCTAAGCCTTCAAGCCAATAATGCCCTGTAGGAATTTTGATAACCAATCTAGACTTAATTACTTGAAGGTAATCCAATAATGAATAAAAAATGAAAAAATCACTTCTCACACATGTTGGTAGCCATCTACAGGTGGAAACTCAGTATATTTTTTGCTATTCTGAGACTTTGGTGCATCATTTTATCTATGGGTAATAAATACCCCCATATAATATTTGTGTTAAGCAAAGAAAGCAGAAGAAATAGGCCAAGTTCTATGTGTGTCTCATCACTTTCCCCATGGAAGTTTCCATTTATTGTGGCCAACATGCCCCCTTTTTCTGAAATGGGGGGGGCCTTCTAAAAATTTCACAAAATAGAGCTTTAGAGTTTTATTTTATTCTTTTCGGTGACACATACTCAAATTTTTAGAGTGTACATCACCTTATTTTATTTAGGTAGTAACAAACCTTTTCTAATTTTTCCAAAAAAATTAAGTAATGTTTATTATCTTTTAGTATATCATGGCACTAACATTGTAGGTTTATTTTCACATAGGTTTATTGGAGTCTAATTCCCTTCCCAGAGTAACAAACTTATTATCCTTAGAGGCAAATAAAGTTCTTTGTATCTAATAGGTAAGTTTAATGTATCATTTTTCTTTTTTATCTTTATTAACTCATCATTTTGTGAATCTCATAAATTGAATAGTCCCCCAAACCTATCATATATGTAAGAGTCTTATTAGATGTGGAATGGATGTTGGTAAAACATGACATATATTAGATGGAAACATGTGTGAAGTGTATTATTTTGTATTTTGTATAAAATTTTGTATGTATTCAGCTTTGTAAGCATAATTGGGCAATAGAAGAATGTGAATAGTCTGTCCTTTTGTATCTTGAAATGGTAGAATGTGAAGAGACAACAGAATTGTAAAAGACTATATATATCACATTGATGTAATATAATATGATTTAATGTGTTGATAGAGATTAATAGAATCATTTTTTTATGGTTTTCCTTATCTTATTTAATGTATAGTTTATGTTTAGTGACTACTTTGTTTTACTTTAATCTATTATTAAATGCGATACTAGTTATGGTCTAGATTGTGTTAGTATCTATTTATTTTTGCTCTTAGGTTTATATTGGTACATATTAGATGGATGGTAATATTTTCATCTCTTTTAAACCTATTATTAATCTCCTCTACACAAGTTATCCTTATAATATAATTATCATGTTCTAGAGCATTTCTAGGAACTTGTGCTAATAATGGTGTGGTGAGTATGGAACTGTTTGGATAAAATATGCTAAGATAATTTCTCTGGTAGAGAGATGTAGAAATATGGATATATGAGATAATTCAAAACTTTATAGAAGAATAAGCATGAAAAGTCAAAAAAATTCTAGATGAGGTTATCCAAGAACAACTATAGTATGAAATGAATGAAAAATTTTGGTGAAAATTTCCTATATTGTCAGTTGTGTGGCTAGCTAGATTATAATAATACTAATTTAGTTTGATAAGAACATAATTTATAGTATAGACCAAGGAAAAACTAGAAACAATATATAACCTAGATACCGATTGGTCCTGAGCAGTAGATTATTGGATGAAGGTTAAAATATATAGTTATATTATCGAGTTTATAGTCCAAAGATACATAGATTTTGAGACTATGCAAGATCAATTTGTCCAAGGAATTAGATAAATTTTTGTGTACCAAATAATTTTTTAGATAAAGATGTTGGTTTTGAAAAATGACATGGTGCCTACTCTAACCAACATGGATTAGTCACTTAGATCACCATAGGGGTGTATGTAGGAGAAAGTGAATGATGAAGAGCTAAGTAAAAGGAACTTAAACCTAATCCCAAAAAATTGAAGGCAAAAAGACTCAGAGTGAGAATAAAATTCTAGGAATTGAAACATAACAATGAAATTAAAGAAGGTGGAATAAGATAAATGACCTAAAAGTAACTATGAATAGGACTAGAAGTACAGAAGAAATTGATAGAGATAATGATAGATAAAAAACCATACTAGAGAAGAGAGGTTGCTAAGAGAAGATGTAGAAAATTCTAAAAGAAGAGGGTATGCAGAAATGAGTAAGGGATCAATGAGAAATATCATGTTGGAAGAAGTGATGCTAAGGTAGATAAGGTATAAGTAGAGGTATATTGTAGCTAAAGGAGGGGTTTTTAGTTGGAACCAGGAAGGAAAGTTCTTGAAGAAATGTTAAAATTGAAGGTAGTGATATTGTTTGTTCAAGTTAGAAGATATAATAAGTTTAAAAAATCATTAATTTCAATGGTATGAATCCCCCAAGCCCACTTTATTTATAGAAGGTATAAAAATTATAGAGAGAGATAAGATAATTCAATTTGGTTTGATTCCTTTACCGACAAGTTTGGAAGGCTAAATGTAGAAACCAAGTGGGAATTAAAAAGAAAGAAGTTACAAGTAGAAAGATTTTTGTTGAGCATGGTCATTGATGTTAGGTTGTCATTGATTTCAAAGAGAGAATGACATACTAATTAATCAATTATAAATATGTTATGTTTGATAGATTATAGAATATGTAGCACTTATGTAAGTCTATAAGGACAAAAAATAAGTTATGAGGCATCGATAGATGTCTTTGTGAAGATCTAGTGTATTAATTGATCATTTGGAATGAGAAACATGTATATTATATCTTAAGAGAAGAAAAAAATAAAAATAAAATCATGTAGATATTAATTAACCATAAAGTTTATGCATTTAACTCAGGTATTCAAAAAGTCAACTAAGGTCAAAGGATTTCATCAACATATTATCTATAGTGCCAAGAAGGTGCCCTAGAGATTTAGAGTCTTGAAGTGTTTTCTAGCTTGAGATATAAATATTCAAAGTTTCTCTACCATTTTGTGATGGGCCAGAGACTATCAAGTTTAACTATGTTAAAGTTTGAGGTCAGCTAGTTGGTAGATATAATAGTGTGCATTAAATCATAGATTGTGATCCAACAACACACGTAAAACCAATATGTTAGAAAATTCACATGATTATGACATGTATCTTAATATAATTAAGATGAAATAAGATCAATGACACATGAGTGTTCATATAAATTGAGATAGATGGAGTGAATTTTGTCAAAAAGTCAATGTGCATAGAAAACACGTAGAACTGACAAGTATAATCATAAGAGCTCAGATATTAGATGAATGGTGAGCATTATAAGATAAATACTAGGATAATCCAAGGAGATAAATGATGTGTATTTGGTAAAATTTTCCATGGATCATGATATGAGGTCAAAGTGTTTAATGTTTAACATTTTCTCAATGACCATTGGAATTTGAATATTTAAAATAAATCAGTGAAACCCAGTTTACAATTTTTGACTTATATCTTTTGATCCAAGATGAATTTATTAATGCAGTAAAAATAAAAGTTATAGAGGAATCCAAGGTGAATATATATATACATATATAGTGCATATAATATTTGAATATTTGTAAATTCAAATTTGTCAGTCTCTAAAGTTGACTATATGTTTGACCATGTTCTACAAGTAATGTGAGAAAGATATTTTGAGTTGTTCTAGATAGTATTTTGATGTTTCAAGATGCTATATCTATTGAAAAGTGTTTTATACTCCATAAAGACTATATATGTGGATTTTTAAAGTTTTATAAATCCATATTATATGTGAATTATTTCTTAGAATTTGGTTGTGTTTATTAAATGTACTATTAGATTGAGTGACTATGTTGCACAAGTTTATTGAAGGTGTTTTATGAAGTTTTAAAGAATCATATGAGTATGAAGATGTTATATAAGTATATAAATATTATGGTAAATATTTGGTTGTCATATGTTTTCCTAATTAGATATGGAGAGTCAAAATAATATGACTATTTTTTTGACTATATGTGAGCAGTCTGAGTGTTCATCATGAGAGAGTTATTTTGAGTGCTTAGAGCCTGAGTAAAGTTGTCCAATGGACATGGATATGTTTTATAGGTAATTAATGATATATTAATTAATTTGGTTTACTATATTTTTAATAAAATTATTTTTATGCTTCATTTCTATATGACATTCTTTTTGTGTTTCTAGGCCTATTGGCGAGCAATCTAGAAAGGCTTGGTTTGAAGTGTGAAATCGAGTTTCAGGTAATTTGGGCCCATATGGAAGATATAAGAGACATATTCATGTGAAATATTATTTTTTTAAAGTTTTGGTAGATATTGAATGTGGTCCAATAATTTCAAGGTGTAACATGTGGATTTGAAGGCCTAATTGTTTTAGGTCTCACCAAAAGACCAAATGGTGGTTTGGTACTAATGAAGTAATATCCAACTTATGAAGAAAGTGGTTCTCACCTATAATGTGTGTGTGGACATATTTTAGTGTTTTTTTAAATCTGTAAATCATCTTAGCTAACCAAGATGGGTTATACCAAGAGATTGGCATAAGTAGAAGACAAAATTAGACTAATTGGGCTAGTTGATTGAGAGTGGATTCAAGTGAAAGAGAGAACCATTGAAAGAGAAGGTAATGGTCATTGAGGAAAAATAGAGAGTGAATAGGATTAGTCATGTTAGTCAAATCATGTTGATGTAAGAGGACACGTAGTTCATTGGACCTAATGAGCCTCTAAGAGGTAGTGTGAGCAAGTTAGCCCTTAAGGAAACTTGAGAGAGATTATAGGTGAAGAGTGTAGACAAGAGTGATCATCATCAGATGAAGAGAATAAATAGGTTTTCAAGGTGATATATTCAAGTAGTTTATTTACTAATTTTTTATCTATGGGTTTGGTTCCTCATTTTATGTTAAATTTTATGAAAGGTCTTATTATTGTGGGTGCTCAGCTAGATAGGAGTAGTAGTTCCTTCTGGGTTTAGTGTCTCACTAAACTAAGGGATGGGTGTTCCTTGATCAATTGGTATTAGTTTAAATGTTTGATCTTATTTTATAATACTGTACTCCATCTTGCAAGGTTTAGTGGGTTTTATCCCCCAAGAGGGTTTCCCACATATATGATGTGTTCATGAGATGTATGCTCTTATGTATGATTTAGATGTATGTGATTTAATGTTTATGTTTCTTGATAAAGTTGATATATGATGAATATTTAAGAGTTGGTAATTGAATTGGATTATCTAGCATCACCGATTCACCCTCCCCTCTTAGTGATTATACCTCTAATAATTGGTATCAAAGTAGTACCTTCATTACAAGTTTAACCACTTAAAGATGATCCAAGGTACAATATGGATAAATAATTGAATAAATAGAATCAAGAATTGAAGGATCAAGTAGAGGTTAAATATACATATCTAAAATAAAGTGAAGAAAAATTCAAAAATTCAATAAGCTCAATGCACTTATTGATAAGTATAATGGTAAGATGAGAGAGTATGATCAAGAAGAAGCTCAAAAGAAGATCATGACCTCAAAATTTAAATTTATTTTGGATTAGTGCATCAATATTAATAAGGATCTAGAATCCTTAAAGGTAAGATCAAGATCAAAAGATGATAAAAGTAATATAAAAATTCTTAAGAATAAATTAAGAGTTACAAAGACTAATCTGATTTCCAAAGAGGAAGAATGCAAACATCTTGAGACTTAGTTAGAAGAGACTAATGCCAAGCTGAGTTCAAATAAAGGTGAGCATGATGAGTTGTAGTCCAATCTTGATTATATAAATATTATTGAAGAGAAATCATGTAGATTAAAATATGACATGGCTAAATAAGCTAAGAGAGATAAGGAAACCATCCAAGATCTTAAAATTTAGTTAGAGGATACAAGTTCAAGTATGAGAGCTAAAGAGGATGAAAACATTCAACTGAAGACCAATCTAGATTCATTTAAGGATAAACATAAGTAATTTTTTGTCAAGGTAAATAAGATTTAGAAAGAGTAATAGAGTTAGGTTCAATATAAGAAGGATGCAATCACAAATATCAACAAGTAAAGATCTATCAATTAGCTAAGTGCCATGAGGTATGAAATATATTTTAATGGTCATTATTTTCCTTTTCATAGGTTTGGTCATACGGTAATAAACTATAAAAGGAAGACTAGCTGGTCAAATAGAGGTATGGATAATGTAGTCTTCTATAATTATCATGACATGGGACATATTGCTATATTTTGCCATAGAATGCATGGGAAAAGATTAACCCAGGTATGGAGACCAGATATAGTTAAGCTTGAACATAATGAACCTTAGAGACAAGATGGTATGTTTGTTGAGATTCATAATATTCATCAAGTAGAAGGTATGAATGATGTTATTTGTTTCATTTGTCATCAATTTGGTCATATTGAAATATTTTATACAAGCAAGCTGTCAAATCATAAGGAGCATGGACATCCTTGTGTGCTTAAGAAATGTCAATTTTTGGTATGGAATCCTAAGGAAATGAAAACCAAGAAAACTAATTTAGTTGAGTTGAAAGATCAAGGTGGAATTCTTGATAAATCAAAAGATAAATAAAATATGAATAAGGTTCAATAATTCTAAGAGAATGTGTCATTAATCCAAGTAGAAAAGGATAATCAAAATTCAATTCAAGTTGAGCTCAACGTGAAGACCAAGGTGCTAGTTAAGACTAGTTATGAGGTGTGTATGGATACAAGTAAACATCCTATTATTATTGAGCATGTTTCATGAAAATAACATTATTTCTCAATTCCCAGTGATGATGTTCTTTCTTCAGATGAAAAGGTATGTCATGAATCTATGTTGTCTCCATATGTTGTCAATTCATTCATAGAAGAAAATGAGAATATTTTTGTAGATGAGCATGTTGTTTATCTTAAACCTAAGAAGAAGAAGAAGAATAAGAATGATAAGAAGAAAAACTATCAATATCAGATGACCAATGAAGATAAGGAATATGAGGATTTGTGGGAAACTCCTAGTTTCAAATTGTTCTAGGACATTATGGGTTTGGGGTTTGGGTCTCTCTATCTAGGCTTCAAAGAGATACTTGATATGAATAGTATGGATGGTGGATGTCAGTTGAGATTTGGTTGATGTTGTATGACAAGAAAGGTCATAAAAACATGTGTTGGTTTACTATGTAATTACATGATAAGATATTTTTAGAAATAGTGATCCTAAAGTACAAGTTTTGATCAAATCTAAAGGATGGTTTAGTTGGTCAAATGGTGAAGAATGAATTTTTTGGTTCTGAAGATCTATAGGAGAAGATTGGAAGTTTCCAAGTGTCTAATCAAGGATGGTGAGTTATTAAGATATTCTATTTTATAAAAGTTTATGTTGATATTATTCAAATGTGCTCAATGTGTGTTCAGGGCTTTTGGTCCTAACAGTAAGATATTGTCAATTACTTAAATTAATTAATCAAATAATGAAAAATAAAGACAAAGGTTAATATTAAGGATGAGGAGAATATGTTTTCATATATTTGATATCTTGAAGAAGGTCTCTAAGTTTTGTAGATGATAAAGTTGTGTATTTCATGAAGTTTACAATGTTATGAAGATATAATATCTATTGGTAGTTTTATAAGGATAGTAACTGAGCGTGGATAGTGTTGAAAATTTATTGGTAGACCTAGTTTATTAAGATGACTTGTTGAAGATGTCATCATCCAAGTGAAGCATGGAGTTAATGGGAGATAACTCAGATAGTTTAAAAGGCTTGAAGAATATGTGAATGATGTAAGGGGGAACATATGTTAAGATGTTTTAGTTTATATATAAGTGTGAATATGTCCACTAAAGATGTGAATTAAAGAAGATTGACATAATGACTTGATCAAACCAAGTCATATATTTTGATAAGGTATTGAATTTTCATGCATTAAAAAAGAGATATTGTGAGTTATATAGGTAGATAGGTCTAAGGATTAGAAAATCCCAAGTTTAGATTGGTGTATATCAAATAAAATATGACATGAGATAGAGCATGATGTTAGGGTGAGAATTCTAATATTTGTGAGTATTTTATTAGGTCTAAGGATCAGATAAGTCCAAGTTTAGATTGGAGCATATAAAAGGGGGATAAATTATTTCATATGCTTGAAACTATGGAAGTATCTTGAGAATCTTAATAATAATTGAATGCATACATCTTGTTAAGGAATGTTTGTTGGCATGTTTAGGAAGTGACCCTTTGTCATTAATGTCAAAGGGGGAGAAATATTAGAATGAAGGAATTCAAATAATATCATTCTAAGGGTGTTTTGGCGTCAATGACAAAGGGAGAGATTGTTGAGCATGGTCATTGATGTTAGGTTATCATTGATGTAAAAGAGAGCATGAGATACTAATGCAATAATGACAAAGATGTTGTCTTTGATATATTGGAAACTTTATATAACTTATGCAAGTCTGTAAGCATAAAGAAGAGGTTTTGAGGCATCCATAGATGTCTTGGTGAATATCTAGTGTGTCACTTAGATGTGCAACTATTGAGGAGATGACTAAGATATCATCATCCAAGTGGCATAATGGAAACACCTCTAGGCTTGTGGGTATCCTATGAATGAGGTGAATCTCTAGATAAGGCTAGCTCCCTTGATGTATCACTTCAAATCACTACTACACCTAATTTTTTTTAGGTAAAACAGATAGAGAATAAAAGAAAATTTTCCTAAAGGAAGTGATACACCAAATAATTTGATGAATTCCAACCAACTACATGCTACACATGAAACTAAAATACTAACTAAACATACACTTATCCAATCTGTATCTTCTCACATAAATATTACACTATGAGGTTATGGATGAATGCTTGGGCAAGGACTAGACAAGAGGCCTTGAATGTAACTAGTGAATATAATAACTCACTCAACTTTGACACTTCCTATAACACTTCACATGCCCTACAAGAAGAAACTTTTCAACTATAAATAGGATGAAAGAATGAGACAACATGCTAAGGATATCATAGTTATCACTAAGAAAGATAAATTATTCAAGTAAAAAACACTATGAAAAGCCATTTATAGGTAAAAATCAGTATTATTATTGATAAAATGGTATGTAAATGAATATGGATTCACCATACTTAGGTGGAGCATAAGTTACCATGGCCAAAATGGCTTGTTCTTATAGAACTTGAGAGAGAGAGGAGAAGAGAGAAGTCTAAGGGTAACAAAGACACATGTAAATATCATAAAATAATTTACTTGTGTATTAAAAAAGGATATGGGATGAACCATGTAAGGTTAAAAGAGATAAGTGGCCATACAAGGCATGAAACTCATGAAAAGTGGCATAAACTTCCTTGTTTTGACTCAAAAAACTAACTTCATGGTTTGGACCTATTTAAATGTCCCAAAACTGATTATGGATAGGTTTGATGATTAAAATGAAGGTGAAATATTTTATACATTCCTCTCCATGTATTAGTTGTAATCCTGGTCATCTGTCATCATCTAAAAATGAGCTATCACCATCCATAGTAAAAAATAAATCTTTTTTCACATACCCCCCACACTTTGCCTCAATATATATATATATATATATATATATATATATATATATATATATATATATATATATATATATATATATATATATATATATATATATATATATATATATATATATATATATATATATATTTTACATTATAATTCATTTCATGGAGTGGATGAAACCTTTAAATACCCTCCATGGTCCTAGAGGCATTAATCACACATTAAAATAATCTCACTTGAAGTTTTCCACCCTTCTCACTAGTTTGGTCACTATCGCAATTTTGACTAGCTGAGATAAAGTTGTTTGTCTAAATAGTTAGGATTTTCTATGAATAATTAACTGGAAATTATTGGTTCTCCCAAGTCCTAATAATTCTCCCAAAGTTGGTTTCATCTTCAAAATCCTCCTATAACCAAAAAAAACAAAAAATAGTCAAAATTACCATGTCTTATACCATGTCTATATAATTCTATATAGCTCATCCTAATGTGAATTAGCCTAAATAAGTCTTATATAAAATCCAATCCTTTTTCTAGGTAAAATATGACATTTTTATGCATTATCTCCTTCATTTTCCACATCGTGTCTAGACCAAAGGTTTAAGAGGGTTTTAAGTGCATTCTGCTCTTAAGTTTGTTCACAAAGATATGATGTTGGAATTGCAAATAAATTGCACTAATGTGATTTTGAGTACCTCCATAAAATTATCCAAACTTCTTATATTCCCATGCAAGACATCAAAATAGATATGAAAATTCAAATTTTCCCTATCGAGCTCTTCCTTCCATTTTCTATAGGTATGGTTTATTTTTGAGCTTAAAAATGGAAACTTTTAAACCTCTATACCATCCAATATATTTATCACCTCTATTATTTCCTGATAAACATTATACAATACATTATAAATCTTTATTTAGGGTAAAAAATAAAATAACCTATCGTTTGAAATATAGGCCTAACCATGTCTAGTAGGCCTGAGTTGTCTTGAAAGGCCCAAAATGAGTTTTTTCATGGTTATCCATACATAAAATATATAAAACACATTTTTTATGTCCCAAAAACATTTATTTTTCCATTTTAACCCACTCCTAGATCTGGAAGTGGCATTGGTCTATTATTTGGTCTTTAGGCCTAACCTTGCACAAGTAGACTTAACTACAACCTTAAGAGTATATAACACCCTATTGAAAAATAATCCATATTTTATTAATTTTACATGTTTTTATAGGTTTATTACATCTTCTCACATCTTCTAAAAAATTATATATATATCCTAATGCATTCCTTTATCTCTTTCTTCAGAACTATCAGGGTTTGTGCATGATGGGAGTGCCCTCTATCTGAGACAAAATAGAGGACACTTACCCTATTTTTTCAGATAAAATAGGTGTTTTAAATGATTATTAAAGTGTTAAGGATTATCTAAAAAAAAAATTAGACCTTTATTATGTTATTAGACCCTCCAAAAGCATTCAAATCCAAGACTTGTTAGGAAAAATGTGTGCAGGGTTTTAGCAAGTGGACTATGTGATGCATATTTAGGGTCATAACTCTACTTGTTTTCCACATAATGAGTGGAATGTGAGGATATTTTTATTATGATTAATTTTCTTGAACTTTAAATCAATCCTCCAAACTTATACATGTTCTACATACTCTCTGCCTGGTCAAGCTGAGTGTTATTCCTTAACTATGTTCTTACTTTTTGTCGTGTATCTATACGTAAAAATGAATGTTTTGACACACTATATAACATAATTATGATGATATATTAGATAATATATGTTACTTGAACCATTTTTAAATAATATCTTTACATGATTGTTTTTTCAACTTTTAGATGAAGAGGTTTCTTATAGTTCTTTCCTCTAGATTTCACTGCCTATGTTTAGTTCTTAAAAGTGAACTTAGGGCTCTCAAACTTCTACACTCCATTAAATTCCTACCTTAAATAATTTTAATATTCCTTTTCCTTGATATAGGATAAAAATCTCACCTATATATGTGATTCAAATCCATTTTCATCCCAATTTCAAGATATGAACAAAACACCTCAGACTTGTATTTTCTCATTTTAGGGAAAAGGTCCCTATATATTGTCATTTTGTGTTTTTGAGCATGTTTATCATATTTTTTGACAAAATATCCTAAAAATAGGCATGTAATGTTAAAAAAACATTTTTTTTTACTCCCAATAAGGATTTTAACACTTTTTTTAACACTTGACATGGCTCTTTAGCTCTCAATCATCACCACCTATAGGTGCATATTTTAATGTGCAGGCAACAAAACATAGATTTAAATAGACCATGGAATATAGTCACTGAATGAGTTGAGAAACATTTAAATACCTAAAAAATTATTTTCAAAACCTTTTATATCTTAAAATAGCTATGTAGTTTATTTCCACATGATATGGTTTTCCATCGCACCTATAGATGTATGTGAGTTACATCTAGGCAGTGAGGAAAAACATGGGTATAAGCATTTTTTATGAGTTTAAAGGATATTTTGGATCCTTTAAATTATTATTATATGAAATATAAATTTTTTTAAATTTTTAATACAAGTCTTCAAACCTCTTTTTTAATGTTAAACCCTTTATAGGCACCAAGGTGACTAGTATGATAGTCATATGGTAGATTGAATGTATGGTGTTATATGAATATAATCTCATGGATATTACTTGGATAATGAAAATCTAAAAATTATGGAACCAATAATATATTTAATACATGGTGATGAACATATATACACCTTTTAAAACCATTAATAAAGCATGGAGGTCCAAAAAATGGTGGAAACCTGGTTATTGCATAGAAAAGTGCTTCCTCTTGCAACTTAAGATACTTGGATCATCAAAACACCCTAAAAAATAAAAATAAATAATGGGGCAGATGAGGGTATATAGTAAAAATCATCTATAAACCACCTCAAAAATGGATTGTACAAAACTACTCAAACTAAGGCAAAACCTATAGTTTACATAGATTAATAAGTAGAAAAACACAGTCTGTTTCATGAGGATAGTTCATAAATTAAAGGCCAAAATTATTCAAAATATTACTATGGAAATTAATATATATAATTTTAATTTCATGTCACAAATTAATTTTACTTGGAAACTTTCCTGTTGGTTGTACTAAGTGCAAACTTGAATATTGGTTTTGTGTGTCTAGAAGGGTGAAAAAGGAGTAGAATATTTTAACTCATAAATGACACTTATATAGTATTAAAAACATGTAATTTATCTTGAGGAATCTGAAGAAACATATCCTAACAATACCTAACATGTCACACTTTCTTGTGGGTCGTACAAGTGCCAAACTCTTCTCTTTTCCCAAGAAAATAGCCTTTTCTTTTGAAGAACCTACCAATTATAATTACCAAAAATTTATTAAGACATATTAGGACACATATGGTATGAAATTACCTTTTGGAACCTTTAAATTTCCAAAGGATGTCATACAAGTCATTAAATGCCCCTTTTATGACCCCCAAATGAATCAAAATGATACAAGTACTAAAATGACTAACGACCAAAGCTATTATAGAATGAAATCACACTAAATGACCTATAATAAACCTTAATACATATATATTATACCCATAAAACACCTAAAAATGAAATTTTTACCTATAGGGGTTTCAATTTGACCTACAGGGTCAAATTTGGTCAGAAAATTGGTGACTCATAGGGTAGTATGTCTGATATACTAACTAGACCAGTAGCCTTATTAGTAAATTTAGCTTAGGGAGTCATCTAAATTATAAGACACAAAAATATTACCTTGATTACAATATTTAATCAAGACAAGACCAATTGACTACCTGTTTATGCTTCAAAATATACCATAAGTGATCTTTTGTGTTGATGAACACTACTCATTTTAGGATTTGAAAAATCTAAGGCATGAGTTGTAGTTTATGATAGTTCAATGATGTTTGTGATGGAATATAAGAAAAATATGATAAATTTTGACAAAATTTATTTGATTTAGTGGTTAGGAGCCATCAGGGTTTAAATATTTAGATGATCAATAGTTCTGGATGACTTAGAAGTTGAACTAAATGAGTAGTAATAATAATATTTAAGCTAGAGTGAATCTTGATAAAAATAAGAAAAGCTAAGGGTAAAGTAAGAAAGAAACATGATTGCAGGTTTTCATCTCAAATATTATGACAAATTTACAATTACTTTGAGCACATTTGGACCAGTTTATGTTATAAAATAGCATAAGCTCAAATGATCACAAATTACAAAAAATTCAAAGGAAAAATATGAATCATAAGTAAGAACCAAATTTAATTTAAATATTTGCTATTATGATCTCAATAACCTAAGTACATCCAAATATAGAGCAAATAAAACAAAGTATACTTGAGATCTTAACAGTCAATTTAGAATTTATAAAAAATTAATAACCCTGTGACAAAGAATGTAACTTAAAACAATAAGAATCATTCAAATTCAAGATGGCTATCTACAATTGATAGGTAGCATGGACATTAAACAAAACTATATAGACAATCTTTTCAGAATTCCTTAGTTGTATTAAATGTTCCTGGTATACAATTGCTCAAAAACTCTCTCTTAAAAATGGTAGCCATCTACCTATTTATAGGAAACATAGGTAGTTAACTTGTAAACTTTCAAAATATCCACATGCGAATAAGGAAAGTTGTCCTTGATATAAAGATACAATGTGGAAGGTCAAATTTCATCTTGACAAGAAAGAGTATATTCTAACAAAATAACATATACTTTACAAAAAGAATATTCTTTTAGGAATTTCATTGGTGGGCCCTTTAATTAACCCTATTTGATGAAGTATTTCACCTTGGTATATTTCTCCTTGATAAGTTAAAAATCCACTATAGGCTTTATTAAACAATCCCTTTCTTGATCTACTAAATTTTCAAATTTATTATCAGCCCAAGATATAAGTTCATTGATACATTACGCTTCTACAATTTACTTCCCTATAGAAATAATACTATCAAAGATCTTTTATTTATCCTTAGATGAATGAAATTTGTTGTCTTTGATGCCCTAGATGTGAAAACCAACCTTTTTTTTGAATTCTTAATCACTACTTAGTCTTATAGTAGTGGTTTGAGAAGGGTTATCTAATAGGTTCCCTAAAAGTTTCTCAATCCAGGTTACCAAACATGTGTCTTTCTTGATGAATTCATTGACATCATTGTTCTAGCTGATCAAATCATCCTGTTTATCCATCAAAACTACCATGAAGATGTCCATATGTTTAATTTTGATAATCTTAAAATCTAATGCCTACTTTGTCTTATGTACCTTGATGAGCTTCTCCATTTGAGCTTGAAAATTCTATCATTGAGTGATTAAGGCTTGTGCCATCTTAGTTTGATGGTTTAAATAACTCAATCTAAGCTTAGTTATTTTCAAATTTTCAAATTAATCCATCAAATATTTATTAAACACTTGTAATACGTCCTTAGCAATTAAAAGGACCTGAGCTTTTAAATCTTATTTTTCTTTCTCCAAGTTGAGAATCCTCTGTTTCATTCCCTTAACTCCAGCCAAGGTCATGGTTGACTGGACTAGTACCATACTAGATAAATATTCTTGAAATATAGGATGCTCCCCTATTGCCTACCCTATAATATGAGTTAAGCCCACAAATGGTTCCACCTTTTAAAAGGTGAACTCCTCAATACCAATAGTAACCTTCTTGGTCACTACTCTCTCAAGATTTGATGTGTCTAGATATATAATGACCTAAGGGTCAAACTCTTTTACCTATGGATATTTAGGAATCTCTACATTTGAACTCTTAGATGGCACTGGGGTGTCAATCCCTTAGCTTTATTTATTGTGAAATATTTGGACACTTATCTCTACTTATCTTTTTAGAATATCTTAAATCCAAGGCTTAACATTATCCTCAACATCCATGTCAACTCGATTTAAATCTAGTGAAGGAGAAAGAGATGGTATTTTATACAACTTCCCATAAATAAACCAATCAGGAATAGCTGGTCCATAAATAGGATTCTCATCACTGAAGATGTTAATTTCACTAGTAGGGTGAGTGAAAGTTAACCTAGGACTCTTTCTTGGATCCAGAGGAATAATGCTAATTCTACCAGTCTCTTTCCTTCATCTAATGGAACTATTTATTTGCTTGATTCCTTAGATGGATCCTATACCTTATCAAAACCATAAGTAGACGTGATGTTAAAAAGGGAACTTTCCACTATTTCTCTAATTTATAATCAATCATGATAATAACTTATATTGGAGAAGAAGGCCTTGGTGGGGATGTCTAAATTTGGGGACCTTCACCAAGTCTATGCTCTATGCTAGACTACTGAATCACATCTTTACCTTTTACTTTTACATCCTTAGGTTGGCCAACCTAGGGTGACTTTATCAATTCTCTTTGTTGAGGCTAAAAAGATTATCCTCCAAAAGGTGTCTATTGATGTGCAGTCCTAGATGGTCCTAGTAATAAGTGATAATGTATTGGATGTAGGTTCCATATTTCTCCTGAGGGATTATTATCTTTGACCAGCCTATGTTCTAATTTGATGTTGTAGTTTTTAACCCTAGATAGAACTTCTTTAAAGTTCATTGCCTTTGTGTAAATACCATCTCCCACACCTAGTTAATGTTTATAATCAGTAGTTTGGGCCTTTTTATCCGAAATATGGTTAACCACTCTATTATTGAGGTCCAAAATCTTAAAATCATCTAGTTGGAAATTAGAAGAGTTCTTTTACACCACCATGATCTCTAGTTATTTATAATCCTTGATTACAATTATTCTAATGTCTAGTGGAAAAGGATGAACCTAAGACTTCTTATTCTTCTTGCATATCCAATCCATTCCCTACATGATTTGATAAGCAATTTATTACTCTATAAGCTTATTGGGAACATATATAGGAAATTTGTATGGTTGGACCGTGATTCCTTCTATTCTTATTATAGTGTAATCTAAATAGAACCACACATCCCCCATGGTCTCCACTTATCTTTTGATAGAGGATGAATCTTGGGAATAGGGATACCAATGATTGCCTCAAAATTGATTGGGAAGATACCATCACATATGTATTGCATGTGATTCCTATATTTGAATATATTTAATTTGGAGTAATGATGGAAAATGGTAGTTCTACCATCAGGGGACCAATTTTGGATGTCATGGAAATTAATAGAGGTTATGAGTGAATCAAGGAGGTAATACATCATAAATAATATCTTAGAGGTCTTTCTCTTGATGGTTGTAAATTACTTGGACAAGAAAAAGGTTATTAAGTCTCCAATGTGAGTGGTTAAGCTTCACTCCAACATGTAATGGACATAAAATACCTAGACCTTACTTAAATAAGTTTTAGAAGAGGTATCAAAGGATTTGATAAATCAAGTCATATTAATGCCCTCCCTAAATTGGTTAATTAAAATCTCACAATTAGGTGCCTTGAAAACATGGGAACCTTAGATTAACCAAGGTGAGAGGACTAAACCCAAGTTTTGGGAATTTATCCATTCTGTCAAGGATGGGAGATCAACAAGAGGCAAAGGGAGCTTATAGTAAGCCTCAAATGCCATGGGAGATATACATTAAAATATTTTGATACTTCCTTCATGAATAATCCATTCTCCATCTATTCTATAATCAATAAAAATAGGAACAAGAAGGTTGATGCAATGCAATACCTCTAGTTTAATAGCTACATGATGAAGGCCTGCCAGCTGAATGTGATTTAGGTCTTTATATCTTTGATTCACCTTAGCATTCCTCTTTTCCTCCTAGGAAATTTGTTGTAACTCCTCTTTAAACAAGAATAATTTGGACCAATTTTTTATTCCATTTACATTCAAGGCTATTAAATCTAACTCTGTGTCTCTAAAGACCCTTCACCATCTAAAGTTAGATAAAGCTCCACTTATATTTTCATCTATTTCCTACCTACCACCATTTATAACACTAAATTTTATTTGATGAAAACAAATATCTCACTAAGGTACTTTATCTGAATTCAAGTTGCACTTACTTTGATTTCTATGTGATCAATTGAACTAGCTTAAGTCCTTTATAGAAGGTTAAGGGTTTTTAGCTTTAATGGCAAAAATATCAAACTCTGGATTTCATATGTGCCTCAAATTTGATGGGACCTCATTCTCATGTCTTCTACATTATCAACCATAGGATATCTTTCATTTTGATCTTTCATAACTATATGGAGCTCATGTGGAAGGGTTCAATTCCTTTCATGGCAAATTTATTAAGTACTAGTTGAAGGCTAGCCATTAGATTTCGAAAGTCCTTTTTATTTTGATTTGAAAAAATGAATCTAGGTCCTTGCAATTCATTGGTCTCTTTATTTTTAATCTCACTAATTATGCCATGTGTCAAGCTCATGAGACCTTTGAAAAGTCCTCAACATTGTTGCACCATTGGATCAAATCCAGTGAGCAAGTGATCACTATTGGATCTTAGCTAGGGATAGATCTTTAACCATATGCCTTTTTAAAGGACTTCATGCCTGATGCACCATTGGATTAAATCCCAAAAAAAAGTGATCACCATTTAATTCTGTAAGATGTTTACCTTTTAATCAATTACATCATTATATGAATCGTACACTTAAAATTTTCATTTAGAATTTTATGTTTAAAAACAACAAAATGACTTAGGCTAAGATCTTTATATACTAGGTTTGTCTTCATAAAAAGTTATAAATTTATTAAAAGGATTTTTAGAAATTCCTACTTTATTTAGGCTTTAAAAATTAGCTAAGTTAAATTTGATGGGTTTGGTCACATCAAAAACATCCTCACAAATGTCAAATGATAGAAGTAAACTGATCAAATTTAAGAGAATAGAATTTATTGATCCAATAATTGAATGCCACATGTAAAACCCTCAATAGTTCCAAAAGATTTAGGGATTATATATGTTAAATTTAATGGGCTCAGTCATGTCAAATATGTCCTCATAGACATCAAATGATAGGAGTGAACCTGTCAAATTTAAGACATTAGAATTTATTGATCCAATAATTTAATGCCACATGCAAAACCCTCAGGATTTCCCAAGGCTTTGGGGATTGTCTAGGTTAAATTAGATAGGTTTAATCACATCAAATATGTCCTCATGAATTTCAAATGATGAGAGTGAGCCTATCAAATTTAAGACAATGGAATTTATTGATCCAATAACTGAATGCCACGTGCAAAACCATTGAGAGTTCCCAAGGCTTCAAGGATTATCTAGGTTAAATATGATGGGTTTGGTCACATAAAATACATCTTCATAGATTTCAAATGATGAGAGTGAACCTATCAAAATTAAGACAATGGAATTTATTGATCCAATAACTAAATGCCATGTGTAAATCCCTCAAGGTTCTTGAAGCTTCAACTTTAATTTGCACCATTGGATTAAAGTTTATCAAAATATCACTATTGGATCATTACTAAGGCCCAAATCATTGACTATATGCATTTTTAAAATACTTTGATCTTGATGCACCATTGGATCAAATCTAATGAGCAAGCGTAAAGTATTAGATCTACAAAAGCACATGAACTTTAAGTTAAAACCTGATGATGCATAAAATTTCCCACTAGATTTTCTTATGAATATTTAAATTCAAACCCTTAGGGTTTATTGTTTGGGAACCCTGACTTATTCCATTGAACCTATAATTAATCACCTTAAATATTATTATTTATCAAAATTAATCTATAAAACATGATCATAATTAGATACACCAAAGCTCATGTCTTTTTTAAAGATTGACCTACTTTTAAAATTCAAGATCAAATAATCTTTAACACTTGTTTCAAAATATAGAGGTTTTAGAAACAATCATAGGGGTCCCCTTTTCAAAAAATAAAGATGAGGGGGTGATGATCTCATTAAATTGTGACTTACAGGGGCAACATAGCAATATGTTGAAACATAGGGCTCTATTTAAGACATGTACATGAATTTTATATCCCATTTGGACATATACTCTCTCCTAAATCAACTTTCAATTAAAACAAATTCCTTATGTATAAAATTTAAGCTTAGATAATAAAACATAAACATGCAATGTGTGCTTTGATTCCACTTACTGTTTGTCATGAATTTCAAGAAACAACATCTAGGTTCATATCTTTTTGGTCCATTAAACTTAACGTAGAGAACTTTAGATATTATTTAAGAATAATAACTCTTAATTTAGGGGAGGCTTGGGCATTAATCTACCACTATCCAAGTATCTATAGCCCTAATAGAGATACCTTTAGTTCCACTCAAGGTTTTGTTCCACTTCTAGCCAGGCATCCATAGCCTCGGTGGAGATTAACCAAATCACCTTTGCTTTTATTTCCATAGATTTTGCAATGAGTTTTTTTTTAAACATTTTATAGGTCCTTTTACAAAGGCTAGATACCAATACATCCTAATTTTAAGGATTTGGTCAAATGCCCTGGCACAAGGATACTCTTCTTCAATTAGAACTTTAGTCCACGACAAGGATGTGTTTTAAGTGTAAGCATGAATATGAGTTAATAAACTAAATTCAAATTATATACATATGATTCTTCTGAAAACCAAGTTTTGATGCAAGATAAGGTTTAAATCTTTTTAGGACATTAAATTCATATACCAATTTATACCAGTACCACTAGTTGCTTCATACTACTTTATTGCCAGCCATGTTCACTTTTTTAAGATTTATACCCACACTTTTGAGCAATTCCAAACCCAAAAATAATACAATGAGACTTTACCACAACCAAGGAACACCACCAAGAAATAAAAATTAAAATGTAAATTAAAAATATATATAAGCCCAAAAATGAAGAAAAAACAAAGCAAGAAAGGAAACAAACTAGCCTACTTATTCTAACTTTAATAATCTTACACATTTACTCCATGAATACCCCTAATGGAGTAGTAGAAAAATAATTATTGAGGTATTTCCCATTGGTGGGTAAAGTAATGTCTGATCCTTGGAGATTTTTCAACTTGAAAGTGTTGTTTCCCAAAATTTCTAAAATTTAGTATGGGCCAATCCATAAAGAGGTGAACTTACCATGTTTACTTTTAGGTTCTAATGCTTTGTCCCAAAGAATGAGTAAGTCTCTTTACAAAAATACCTTCATATTATATATCTTATTAAACCATATTTTCTAGGTATATTGGTGTATATTGAAGTTTGTAATTGCCTTTTTTCTAGCATATTCCATTTGAATCATGTCTAATAGTATGGAATTAGCAAGTTCTTGGTTGTCCTCCATGTATTATTACATGAATGTGAACATAGGAAACTTCAAGGTGATGGGAAAGATAGGATCCTAACCATATACCAATAAAAATGGTGAACCCTTGAGAGCTTTTTTGATCCTAATTCGATCTACCCATAGTGTAAACTTAAGAAGTTTATGCCATGTTCTAGGTCTATCTTTAGTAGATTTCTTGATAGCTTTCATCAATTTTTTGTTTATGGATTTAGTAACACTAATTCCTTGAGGGTATTAATTAGAATAAAACTTGAGTGTAATGCCTTGGTCAAAATCTAATTTTGTCATTTCAATAAAAATGAATGTAGATCCATTGTCACAAACCAAAGAAACTAGTGTTCCAAATCTAGTACAAATATTTTCCTCTAAAAATTTGATCACCTCTTTTATTCTACATTTTTTATGGCTACTGCCTTAGTCCACCTAGTTTAATAGTCCATAGTAATTAGGACATAATTATGATCTTAAAAATAATTAGGATTGATTACTCCTACAAAGTCCAATCCTCATTGTGTAAAATGCTTATCCACCATCATAGGTTGTAAAGGCATAGTTGCATATGGCTCCTTTATGTTAAAACTATGGCACGAATGACACTCCCTCAAATGCTTATAAGAATATTTGAAGAATTTGGGTCAATAATATCCATCCCTGAGATTCCTGTGAGCTATGGTTCTTCCTAAAAGGTGTCCACTTCCAAACATCTCATAGAAGATAGTCATAATCCAAGCTACTTCTTCCTTGGACACAGATCTCAAATAAATTCCCTCAAAGTTCCTCTTATACAATATTCCATTCCTAATGAGGTAATGAGATGCTTTGATCCTCAAGTCTCTCTTTTGTTCTCTTATAAATCCTTGGGGACAAACACCATTGACAAGTAAATGGATAATAGAGTCATACCACTCATTGGGTTAGAAATTTCATTGATATACTTACATGACATGGAATTTTTGGTCAATATTAGTGATCATCTAAAATAAACCTTGAAATTTCACTAATTTGGATATTTTCATCTCTATATCATATTCTTTTATAATTTCCATCCACTTGCTTCTTCTTTCTTTGAGCTCATTCTTACTCAATATAAGTTTTGTACCTAAATTAGGTAATACGTCATGTACCTTGTTTCTAAAGAGGTAATGTGTAAATGTTTTTACTACCTTTACCAATGCATAATATTTCTCATCAATCATATAATAATTCACTTCTACATTTTTGAATTTGGTTCTCATGAAAGCTATGGGATGATATTTCCCATCAACTTTTTGAGTTAACACTACAACCATAGTATGCTTAGAAGCAAACAAATATAGATAGAAATCTTCTAAGAAATAAAGACTTATGAGGACTAGAGCTTCAGTGATTGCCTTATTAATGTTAGTGAATGCTTTCTTAGATTCTTCATTCCAATAAATTATAGCATCTTTCTTAAGCATATCATTCAAAGGTTTGAAAATCTTAGAGAAGCCTAAAATAAGCTTCGTCACAAAATTAATCTTGCCAAAAAATGACTTAAGTTATTTTTGGCTATTGGGAAACCCAATTTTAGAGATCACATCTACTCTATTGGGATATATATAAATCCCATCTTTGGAAATGATATGTCCTAAAAATTTTCCTTTAGTGACACAGAATATACTTTTCTTGGGGTTAAGAGATACACCATACTTTTTGCATCTATCAAATACTTGTCTCAAATGTATGAAATATTACTCTCTATTTATAGAAAATAATGTAAGATCATCCATATATATTATGACACATTTTCCCACTAAGGCTTGAAAAGTATGGTCCATGGCCTTTTGAAATGTTTCCCCTACATTAATTAATCCAAAAGATATTCCTTTGTAAGCATATGCTCCCCATTTAGTAGTAAAAGCTATTTTCATCCTATCTTTTGGAGTAACAAGAACCTAGTTATATCCAAAAAAATCCATCCAAAAGTGACATCATGGAAGATCCTAAAATAGTTTGGATAACCTGGTCCATAGAAGGTAAAGGATAATTATCCTTTTTAGATTCTTTTTTTAGATTCTTAAAATCTATGCACAATCTTATTTTTCCATTATTTTTTTATTGGGAATAGGTTTACCACCCAAGTGGAATGTCTAATATGAAACACTATCCTTGCATCCAATAGCTTCTTGACTTCTTTAAAAATCATGGGTTCTAAAATAGGGTTGACTAACCTTTGTTTTTGTCTAAAGGGTTTTTAACCTTCTTGAAGAGGTATAGTATGAGTAATGACCCTCAAGTCAAATATTTTCAAATATTCATAAGAATAAGAAATTACATCCTTGTATTTTGTAAGCAACTCTCTATCTTTTCTATTTTCCATTTTAGTTCAAGCCTTACCTATATTCACCATTTGGGGCTGATCATGTGGACCAAGGTTCGTCACATGATAATCTCTACCATTTACCTTGGGTTGTTTAGTTGCTTTATAAATCTTGTCAAGATCAAATTGTCTTTCCAATGAAATCATCCCTTTAGGTATCTTATTGTTACTTAATTGGATTATTTTACGATTAAGTTCCTTCTCAAGAAAATTTCAATCAACCTCATTAATAATATGAGATTCAAAAGATCTATAATTAGTTAAGAAACCTATGATTTGTTGACCATCATTGAAAACATGGAAATCATTTACATTGTCAGGAACTAAATGATATGGTACTAGCTCAATAGTGATGCTTTGAGAATCATGATTACGCATAAGGTTAGCTGTAGCATAGGCAAGCTCATCAAAAAATTTGTTTTCTTCTCTTAGAATAGCTAAGATGTTGAAGGAGTCAAAAGATTTAATCAAGTCCCACACCCTAAACTTATATCTTTTTAAGTAAGACAATTTTCACTAGTATTTATTCTTCACTTGGTTAACCACAAGTTCAGAGTCTCCATAGACAAGGAGTTCCTTAAGTTTGTGCTTAATAACAAACTATAATCCAAGTATGAGAGCTTCATACTCAACTAAATTATTGGTGTAAGGATATTATAACTTATAATGTGCATGGTATTGCTTTTTTGAAGGATCCATTAACAATACTAGCTATTGATCTTAATTTTTACTTGGCACCATCAATATATAACTTCCACAAACTAAAAATTAAAAGAAAACTCTTGGAAACTAGCTCTTTTACAATTTCTAAAGTGAAAACTCCAAAATCAAAATCTAGGAAATTTACCCTTTTGTTAATAGTATTATATTATGTTATCATATGTTTCATTCAATGTTCCATTTTCACTCTTATTTGATTTGGCACACATTTCCAAGGAAGCCACAAGTGTGATCAATCAGTAGACATATACCCATTTAAGGCCTTAGTCCATTCTCTAATCAAAATCAATCCATAAGCACTAGGCATTTCTACCAATTGGATATCAATGAATTTTTAAACCATGGGTTCACTAACTAGTTATATATGCACATTCAATAATTCTCCTATAACCTTAACTCTAGATTTATCTAATTAAGTGACTACCCTATCATACTTGATTGGAGTTAACTTTAGTTGTTCACATATCCCAACAATCATAATGTTTGTTGAGGCTCCATAATCTAAAAGATAATTATGAACATTCTTCCCCAATATCATGATTGTAAGTTAGAAAGGTGGAGACTCTACTTTGATTACTTTCATAATTACATTTTCACTATCATTCTTAAGGGGCTTCCCAATTTTATTAGATAAAGATTCCATGAGTACATCTCTTTGTTCTATGATTTGAGTTAGCTCATGTAAAGTGATATTGGATTTAATACTTTTCATATCCTCCACAATATTGTAGCCATTTTTTCTTGGAGGATCAAAAATTAGCTTAGAAGAACTTCCTCTAAGGTTTCAAGATTATTCTTTGATGCAGTGTCTGGAGGGGTTCCATAATTATTAGGAGGGGTAGAGGTAGTCAATATTTGTTTTTGTTCCCTATTTCTCAGATGATATGTCTTCAAATATTATTGGAATGCTTGAATCTCCTAAGGAATATTCTCAGGCTCATTATCCTCTTGAAAAGGGAATAGAAAAGTGTTCACCATATACACTTGGTCAGAAGGTTTAGATTTAGAATAATTTGTAGCAACATATTTTTTTAGAACCACTTCAAATGTGTAAATTTCTTCTTGAAAATATTTAAAGGCTTTAAAAAACTCAAAGAAATCAATCTCACCATGCTTGGAAGTAGCATGCACCCTATAGTAATCTGGCAAGGCAATATCAATGAGGTTTATATCCATATTATTTTTTCTAGAGGAAGGCTCATTAGCTTTGTTATTATATAAAGTGTAATTTTTAAACCTATTCCTAAGCTTTTTAAACTTTTGGAAAGTTAAGTTCCTTCCAAAGTTGTCATTAGCATTACCAACTTGTTTTTACAATTGTAAAAAATCAGTGCAAAGCTTCTGTACCATTTTTAATAGAGAATCATTCTCATCTTTTGGAACCTTATAATTTTTACCTTGATTATTGTTAATGCCACTAATAGGTACTAAAGCCTTCTAATCATTTTCATGAAATCCATTGGTAACTTGATGACTCAATAAACTTAAATTTTCATTAGGGGTTGCATGACTAGTAGGCAATACATTCAAAGCAGGGAATTGGTTTAATCCTGGAGCATTTTGGTTTTTATTTGGGAAAATGTTTAATGTATGAATTTGAGGATTAAAATTTGGGATAGAATAATCCACCTATCCTTGGGGTTGCATTTGGTCACTAATAAACACTACTTCAAAATAGGCTTGAGCCAATGTGATGATAAGTGGAAGGGCTCTCTTCAAAAACGCAAAAGTCATGGGGTCAATAACATATTTATAAACCTCCAAATCTAAAGCTTTATTAGGTTGATATGGATCCATGGTTTGAATAAACATGTTTTGGAACCTAGCATTAAAATACCTAATAGGTTCACTTATATCTCTCTTAATAGTTGTAAATTGATGATAGATGACACAAGGGCTTATGATCTTTCCAAATTTATCAATAAAAATAATTTCAAAGATATTCCATGAGATAATATAATTGTCAAGTATATTAAGGAACCATTCATACATAGCATCTTTGAATTTAAATGGTAAAAACCTACATGCTACATCTTCATGAATAACATTTAATAATCTTAATGTAGCTTTGAAATATTTAACATGTTCTTCAGCAATCGTAATACCATTTAGACTAAATATTGGCATTTTTTTTTAAGATTACATGGTAAATCATGAACTGCACTTGGTATATTGATAGGGGAACTTCTAATCCATGCCATTTTTGGATGAATATCGAGCACATGAATCCCTTGCAAAGGTCATGATGGTAGAGATTTAGAATACATACGCTTACCTCTGTCTTTTTTAGTATTCTATGGATTTATAGTTTGAGTAAGGGTTCTCTAGTCTTTAAATTTGATATGATCCTAATCCTTGGTAATTCAAGTTTGAAGATTAAAGATCCTATTTTAAAACATGGCGTAACAAATTAATTTCCAAAGAATGACAAATAATATTCACACTAAGCTTAATTTTCAAAAAAATGTTCATAAGAGGATAAAGGACATCAATCCTTAATTGAACAAGTTCAAAGATGACCAATCTTTATAACTTATGACTCAAATAAACCTCTTATTTTCAAATAATTGTCAATTTTGAATAAAATAAGCCATCTTAACTCTAAATACTAATGAATTCTTATGAACAAAATTTGTATTTCTGCAAAGGTCACCAATATTTACACAAGTTATGATAAAATAAACATAATCATGTAAAATGTAGAGTAATTTTAACCAAATACAACCAAAAGATATTAAGTATCTTTAAAGAGTCCCTCCTTCTAGCACTAGTGGAGCTTCTCCTATTGATGCTTCAAAATGTATCATATGTACTCTTCAGTGTTGATGAACACTACTCATTTTAGGATTTGAAAAATCAAAGGCATGAGTTATAGTTTGTGACAATTCAATGATGTATGTGATGGAATAGAATTATAGTATGAGAATTTTCCACAAAATTTTTTTGATTTAGTGTTTAAGAGCCACTAGGATTTAATTATTTAGATAATCAACAGTTCTCAATGATTTATAAGCTAAACTAAATGAGTATTAACAAAAATATTTAATCTAGAGTGAATCTTGATAAAAATAAGAAAAAGGGGTAAAATAAGAAAGAAATGTGACTACAGGTTTTCATCTCAAATATTATGACAAAATTCCAATTACTTTGAGCACATTTGAACCAATTTATGTTATAAAATAGCATAAGCTCCAATTATATCACAAATCAAACAAAATTCAAAAGAAAAATATGAATTATAAGTAAGAACCAAATTTACTTTAAAGATTTGCTATTATGATCCAATAACATAAGTACATCCAAATATAGATAAAATAAAATGAAGTATACTTGAGATCTTTACAATCAATTTATCATTTAGTACAAATTAAAAACCCTATGACAAAGAATGTAACTTAAATTAATAATAATCATTGAAATTCAAGATGACTATCTACAATTGAGAGGTAGCATGGACATTCAACAAAATTTTAATGCTCCTAGTATAAAATTATTTGAAAACTCTCTCTCTCTCTTACAAATTGTAATGATTTATGTATTTATAGGAAACATAGGCAATTAACCAATTAACTTTCAAAATATCCACATGCAAATAAGGGCAATTGTCCTTGATATAAAGATATAATGTGGAAGGTCATATGTCAACTTGATAAGAAAGAGTATATGCTAATAGACTAGCATATACTTTACAAAAAGAATATTATTTTAGGAATTTCATTAGTGGTCCCTTAAATTAACCCTATTTGAGGAAGTCTTTCACCTTGGTATATTTCTCTTTGATAATTTTAAAATGCACTACAGGCTTCATTAGATAATCCTCTTCTTGATTTACTAACTTGTCAAATTCATTAGCAGCTTGAGATACAAGTTCCTGGATACATTATGCTTCTGTGATTTGCTTCTCTATAGAAATAATGATATCAAGGATCTTTTGATTATCCTTAGATAAATGAACTTTGTTATCTCTAATGCCCTTGATGTGAATATAAACCTTTTGCTTGAATTATTCATCACTAATCAGGCCTATAGTAGTGGTTTGAGAAGGGTTATCTAATAGATTCCATAGAATTTTCTCAATCTGGGTTACCAAACATATGTCTTTCTTAATGAAGTCATTGACATAATTATTTTAGGTGATTAAATCCTCTCATTTATCCATAAAAACTACCATTAAGATGTCCAAATGTCTAAGATTGATAATCTTGATGACCAATGCTTGCTTTGTATTATGTACCTTGATGAGCTCCTCCATCTGAGCTTGAAAAATCTAACATTGAGTGATTAAGGCTTGTGTCATCTTAGTTTGATGGTTTAAATCACTAAATCTAAGCTTTATGATTTTCAAATTTTCAAACGCATCCATAAAATATTTATTCAACACTTTCAATACATCCTTAGGAATTAAAAGGAGGACCTGAGCTTCTAAATCTTGTTTTAATTTCTCCAAGTTGAGAATCCTCTATTTCATTCCCTTAACTGCAGCCAAGGTCATGGTTGACTAGGCTGGTACCATACTAGCTAAAAGTTCTTGAAATATACGATGCTCTCCTACTACCTACCCTAGAATATGAGTTAAGCCCACAAATGGTTCCACCTTCTAAAAGGTGAACTCCTCAATACCAATAGTAACCTTCTTGGTCACTAATCTCTCAATATTTGATGTATCTAGATTGATAAGGACCTGAGGGTCAAATTTATTTACCTACAGATATTTATTAATCTCTACATTTGAAATCTTAGAGGCTACTGGGGTGTAAATCCCTTAGATTTATTTATTGTGAAATATTTTGATACTTCTCTCTACTTGTCTTTTTAGAATATCATGAATCCAAGCCTTAACATTATCCTCAACATCCATGTCAACTCGATTCAAAGCCAGTGAAGGAGAAAGATATGGGATTTTATAAAACTTCCCATAAACAAACCAATCAAGAATAGCTAGTCCATAAATAGGATTCTCATCACTGAAGAGGTTAATTTCACTAGTAGGGTGAGTGAAAGTAAACCTAGGCCTCTTTCTTGGATCTTGAGGATTAAAGCCAATTTTACTAGTCTCTCTCCTTAATCTAATGGAAATAATTAACCCTATTTGATGAATTATTTCACCTTGGTATATTGTTCCTTGATAAGTTCAAAATCCACTATAGGCTTCATTAGACAATCCTTTTCTTGATTTACTAACTTGTCAAATTCATTATCATCCCAAGATATAAGTTCCTTGATACATTATGCTTCTATAATTTACTTCCCTATATAAATAATTCTATCAAAGATCTTTTGATTATCCTTAGATGAATTACCTTTATTAACTTTGATGCCCTAGATTTGAAAACTAGCTTTTTACTTGAATTCTTCATCACTAATTAGGCCTATAATAGTGGTTTGAGAAGGGTTATCTAATAGATTCCCCAGAAGTTTCTCAATCTAGGTTACCAAGCCTATGTCTTTCTTGATGAATTCATTGACATCATTACTCTAGGTGATCAAATCATCTTATTTATCCATCAAAACTACCATGAATATGTCCAGATGTCTAAGTTTGATAATCTTGAAGTTTAATGCCTGATTTGTCTTATGTACCTTGATGAGCTTCTCCATCTGAGCTTGAGAATTCTACCATTGACTGATTAAGGCTTATGTCATCTTAGTTTTATGGTTTAAATAACTCAATCTAGACTTGACGATTTTCAAATTTTCAAATGCATCCATCAAATATTTATTCAACACTTGCAATACATCCTAGGAATTAAAAGGAGGACCTAAGCTTCTAAATCTTGTTTTTCTTTCTCCAAGTTGAGAATCATCTATTTCATTCCTTGAACTCTAGCCAAGGTCATGGTTGATTGGTCAAATACCATACTAGCTATGTCTTCTTGAAATATAGGATGATCCCCTACTCCCTATCCTATAATAGGATTTAAGCCCATAAATGGTTCCGCATTCAGGAAGGTGAACTCCTTAATACCAATAGCAACCTTCTTGGTCACTACTCTCTCAAGATTTTATGTATCTATATTAAAAAGGACTTAAGTTTTAGACTCCTTTACCTATGGCTATTTATAAATCTCTACATTTGAACTCCTAGAGGCTCCTGGGGTGTCAATCCTTTATCTTTCC
The DNA here is from genome assembly GCA_037957365.1 of Torreya grandis. Classification (NCBI taxonomy): domain Eukaryota; kingdom Viridiplantae; phylum Streptophyta; class Pinopsida; order Cupressales; family Taxaceae; genus Torreya; species Torreya grandis. The sequence continues at coordinate 187,822 of JARHVA010007330.1, read as the reverse complement.
TTGTTGTGAAGGATCTATATGCTTCTCTTTACTTGTCTACTCAAAATATCCTAAATCCAGGGCTTGACATTATCTTGAACATCCATGTCAACTTGAGTCAAATCCAATGATGGAGAAAGAGATGGTATTTTTTGAAACTTCCCATAAACAAAACAATTAGGAATATCTGGTCCATAAATAGGATTCTCATCACTGAAGAGGTTAATTTCACTAATAGGGTGAGTGAAAGTTAAGCTAGTCCTCTTTCTTGAAGCTAGATGAACTAAGGCCAATTCTACCTATCTATTTCCTCCATCCAATGGAACTATTTTTTTTATTGATTCCTCAAATGGATCCTCTTCCTTATCATAACCATAGGCAATTATGATGTTAATAAGGGCACTTTCGACTATTTCTCTAGTTTTTAGAGCAATCATGCTAACAACTTCTACTAGGTAAGAAAGCCTTTGGGGACCTTCATTAGGTCTATGCTCTATGTTGGAATCCTAAATCACATCTTTACCTTTCCCTTTTACATCTTTAGGTTACCCAACCTAGGGCGACTTTGTCAATTCTCTCTCTTGAGGCTCAAATGATAGTCCTCCAATAGGTGGCTCTTGATGTGTAGTCCCAAATGGTCTTGGAAACAAGTGATAATGTAAGGGATTTAGTTTACATATTTCCCTTGAGGGCTTATTATCCTTGACCATCCTATGTTATAATTAGATGTTGTAGTTTTCAACCCTAGACAAGACTTTTTCAAAGTTCATTGCCTTTGTGTAAATACCATCTCCCACACCTGGTTGATGTTTGTAATCAGTCTTTGGGACCCTTTTATCCCAAAAATGGTTATCCATTCTATCATTTGGGTCCCACATCTTAAGATCATCTAGTTGGAAATCAAAATATTTCTTATGCACCACCATGATCTCTAGTTGTTTCCAATCCTTCATTACAATTCTACCAGTGTCTAGTGGAAAGGGATGAACATGAGCCTTCTTATTCTTCTTATATATCCAATCCATTCCCTAGATGATTTTATAAGCTATTTATTGATTTGAAAGCTTACTTGGAACTTATATAGTAAATATGTATGGTTGGACCATGATTCCTTCTATCCTTATTATAGTGCAATCTAGATAGAACCAAACATTCCCCATGGTCTCCACTTGTCTTTTGATTATAGGATAAAGCTTGGGCATAAGGATACTAGTTATTTCCTAAAAAATGACTTGGAAGATAACATCACATATGAATTTCATGTGATTCCTATATTTGAATATATGTAATTTAGAGTAATGATGGGAAATGGTAGTTCTACCATCAAGGGACCAATTTCAGATGCTAGGGAAATTAATGGAGGATAAGAGTGAATACAAAAGGTAAGAAATCATAAATAATTTCTTGAATGTATTTCTCTTGATGGCTATAAATTTTTTGGCCAAGAAAAAACTTATTAAGTCTCCAATGGGAGGGGTTAATCTCCACTCCAACATGCAATGGATATAAGATACCCAAACCTTACTCAAATAAATTGTAGAAGAGGCATAAAAGGCTCTGTTTAATAAGGTCATAGCTAACCTAACACCCTCCCTAAATTGGTCAATAGGAATCTCACCATTAGGGGTCTTGAAAACATGGGAACCTTAGATCAACCAAGGTGAAAGGACTAAATCTAGGTTTTGGGAATATATCCATTCTATCAAGGATGGGAGATCGACATTAAGCAAAGGGAGCTTATAGTAAGCCTCAAAGGCCATAGGAGCTATACATGAAACTTTATTGATACTTCATGAATAATACATTCTCCATATATTATATAGTCAACGAAAATAGGAACAAGAAGGTTGATGTAATGCATTACCTCTATTTTAGCAATTGCATGATGAAGGCCTACTAGCTAAATATGATCTAGGTATTTATATATTTGATGAACTGTAGCATTCCTCTTTTTCTCCTAGGAAATTGGTTGTAACTCCTTCATAAAGAAGAATAAGTCTGACCAAGTTTTTTTTCCATGTACATTTAATGTTACTAAATATAACTTTATGTCTCTAAATACCCTTCCTTTAACATCTAAAGTTAGATAAAGATCTGCTTCAATTTTCATCTATTGCTTGCTCACTACCATTGATAACACTGAATTGTAATTGATGGAAACAAATATCTCACTAAGGCACTTGATCTAAATTTAATTTTCACTTACTTTTATTGCTATATGATCAATTGAACTAACTCAATTCCTTTTTTATAGAGGGTTCAAGGTTTTTAGCTTTAAAGGCAAAAAAATCCAACTCTTGATTTCATACATGCCTCAAATTTGATGGGATTGCATTCTCAAGTCTTGTACATTATCAAACATAGGATATATTTCATTTTGATCTTTCATACCTACATGGAGCTCATGTGGCATGGTTTTATGCCTTTCATGGAAAATGTCATAAATGTTCGTTGAAGATTAGTTGTTAGCTTTCAAAAGTCCTCTTTATTTTGCTTTGAAAAACTAAATCCAAGTCCTTTCATTTCATTGGTCTCTTAATTTTTAATCTCACTAATTATGCCATGTATCAAGCTCATGAGGCCTTTAAAAATTCCTCAACTTCATCACACTATTGGATCAAATATAGTGAGCAAGTGATCACCATTCGATCTTAGCTAGGGTCAGATCATTAACCATATGCCTTTTTAAAGGACTTCTAGCTTGACGTACCATTAGATTAAATCTAGTGAACAAATAATCATTGTTGGATTCTATAAAATCCTTACCTTTTAATTAGTTACATGATTATATGAACCTTAGGCTTAAAAATTTAATTTAGAATTTTATGTTTAAAAAACACAAAATGACTTAGGCTAAGATATTTATATACTAGGTTTGTTTTCATAAAAAGATAGGAATTTATTAAAAGGTTTTTTAGAAATGCCCCTTTTGTTTAGGCTTTAAAAATTATCTAATTTAACTTTGATGGGTTATATCATGTCAAATGCATCCTTATAAATGTCAAATGATAGAAGCAAACCTATCAAATTTAAGAAAATGGAATTTATTGATCCAATAACTGAATGCCACATACAAAACCCTTGGGATCTCCTAAGGCCTCAGGGATTATCTAAGTTAAATTTGATGGGTTCAGTATTGTCAAATGCTAGAAGTGAACCTATAAAATTTAAAACAATGGAATTTATTGATCCAATAATTGAATGCCACATGCAAAATTCTCATGAGTTACCAAGGATTTGGGGATGTCTAGGTTAAATTTGATGGGTTAGGTCACATCAAATACCTTTTTGTAAATGTCAAATGATGGGAGTGAACCTCTCAAATTTAAGATAATTAAATTTATCAATCCAATAACTAAATGGCATGTAAAAAACCCTTGGGAGTTCCCAAGGCTTCAAGGATTGTCTAGGTTAAATTGGATGGTTTTGGTTACATCAAATACATCCTCATAGATGTCAAATGATGGTATAAAAATTATCAAATTTAAGAAAATATAATATATTGATTGAATAACTAAATGCCATGTGTAATTCCCTTGGGAGTTCCTGAAGCTTCATCTTCAATTCACACCATTAGATTAACGCTGATCAAATGATCACCATTATATCATTACTAGGGCCCAAATCATTGACTATATGCCTTTCTAAAAAACTTAAAGCTTGATGCATCATTGGATCAAATCAAAAAAACAATCATAAAGCATTAGAGCCGTAAAATTACATGAGCTTTAAGTTAAAACTTGATCATGCATAAAAGTTCCCACTAGATTTTTGTACAAATGTTTAAATTCAAACCCTTAGGGTTTACTATTTGGGAACCCTAACTTCTTCCATGGAACTTGCAATTAATCATCTTAAAGATGATTATTTATCAACATTCATCTATAAAACATGATCATAATCAGATACACCAAAGCTCATCTCTTTTTTAAAGAATGACTTCTTTTTAAAATTCAAGATCAAACAATCTTTCACACTTATTATAAAACAATCATATGGGTTCCATTTTAAAAAAATAAATATGGGGGGGGGGTGTTGGTATCAACACTACCTCAACCACCCAAAGCAAAGGACACACAAAAACAAAGCAAACTAACTAACAAGACACACACACAAGTGCTCAAGACACTTAGGGGAATTAGAAAACAACTATTATGCACACATATCAACTAATCATACCTCCTTTCTAGGATCAAATGGAAAATTCCTTTAATTTCTTTCTTCATGAGATGAATTATAGGGCTAAACATGTTTATCCTTAGATTCGATGCTTTGTGGATCAGACCTATTTCTTAGTACTTCACTTGATCTAATCTCAAATAGAAAATCCTTAAATATGTCTCCAATGTATATATATTCCTCTTGAACTTTTACACATACTTCATACCACTTACCACTCTTTATCTCATGATCAACTAGTATCTTTTTGGTAGGCATGGATTTAAGAGGATTCGTTTCTTATTCCTTAGAATATTGAGGCCAATAGGAGATTATTCCATCCTTCAAGAGATGATGTGTTTTTCTAAATGATTAAGAGGATGATATCCCATTTTTATGACTTAAAACCTATCATCACGAAATGCATATGCCTCTTGAAAGGACATATTTGAAAGGTTATTTTTTATTTGCATACTCACTTGAGTGTCAAGGTTTCCTTCTCCATCTTTGACTAGATCATAACCTCCTTGAAGAGGAAAATATCATGCTCCAATGATTGAAAACAAGTCATCTTAAGGTTAGTGTGTAGCTTGTTCTTTCCCATTCTTAATATCTTTCATAGTGATGTAATAACCAATCATCATTTCTTCCTCTTTGACAAAAGGAAAACATTCTTCCATATCAACCCAATATGAAGATTCAACACAAGATACACCCTCTTATTTAGAATTTAGAACCTCTTTAGGGCTCTCAAATTTCATCTCAACCTCTTCAATAGGACTTTGGTTTTCTAGGGATACAATATATTCAATCTATTTCTTTGTGATTCTAAGACTAGGCATCTTGAAGTCATGTGACTTAGTCTAATGCAACTACCAAGGAACTAGTATTTCTTCAAGCAAGAGTTTTGATTCTTTATCAACCAAATACTATTATTTATGTTTCCATACCATAGTTCCATTAAGGAAAAAGGTGATGGTGTGAGGACAATATTAACTAGTTGGTGGATGTGGCACATAGAACTCAAAATTAGATTGAGAGTGAAATGTAGGGGATTATTTTGGAAGCTCTTGAGGAAGGGGAGGCAGACATTGGGATAAAATGGCTTGGTTGTCTTCCTTCCATTTCAAAATAACTTCATTCACATCTGATATATATATATCACTCTCTTTAGGTATATTATATGGGGTGTGTTTAGGCATAGGATCTTCTTTTGGGTCTAAACCTTCCATCACACCTTGACTCAACAATTTCATTCTTGACTTTAACTCTTCAATTTGCTTAGCTAGGTTCTCTTGTAAAAGTCTATATTTAATTTAATAGGCATAATAATGAGGATGAAGAGTAAAATATGGATGACATGGAACACAAGAGGTCTCTTTAGGAATGATGGGAGGGGCTTGCATAGGATCAAGTTATTTATCAAATTCACACTCCTTATCATGACTTTTATCCACTTTATTTCCCCATGATTCCACTATCTTATTCTAGCATAGGATTTTAGGATTAAGAGTCTCTTATTTAGGTAGTGATTATTTTTTAGGATTGGATGAAGTGTTAAAAAAACTTAGAATTTCCTTAAGCTTGGATTCTCCACCTCATCTCCAACTTGGAATCTCATATCTAGAGGTTTTTTATTGAGATAGGGATACAATGGGAGAGGGAAATGAGGGTTTTTTTCATTTCATTTTATAATTACAACTATTTCATCTTAATATTATCTAACTAAATCTACCTATCAATATTTTCTTCAAAAAAAAGGTTTCTTTTTTCAACTCTCTCTTCCAGTTGATTTGGAAAAGGATGACTTTGGCAAGCTTGATTGGGTGAATGAGTGGGAGTTAAGTAATACTAATAGAATTCTTGGGTAAGTGTATATGAATGATGATAGGTTTGGTTAGGTTTCATTTCATAAATTCTTATCCTATCCTTTAAGGAATAAACCAAGACACTCATATCTAGCATCTCACTTGTGAGCCTTTGCTAATTGGCTCTCTCAATAAGTGCCCACTCACTTTTGACCAGCTCTAATGCATCTCTCACCTTATAAATAATATTACTATGAATAACTAGACCATATCCCCTTTTTGTGTCAAGATCCAACATGTAATTATCATAACCTAAAAGTGTTTAATTGAAGGATAAAAGGGATTGACTTGAGAAGTGACTAGGTTGACTAGCAGGTGTAAAATATTCAGGATATTGGTTATAGGGATGATAAAATTCATGCCAAGGCTAATAATATTCAGGTTGGTGATGGAAAGGATCATGACAAAATTGGTAAGAATCACACTAAGGCTAATAGGGAGTACCATAAGCTTGATATGTCTCCCTAATTTTTACAAAATAAAACTCAACCCCAAAGTCAGCCATGGAACTTCATTAGGAATAAATAACATAAGGAATGATTATCAAAAATATTCAAAGGGAATAGCTGGGTTGCTTGACTAGTTGATGTAATCTTGAAGTTGCCATTAATGCTTAGATAGATGCCTCAAAAGGTTGAATGTTGAAATACAACACCAAACATATTTTAACCTCTTGGATTAAGAGTCCCATCGGGCATGCCAAAAACTATTTTCACTTGGATGTGCACCCTTTGAGGATATTTATAATCTCTCCTCATCCAAGTTTCATAATGGAAACACCTATAGGCTTTTGGTTAGTTGTTAAATGAGTTGAATCTGTAGGTATGGTTATCTCCCTTGATTTACCACTTTGGATCACTAATACACCTAAAATTTATGAGGGAAAAGGGAGAGAGAAAACTAAAATAAAATTATCTTAATGAAGGTGATACAAAAAATAGTTTGATGACTTATAACCATCTGGATGTTACACATGAAACCAAGAGACTAACCAAACATACACTTCTCTAATATACATCTTCTCACATCAATATTACATTATGAGGTTATGGGTGAATGCTTAGGCTAGGAGGACTAGACAAGAGTCCTTGAATTGAAATACTAAATATACTAACTCACTCAACATTGACACTTCCTAGAACACTTCAAATGCAATGCAAGAAGAAGATTTTTAATTGGAAATATGATGAAAGAATGAGAGAACATGTTAATGAAATCATAGTTATCACTAAGAAAAATCAATCATCCAACTAAAACACACTATTAAAAATCATGAATAGGTAAAAATAATTAGTCTTATTGATCAAATGGTATGCAAATGAGTAGGTATTTTCCATACTTGAGTGAAGCATAAGTTACCATGGCCAAAATGGCTAGTTCTTATAGAAATTGAGAGAAAGAGAAGAAGAGATAAGTCCAAGGGTCATAAGGACAACTTTAAATCTTATAAAAGGAGTTACTTGCTCAATATAATAGGATATGTAATGAACCATTTAAGGTTAGAAGATACAAGTGTCCATATAAGGTATGAAACTCATGAAACGTGGCATAAAATTCCTTGTTCTTGCTTAGAAAACTATCTTCATTAGTTGGACCTATTTGAAAATTTAAAAACTTATTAGGGATAGGTACGATGATTATAATTAATGTTAATTATTTCATACATGCCTCTCCATGCATTGGTTACAATCTAGGTCATTTGGAATCATCTAGAAATGAGCTATCACCATCTATAGTTAAATGTAACTCTTCTTTCACACACCCATCACACTTTGCCTCCAAAAAGACATTAGTTTTACATGTAAACCCATGGGATGGAATGGATGAAACCCATCAATAACTTCCATGGTTTTAGAGGAATTAGGTACACCTTAAAATCATCTCACTTAAAGTTTTTCACCATTTTTACTAGTTTGGTCACTACACTAGTTTTGATTGGCTGAGATGAAGTTGTTTGTATGAATACTTAGGAGTGGTTGTAAATAATTAAATTAACATGAGGGGTTATTCCAAGTAATTATCCTTTTCATAAAGTTTTTTTCATCTTTAAACTGCTCTTGGAACCTACAAAACACAAAAAATAGTCAAAAGTACCCTATTTTATACCCTATCCATACAATTATGTACATCTCATCCTAATAAGGAGTAGCCTGACTGAGTCATATATAAATTCCAATTATTTTTTTGGAGAAATATTACATTTTTATGCATTATCTCCTTCATTTTCCACATCAAGTCTAAACCAAGGGTTTAAGAGGGTTTTAAGTGTATTATGCTCATAAGGTTTATTTATGAAGATATGACATTAGAGTTGAAAAATAATTCCACTAATGTGATTTTGAGAACATTAATAAACTTATTCAAACTTATTATATTCCCATGCAAGACATCAAAAGAGATATGAACATTCAAATTTTCCCTATCAAGATCTTCCTTCCATTTATTATAGGTCTGAGTTAGTTTTGAGCTCAAAAATGAATTATTTTCAACCTATCTTCCCTCCAAAAGCTTTATCACCTCTAATATTAACCCATAACCATTCTCACATCCTTTATAAATCTTTCTTAAGGGTAAAAAATAAAATGACCTATCATTTGAAATCTAGGTCTAACCATGTCTATTAGGCTTGTGTTGTCCTTAAAGCTCAAAATGATTATTTTTATGGTTATCCATACATAAAATATCTTATGCACATAATTTATCCCCCAAAAACTTTTATTGGTCCACTGGAACCCACTCTTAGAGATGGAAGTGGCATTGGTCTCTTATTTGGTCTTTAGGCCTACCCCTACTCAAGTAGACTTGACTACAACATTACGAGTATAGAAAACCCTATTGAAAATAATCCTTATTTACTTGATTTTTAATTTTTTCATAGGTTTATTACAAATTATCACACCTTATAACAAATTATATAAAGTTCATAACTCATCCTTTTATCTCCTTCAAAATTGCTAGGGTTTGTGTGTGAGGGGAGTACCCTCTATCTGAGATAAAATAGAAGGCACTTACCCTAATTTTATAGACAAAATAGGTATTTTAGATTATTATTAAAGTTTTAATTATTATATACATAAAATTTTATCCCTTTATTATGTGATTATTCCCTCTAAAAGCATGTAAATCTAAGATAGACTTTTTAGGAAAACTGTGTGCAAGGTTTTTAGCAAGTGGACTATGTGATGCATATTTAGGGTCATCATTCTTATTAGTTTCAACATAATGAGGGTAATATTAGGATATTTGGACTATTATTAATGTCCTTAACCTTTAAATTATCCATGAAAACTTATACACATTCCTCATACTCTCTACCTGGTTAAGTTGAGTGTTATTCTGTAACTATGTTCTTGCTTTTTGGAGTGTACTTATAGGTATAAATGCATGGTTTGACATAAAGGAAAATTTATTAAACTTCCTCTACCTCCATTATATTATTTTTTTGTTATTTTCACTCACTTTTAATCCTTCCATGCATTTTTAAACCTCTCACTTCAGTCCTCAACCCACTGCCTACTCTCTGCCATCTACAGTTGGCTATAGGTGAGCATTTTGAAATGAGGGGAAGTATGTATATGAATATAATTTTTGCAAAATATTTTGAATCATATTTGATTATTTTTAAGCACTTATAATCACATTATGTGTGTGTGTGTGTGTGTGTGTGTGTGTGTGTGTGTGTGTGTGTGTGTGTGTGTGTGTGTGTGTGTGTGTGTGTGTGTGTGTGTGTGTGTGTGTGTGTGTGTGTTTGTGTGTTTGTGTGTGTGTGTGTGTGTGTGTGTGTGTGTGTGTGTGTGTGTGTGTGTGTGTGTGTGTGTGTGTGTGTGTGTGTGTGTGTGTGTGTGTGTGTGCGTGTGTGTGCGTGTGTGTGTGTGTGTGTGTGTGTGTGTGTGTGTTTGTGTGTGTGTGTATTAATGTATGTATGTATGTATGTATTTATGTGTTTCCCCACTTATTTCCTTGTCGTGGATGGTATATAAGTAAAGGTTTGTTGCAGGTGTATTATTCAAAAAGTGGGCACCTATAGGTGTATATTAGAGGGAAGACACACTATATATATTAATTATGATGGTATATTATATCATATATGTCACTTGAACCATTTTTATCCACTATCATATGTTAGCATGGTTATATTTTCAAATTTTTGATGAAGAGGTTTCTTATAGTTCTTTCCTCTAGATTTCACTATCTAAGTTTAGTGCTTAAAAGTGTAACTTTGGGCTCTCAAAATTATACCCTCCATTAACTTCCTACCTTCCATAGTTTGCACAGTCCTTTTCCTTTCTATAGGATAAAAATATCACCTATCTATATTCTTCAAATCCATTTTCATCCCTATTTCAAGATATCAACAAAACACCTCAAACCTCTATTTTCTCATTTTAGGGAAAAGGTCCTGTATACTATCATTTTTTGTTTTTGAGCATGGATATCCATCATGTTTGCCAATATACACTACCAATAGGCCTATCATATTCAACACCATATTTTGGGACTCCCAAGAAGGCCTTCAACACTTATTTTAACACTTGAGATGGCTCTTTAGATCTCAGTCACCACCACCTGTAGGTGCATACTCTAATGTGCAGGAAATAAAATGTTGATTTAAAGAGTGAGCATGGAATGCTATCCATACATGAGTTGCAACCTATTTCAATAATTTCCAAATGATGTTAAAAACCTTGAATAGCTTAAAATATCTATGTAGTTTATTTCCATGTGATACCCTTTTCCATGGTACTTGTAGATGTATGTGATTTGCAGGCAAGCAACGAGGAAAAACATGGGTATATGCATGTTTTATGATTTTTATTGATATTTGGGATCCATTAAATGATGATAACATGAAACATAAATTTATATGAAGGCCTAAGATAAGTATTCAAACTTCCTTTTCAATGTTGAACCCTTTATAGGCATCTAGCTGACTGGTATGATAGTCATATGGTGTATTGACTATATGGTGTTCTATGACTATACTCTCATGGAGATTACCTGGATAATAAAAATTGAAAAATGAGGGGACAAATATGACACTAAATACATGGTTATTAATCTATCTACAGCCTCTAAAACCACTAACAAGTCATGGAGGTCTAGAAAATGGTGAAAACCTACCTATTGTTAAGCATGGGATATATATTTTACTTAATTCAATTCCACTTAACCATACATTCAAGATATGCAAAAAAAATTGAAATAATAAACACCACACAAGATAGAGAGAGACACTAGATTTAATGTGAAAAACCAATGTGGGAAAAACCATGGAGAACAATCTCAAATATATGAATGAGCACCAACTCAAACTATAATATTCATGAGCACCAACCCACAGGAGCACCAACCCCCACCAACCTCTTTGTTAGGCACCAACACAAAAAATATTCATGAGCACAAACCCATAGGAGCACCAACCACTTTATTGAGAACCAACCCCTTTACTGAGCACCAACATAACAACTATTCGTGAGCACCAACCCACAGGAGCACCAACCCCTTTTGTGTATACCACAAAACTATCTCTCAATGTTGCTTTCTCAATAAATGATATCACACTACTATATCTATTCTCTTTTCTTTGCTTTCCTCTACTCTTCTTAGCTAGATAAAATCATTCATTTCCATATCTCTAAATAGATTCCCAAGCCTCCTTTTATATCTTTTAAAATGACCTTTGGCATTCACCCTTGCATGACCCTTTGGTTCTTTCTTTGTCATTACCTAGTGACTCCTCTAATTCCTCAAGGTGACCCTTCATGGATAAATGCATCCTTTTCCTCTTTTGTCTCTAGTGATGACTCTTTGGATTCCTCAAGGTGATGCTTCATGAGAAATGCATCTGTTTCCTCTTTTGTCTTTAGTGATGACTCTTTGACTTCCTCACGGGCCCTTTTTTGTCTTTATGTAACCAAATATATATTTGTTAATATTAAATAAATATTAACACACATGTAGCCAAGATATAAACTTTAAAAACACCTTTAGACATTAAATTCTAATTTGACATTAATGATAATATTTCCAACAATCTCCACCTTTGTCTTTAAAGGCAACCTGAAACTGTCACCAATTCTGAAAACTTGAACTGCATGTGCCAACCTGAAACTGATACCTATAAACTAAACCAACTAAAAATATATAGTAACTCCCGCTTACTATATCATCCTTTTTCCTAAACCTGTTCATGTACCTTACACTTATCTTGCCCTCAAATTATATATAAATTAATCTATCAACTCACCTTCTTGTCATGCAACATAGCCAAGACCCAATAGCATCCACCTTGGTTCAATTTTTCTTAAAAGTGTCTCCTTGAAGCCTAGAAGAGACACCCCTCACAAAGGGTCCTAGAAAAATTCTTTGGAGATTCCCACATCTCCTCTATTACTTCCTTGATATTTTTGTGTCTTTCTCTTAGAATTTGTTTAAACATTTCTAACTTATTTGACTTACTAACCTCATCATTCATGATGTTTTTCATTTTCTCAAATCTTGCAACTGTCTTATCTTGATAAGGCTCATGCTCAAATGTAACAATAGATTCTTCATAGTCATTCTTATCTGATTCTTTATCTACTATATAAATTAATTTATTCTCACTCTTAAACTCAACCTGATTAACATTTACTATTTTAGGTCTGCAAACCTGAATTTGACTCTTCTCATATCTTCTATGGGTTTTGTATCCTTTGAAATACCTTAAAGATCTCTTTACTTTATTTAGACATAATTTAGAAATATGTCCAATCTTATGACAACAAAATCAAACAACATTTCTCATACCTTCTTCTTGAATGTGACTGAGATCTCCCTTTGACTGATTTCTTCTCCTCATATAGTATCTAGCCCTATGACCAACATGATGAGAAACAAAACAATGGCCATGAAAAGAATTTGAAAACTTGAAAGCATTGGGCTGTCTGATTGGCTTCTTTAATTTTCCTTTAAAATTTTCATCCTTTTAACCTTGGACTAATATTTCATGATCTTTCTCAACCTTGATTATGAGCTTCTCGTGATTATCCTTTAAATAACCTAACTCAACCTTCAACTGATTAAACTCTTCTTCTCTTGATTTTAAACTTGAATTTACAACCTCTCACTGATTCTTAAGATCTTGAATAAGTATTTTATTTTCTTTTGCTTCTATATCCAACTTAGAATCCAAGATACACACATGTTCCTTAAGAGCCTCAACCATAGATTTTAATTCTTGATTCTCCTTCTTTATTGTTTGGCCATCTTGTGCTTTCTTTGATCTACCTTCAATTTTTTAAGCCCTTTTTGAAGGAACCTACTCTGATACCAATTTTTGAGCATGGGATATATATTTTACTTAATCAAATTCCACCTAATCAATCATTCAAGATATGCAATAAAACTAGAATAATAAACACCACACAAGATATAGAGAGACGCCAAATTTAATGTGGAAACCCAAAGTGGGAAAGACCATAGAGAATAATCTCAAGTATATGAATGAATACCAAATCAAACTACAATATTTGTGAGCACCAACCCCTTTTCTAATCACCAACATAGCAACTATTCATGAGCACCAACCCATAAGAGCACCAACCACTTTATTGAGCACCAACACAATAACTATTCATGAGCACCAACCCACAGAAGCACCGACCCCTTTGTTGAGCACCAACATAGCAACTATTCATGAGCACTAACCCATAGGAGCACCAACCCCTTTGCTGAGCACCAACACAACAACTATTTGTGAGCACCAACCCATAGGAGCACCAACCCCTTTTGTGTATACCACACAACTATCTCTCAATTTTTATTTCTCAAAAAATGATAGAACACTACTATATCTCTTCTCTTTTCTCTACTTTCCTCTACTCTTCTTAGCTAGATAAAATCATTCACTTCCATATCTCTAAATGGCTTCCTAAGCCTCCTTTTATAGCTTTCCAAATGACCTTTGGCATTCACCCTTACATGACCCTTTAGATTTTTTCTTTGTCTTTACCTAGTGACTCTTTTATTCCTCAGGGTGACCCTTCAATGAGAAATGTGTCATTTTCCTCTTTTGTCTTTAGTGACGACTCTTTGGATTCCTCAAGGTGACCCTTCATGGAGAAATGCCTCCTTTTCCTCTTTTGTCTTTAGTGATGACTCTTCGAATTCCTCATGGGCCCTTTTTTATATTTATGAAAACAAAAATATATTCATTAATATTAAATAAATATTAACACACATTTATCCAAGATATAAACATTTAAAAAACCTTTACACATTAAATGCTAATTTGACATCAATGACAATATTTCCAAAACCTGTTGCACAAAAAAGTGCTTCCTCTTGCAAGTTAAGATAATTGGCTCACCCAAAAAACTTGAAACATAAAAAAATAATGGGGAACATGATTAGATGTATTAAACATCATCTGAAAACCACCTCAGTAACTAGGTTGTATGAAAGTGATCAAACCAAGGTAAAACCTATAGGGTACATAGATTAACAAGCAAAAAAATGCAATCAACTTTATGGGGATAGTTCATAAAGTAAATCCAACCATTATTTGAAATATTGTTATGGAAATGAATATATATGAGTTTAATTTCACCTCCAAAAGGAATTCTACCTATAACCTCTCATGATGACCATACCAAGTACAAACTCGAAGACTGGTTCTATGTGTCTAGAAGGGTGAAAAAAGAATAGAATGGTTATAGCTCAAAAATGGCACTTCCAAAGCATTTAAAATTTATAATTGAGTTTGGGGATGATGAATAGACATACCTTAACCTTATCTCATGTGTTTATGGGTCGTACAAGTTCCAAACTCTTCTCTTTTCCCAATGAAATTGCCTTTTTTTCTAAAAAACCTACCACTTTCAATTACCAATAGTTGATTAAGACATATTAGGACACATGGGAAATGAAATCACCTTTTATAACCTTGAAATTTCCCAAGGAGGATATCAAGTCATTAAATACCCCTTTTATGACCCCCAAATGACTGAAAATGATATTAGGACTAAAATGACTAATGACCAAAGCTAGTATAACATGAAATCACACTGACCTATAATACACCTTAAGACATATATATTAGACCCCTAAAACACCTAAACATCAAATTTTTACCTATAGGGGTCCCAATTTGACCTGTAGGGTCAAATTTGGTCAACAATGAGAAGCATGCATTTTCTAGCTTAAGAAAAACTAGATTTTCACTACACATCATGCATCTATGAATTTAAGAGTATGTTTTTGAATTTAATTCAAGTAATCAGAAAGGAAATCAAGGTCAAAGGATTTCATGAAGATATTATCTATAGTTCCAAGAAGGTACACTAAATATTTTGAGTCTTTAAGTGTTTTCTATCTCAAGATATAAATCTTTAAAGTTGATATTTTCTAGCTCTTGTAAATTGTGGTGGGCCAAATAACATCAATTTTAACTATGTTAGAGTCAGAGGTAAAGTAGTCAATAACTCTAATGGTATGTGTTAAATCATAGATTGTGGTTTAATAACACATGTAAATTCAATATGTCAAAGAAGGCATGTACTTGTGACATGTGTCTCAATATAATTAAGTTGATAGAAGATTAACAACATGCGAGTGTTCACATAGATTGATATAGATGGAGTGTATTGAGTCAAAAATTCAATGTGTGTAGAAGACACACAAAGCTACCAAGTGGCACAATCATGGGAGTTCATATCTTAGATCAATAGTAAACATTCAAGATAAAGACTAAGCTAATAAAAGTATATTAATGGTGTGTTTTTGGTTATATTTTATAGGGAACATGATATGAGGTCAAAGTGTTTGATGTTTAACATTTGCTTAGTGATCATTGGAATCTGAATATTCAAAATTAATGAGGGAAAACTAGTTTGTAGTTTTTAAGTTAGAGTTTTTGATCCAAGATGAATTTCTTAATGCAGTAAAATTAAAAGTCATATAGGACTCCAAGGTGAATCCAAATACATTGGTTATAATGTTTGAATATTCATAAAGTCAAAGTTATTAAGCTCCAAATTTGAATGTGTGTTTGACCATGTTTTGCAAGTGACTCGAGAAGGATATTTTGATTTGTTCTTGATAGTATTACGATGTTTCAAGATTATATATCTATTAGAGAGTGTTTTATACTCCATAAGTATTTTATATGTGGATTTTATATCTTTACTAAATCTTTCTTTGGTGTGAATTATTTCTTAAAAGTTTACTATGTTTATTGAATGCACTAGCAGATTGAGTGACTATGTTACATGAGTCTGTTTAAGGTGTTCGTAGCAGAGTTGAAGAATAATATGAGTATGGATATGTTATATAAGTCCCTAAGGCTTATTAAAAAAATATCATATTTTCCCCCTAATAAGATATGGATAATCAAAATAGAATGATTATTGTTTTGACTGTATGTGAGCAGTCTGAGTGGTCATCATGAGAGAGTTGTTTTGAGTGCTTAAAGCCTGAATAAAGGTGTCAAATGGATATTTATATGTTTCATATGTCATTTATTATCTATAAATTTATTTTTTTTGTTATATTTTTTGAGAAAATGTTTTGTATGATTCAGTTCTATATGATAGAATTTGTTGTCTTTTTAGGCCTATTGGTGAGTAGTCTAGAAAGGCTTGGTTTGAAGTATGAAATGGATTTTTAGGTAATTTAGACATATATGTATTGTATAAGGTATATATTAATGTGACATATTATTTTTTTTAATCATTTGTAAATTATTAATGTGATCCAATAAGTTCAAGGCGTAACATGTGGATTTGAAGGCCTAATTGTTTTAGGTCTCACCAAGACCTAATGGTGGTTTAGGATTAATGAAGTAATAGCCTACCTATAAAGAGTGTGGTTCTCACATGTAATGTTTTTATGTAAAATTTTTAATGGTTTTTTAAATATTTAAATAATATTCTCTAACAAATATGGTTTATACTAAGAGAGTGTTATAAGTATAAGACATAATTGACTAATTGAGCTAGTTGTATGAGAGTGGATTCAAGTGAAGGAGAGAACCTTTAAAAGAGAAGTTAATGGTAATTGAGGAATAATAGAGAGTCAAAAGGATAATTAATTATTATCTTATCAATTTTATGTAGGAGGACACATAAGTCATTGGAGCTAATGAGCCTAGAAGAGGAAGTTTCAACAGGTTAGCCCTTAAGGTAGTTTGAGAGAGATTGGAGGTGAAGAGTGTAGACAAAGTCATCGTCATCAATTAAATAGTAAAAATATGTGTTAAAGGCGATATGTTTATGTATATAATTTGGTTTTTTGTTTCTTATGGGGTTGGTTCTTCCTTTCAAGGTAAATCTTACTAAAGGTCTAGTTATTGTGGGTGCTCAGCGAGATAGGAACAATATCTCCTTGTGGGATTGGTGTCTCACTAAACTAAGGGATTGTATTCCCTAATTAGTTTGTGTTGGTATAAATATTATAATTTTTTATAGTAATATAGTCCATATTTTATGTTTCATTTTATTTTATCCCTAAAGAGGGTTTCCCATATATGATGTGTTCATGAGATGTATGCTTTGGATGTATGTGCTTTCATGTTTATGTTGCTTGATCAACTTGATGTCTGATAAATGTTTAAGAGTTGAGAATTGAATTGGATTATATAGAATCACTTATTCACACCCCCATCTCAATTAGTGTACCTCTAATCATTTTTTTACTCTTAGAAAGATTAGTGCACAACAGCCTATAGTCATATTAAACATTACATAATCACTTAACAAAAACTAATGTGCAGTCACCACCAGTCATAGTTGCTAGTATTAAAACATCTCTATTAATAACTACCATCCTAAAAGTTATGGCACTTCATGTATGTATATTTTTATTTTTAATTCCATATGATGGGTCTTCGGACCCTAAACAATATTTGGTAACCTATGAAATGAAATAGATTATCGAAGGGTTCCAATGACGTGAAAAAGTTTGAACTCATAATGACATTGGCAGTACATGTCTTGGAGTTGATTTTCAAAATGAATTTAAATACCCTCAATCTCACACAAGTTAAATATTTGTTATTGGTATAATTTAAGGTAAAAATTGTTTCAATCAAGTTATTCAATACCTAAAAGAAATTTGGAAAAAAATTAGAGAAAGGTTTGGAGAATATGATCATAGTTTTTTTGATGTGATGAACAAAATAAATTTTATTTTATAAGACAAAGATAAGGTTGCTTGGTTCATATATGGCTTAAAACCAAGAATAAGTTTTTCTATTGTCCAATCCTTGTTCTCCACCAAGGTTGATGCTCAGTGTGTTTCCATAAGATTTAAACAAATAGAATATTACATAGATCTTCCATCAACAGGATCAAATGTAAAAGGTAATTTAGATGATTTTATGAGGAAGATGAATGATATGCATGAAAATGATAAGCTTAAATTAGGATTATGGTGAATATAATGTGGCTTCAAGGGACATCATATTAATTATTATCTAAAAATTTAAATATATTTTTTAAAAATGTGTAAGGCAGTTGGACATTCTACATCTAAGTGTCATCTTATCCAACAATATATCTAAAATTCACATAAAATTTATTGTAATTTTTAACAATCTAAAAATCATGATGAGACAAGTTGTTGAGCCTTGGAAGAATTAAATAAAGATATAATGAAGAACATATTCATAGTTATGGCTTAGTAAATACCCACTATGAAGCAAGCAATTCCAGGACTAAACATGGAGATGACAAATATGACTCAAGGTAGTCCAAGATGGGTTCCTTAATCACCTCAATATCAAATGACTTCATCACCTCAGTATTAGCCATAGGTCATAACAATCTAGAATAATATGACATCTTCCTCATACCAATATTCTAGTTAGTATGTCCAACCCTAGAATAATATGAATCTTTAGCAAAATTAGGAAAACTAGACTCCAAGTTCCCCTTAGTATTAGTATAGGGGATATGATGTAGAAATGAATCAAAAAGGATGATATATTGGATAATAATCATAATGATAGGGATATCAAAAGAATAGAGGAGACTACATAGGGGGATATATGGGGAGGATATCATGGTAGATATTAAGGAGATCACAACAATGCTAATCAACAAGCTTGAAACCCTATGTTATTTTACCTATGAGGAACATATAATCATTATGGGAGGAATTAATCCATAATCCTCAAATACAATTTTATTGTGTATAATGTAGGGTCAAAGGTTAGCATCAAATAAAAGATTACCCTATTCTATAGAAACAAAGAAAGGAGAAACCAATATGTAATGAAAATATGATCAATGTGCATCAAAAGGAAAACAAATTTGTGAAAACATCATAAGGTAATAAAGGGTTGTGCAAGGCTTACCTCCTTTAGAAATGCCTCAAGTTCATGTTATTAGAGATTTTTAGTGAGATAAGTATCTTAATCCTACTATAAAAAGTAATTTAATGTATCAAGCTGCATAGGTATTATAAGAAATATAATAGAAATGAGTCTTTGATGATGATAAGACAACTATTGATGCTCAAATTTATGGGAAATTTGTTAAGACAATGAAAAAAGGGGTGTTGTGACTAATTTAATAGATATGACTAAACTATTCAGTGTACTATGCAATGAGAATATCACAAAATATCACTAACCTCCTACATAATGTCGTAGAATGTGCATAATAAGGACAAAAAAGGGTTCATAAAGTAGTTTAAGTATGTCAATACCAAGAATCCTTTGGACATGGATTCATAAATGGATATTGAGTTGGCTAAATATAAAATCCAAAATGTAGTTGTTGACTTTGGAATTATAATTAATACGATTCCTTGTTCAACATGGGAAGCCATTGGTTGACCAAATTTTAGCTAAAATATATTAAAATTAAGTTTAGTGGATTATTATTGAGTCAAACCCATTGACTAGTTAGAAGATGTTGAAATTAAAGTGGTTGAGCTCAGCTTGTGAGGGAATTTTGATGTCATCAACATGGAGATAATAGATACCCATTATCTTGCCTTAATCTATAAGAAATGGGATTATAATTGATAAATGACTATTAGCACTATGTTTAATTAGTTTGAAGTGTGTAAAAAAGATAAAATAGTGGGCATATATTTAAATAGGTCTGAACAAAATTCATATATCATCCTTAAAGAGCCAGAGTCTTCTTATGCTTATAGGGGAAATAGTTTGTTTAAAGTGGTTAAAGATGAAATAAAAAATGGGGTGTGATATGTCTAATGTCAAAAGTGGAAACCATGTACTTCATATAAATAAAAACAAATGGTATTCAAACCTATTATAATAAAGTCTTTGATTAGGTAGGTTCACATCAAATATTGTGTTTTTCCTTTAGTGCATTCACTGACAAGATCTGAGGTATACTTATTATATAATAATAATTAGACTATGATATACTATACAAGACTAACCCTATAAGATATTCTACCCTAATATTATTCATCATCCATAACTAATGGCTTGGATAGTCTCATCTTGAATTGGTCTCAT
This sequence comes from Torreya grandis, assembly GCA_037957365.1. Taxonomy (NCBI): domain Eukaryota; kingdom Viridiplantae; phylum Streptophyta; class Pinopsida; order Cupressales; family Taxaceae; genus Torreya; species Torreya grandis. The sequence goes on along the minus strand of JARHVA010007330.1, from coordinate 167,341 downwards.
AGAGATCATGAGTTGTGACCTATACACATGGTGTTCACTATAGAACACTAGATACCTCAATATTTTGTGATAGAGGATCTCAATCCATTAATATTTAGGATTGAACACCATGTACCAGAGGTGGAATAATGAGTTAGTGCACTCATCTATGTATTAAAATTAACTATTGTGACATGGTGGGTTGTTCATAGAAACTCATAAATGTAGTGTAATGTACCCTTTTTCCAAATGTGACATATATAGAAGATTGAGTCTATTTCATTATTACAAGCTAAATTGAGAATTTTAATGGATTAATTGTGTGTGTTTGATAATTATTCACAAGTACTATTTATATGTACTATTCACTAACATGATTCATGTGTCACTATTCATGGTGATGTGGCAAGTGATGTAGGTGATGATGCAGTAGAGGAGGTGACTTGTGGATGATGTGGATTATCACACATGAGTATTTATTATATTATCTTGTGTATGTGAATATTTTTTTATCTTTTATGACTCACATGCTTAAATAATACAAGGAAGAATATATGGGTAGTACCCTATCTGGAATCATGATTTAGAGTGATGTGGAGAAGTCAAAAGGAAGCATGTGTGAACTAAATAAGTGGGATATAAGATTCACTATTACAAATTAGCTCACATGTGTGAGTGGGATGAAATTTTTGGAGGCATGTGCATGTGGGGGAGGATTTGTCAAAAGAGGGGAATCCACTTTGACCCTTTAATAATAATCTAAGTTGGTTACTATTCTAAAAATAGTGTACCCACTAGAACAAGGGTGAATTTATTTACTTTCCCATGAATCTTTCCCCCTCTCTCTCTTCCTTTATATTTTATAAATTAAGATCACTCTCCTTTGCAAATATGTTGAATATTATGTAAACCCACCTTTGTAAAATTTGAACTTATGTTCATTCTTTATGCATCTCCTTGGATGAAAACCCATTGGAGTGCTGAAATATTAAATGATGTAAACCCTCTTAATATAACTAGTTTAGGTACTACAAGATTTCTCTCTAGCTAGTTATCATAGTTCCATCTAGGAATTAGAATTATGTTATAATTTTGATCACATTGTGATCAAGTATGTGTAAGTGTATGTTGTATTCAATATTTAATATATGAGTTATTGTATTTTAGAGTTATAATCATTTCCATTTGTGTTGAGTTCGATTATTAAGTGTGAATGAGGATTAGTATAGTATTTTCATGTTTTTATAAAAATCCTTAAAGGGATATTTTAGTGTCATCATATAATTGTCTTAGAGTGTGGATTTTTATATATTTAGGTATTTTTAGCAAATATCCCACTTTGGGATATTTTAGCAGTATCAGAGTTATGTATCCTACCAACTTATGCATATTTTTATTGTAGATTTTTGTTGATAAAGATGTAATAATCATGGAGTGGATGAAGCTTCCAAAATTTTTACTAGAGAAGCCAAAAGAGCTAAACAAGATTGTGTTAATAAGATCTTACAAGAAGGTGGGAGCTAATTTTTATAAAGTTATGCCTTTTATAGATTACTACATGTGGAAGACATACACATAGTAGGATTCAATGAAGGCTTTTGGGTTCAGATCTAGATGTCAATAGTCTCCATCAAAATAAGAAAAAAAGATTTATATAAGTGATGAAGGCTTCACCACTTCAAAGGATGAAATTTAAATACTTTTAGGCAAGTGAAAAGGTCTCCACCATCTAAGAGAAAGATCCAGTTCTACAAGATGTTAATGATTAGCCCATGAAGGAATTCCACATGCAATATTTAGGAAAATGTCCTAATTCTGATAAAGACAATGGAGAATTGGATTCTCTCACATTGAGACGAGAGATGAAAATGCTGGAAGAGTTATTTAATCCATCAAATAAGTTATATATGGATGTATAATAGTATAATATTTATTTATTATACAAGTGAAAGAGTTTTAAAGGAATACCAAGAAGATGTAAATGATAGAATATCTTGGAAATGATCATCTCCAAGAGAAAATATGGTTTAAGAGGATAAACAAGTTGATGTGAGGAAAGTTAATTATGCAATTCAAGAACTCATGAGAGACAAAGAAAAAGTACAAGGTAAGAGGATGAATCATTTTCATGATGGATTTGTAGCTATTAAGCTTGTTGATGGCACTTGGATAACTTGAATAAGAGGCATTATTTTCACCAAGAGGTCTTATTATGAGGCACACATGCATATCATGTTAGCATAATCTAATCCACAAGAAGGATCAATGATTACAAACTCCCCTATCTAGTTTGGGATCCTGGTATCTATATCCATAAAGTTAACTAGATTGCTTGGGGACAAGAGATTTTTGGGAAGGGAGGATGTGATGACCCATTTTTTAGATGTGACATATATAGAAGACCATTATCCTATTTCATTCCCATAGGATAAATCAGGTGTTATAAGGGATTAATTATGTGTGTGAGAGAATTATTCATATGTAATATTCACTAGAACTATTCAAAAGCACTATTCACATGTCACTATTCATGGTGATATAACAAGTGATGTAAGTGATGATGTAATAAAGGAGGTGACTTGTGGATGTTTTGGCTTAGCCCACATGAGGATCAATTATATTATCTATTAAATGTGAAGATGTTTTTGTCTTTTATGACTCACATGCTTAAATAAGATAAGGAGGAATATATGAGTGCCACCCTAGGTGGAATCATGATTAGGAGTGATGTGGAGAAGGAAAAAATAAGCATGTGTGCACTAAATAAGTGGGAAAAAAGATTAACTATTCCATAGTGGTTCACATGTGTAAGTGGGATGTAGTTTTGGAGGCATGTACCTGTGGAGGAGGATTTGTCAAAAGTGGAGAATGCACTTTTGACCATTGAACAAGAATCCAAGATGGTTACTATTCCTAAATAATGCACCTAATATAAGGAGTGTGAATTTATTTTCTTGAACATGAAGCTTCCCTCTCTCTTTCTTCCTTCATATTCTATAAATTAAGAGCTCTCTCCTTTGTAAATACATTGAATATTATGTAAACCCCCTTTAAAATATTTTAAATTGTGTTCATTCTTTATACCTCTCCTTGGATGAAAACCCATTGTAGTGTTGAAATCTTAGAGGATGGAAACCCTCTTAAGATAACTAATTTTAGTGTCACAAGATTACTCCCTAGTTGGTTATGGTAATTCAATCTAGGAATTACAGTTGTGCTATAATTGTGATCACATTATCATTAAGTATTTTTAAGTGTATGTTGTATTTAATATTTAATATATGAGTTATTGTATTTTAGAGTTATAATAATTTCCATATGTGTTGAGTTCGATTATTAAGTGTGAATGAGGATTAGTATATTATTTCAATGTTTTTATAAAATATCCATAAAAGGGATATTTTAGTGGTATTAGGGCATTTTCTTAAAGTGCATATTTTTATATATTTAGGTGTTTTTAGAAAATATCCCTCTTTGGGATATTTTATGTAGTGGGAGGAAACATGTGAAGTTTTATGTGCAAGATTTTAGCAACCATCTATAGTTAAATCAGAAAGGTATTTATTTCAAGAGGATTAATGTCCATAATCACATCCATTAGTGCATGGATATATTGACCAAATATGGAGTATAATGATGATATTGGGTGCACATATTCATTCATACCCTTCCACCGCTTCTAACATCTTGGTTTATGCATCAAGAGCATAGAAGTAAAATTAAACATTGGGCAAAACTTCAATAGGATTTCATTAAAAAATTTGTGTTTAAAGATGATAACCCATTAGTAAATAATGCCTTGTATAGAATTAATTTTTTATATGTCTTATATGTTTAGAATATTTAATAAATTTTGTTGAATCATCATCTGATTAGGAAGTTGTGAAGGACTTGGATTTCACACTACACAATTACAAAGGCAACCAAAAAGAACAACTCCTAGTTTATCCTTGTAATAGAATAATCAAGGATATGATAGAATCAAGTGAAAATGATAGTGATGGAGATATATATCTATAAGGATTATTTAAGCCCTAATTTTAATATTATCCCATACCAATTTAAAGCATAAAGAAAGTGGAAGAGAAGAAATTGCACAATGTAAATATTCTTTAATGTGAAGGCAAATGCATTCAACAAGATACTTTCCCTAATGGATCATACAATATATATATATATATATATATATATATATATATATAAAGAACCATTGTGAAATATTGGGACATAATCAACCCCTAATCTTATAATAGTGTGAGATTACTATGGATATAATAAAATATATGAGGCTTTACAATTGTTAAGAGATTATTAAGGTGTGCTTCCAAGCAAATTCTTAGAGGTAAAAGATTTAGATCCATATCCAAGATAAATACACATAGAATTAAAAGAATGTATGCACCCTATTAAAAAGTGACCCTATAGGCTCAATCCTAATATAAAGACCAAAGTAAAGGCCAAACTAGATCGAATGTAAGAATCTATAATTATTTATTTTGTTGAAAAGACACAGTGAGTGAGTCCCATGGTTGTTCAACCTAAGAAAATAGGAGAAATTTGAGTGTGTGGGGATTACCGTAAAATCATTGATGCTTATGTTAATGATTAGTTTCATATTAATTTCATAGATGAAGTCCTTTAATTTATGGATGAGTATGAGGTATATTCATTTATGGATGGGTTTAATGGATATAACTAAATTTTGATTTCTTAGGAGGATTAGGCCAAGACCACCTTCACTACTTAATGGGGATCATTTTCATACAAGGTAATTCCATTTGGTTTAGGTAATGCACCTAATATATTTTATAGAGCTATGATAAATTATTTCAAATATTTTATTCATGGTTTCCTAGAAGTTCATTAGGATGATTGGTCTGTCTTCTCTCTATTTAAAGAACATTTGTCAAAATTAAGATTGATGCTAGCATAATGTCAAGCTTTGTGCATCACTTCAAATTTAAATAAATGTATATCATTCACACATTTGTGTGTCTTGATGGTCCATTTTATGTGTAACAATGGAATTTTGATTGACCCAACTAAAATTATTGTTATAGTACAGATACCTCCTAATACTAACTCAACTAAAGTACACACCTTCCTTGGTCATACTAGATATTATCAAAAGTTTATAAAAGGGTATGAAACTATATCTGTGTACATGGAGAAAATAATACATAAAGATATGAAATTTGAATGAATACTATAATGTCAAAAAACATTCATTTAGTTAATGCAAAGGTTGGTAAAAGTACAAATCTTAGTAATTAATGATTAGAAGAAGTTATTCCACATACATGTGGATGATTACAACACCATTGTATGATTTGTATTATCATAGCTAGGTGAAGGTAGGTTGGAGCTCTTGATACATTTTACTATAAGTAAACTATCAGTTGTAGAAAATAATTACATGATCACATATAAAGAATCAATAGACATGGTCTTTGCATTATAAAAGTTTAGGCACTACTTATTGGTTACTCCTTTTTAGATATTCATAGATCACCATCCATAGTGATAATTATTTTAATAAACCAATGCTAGTAGGATGTATATCAAGGTGGTTGAGGCTCTTTTAGGAATTTTAATTCTAGATTAATGTTAAGCCAAGATAGGGGAATGTGGGACCAAATCACCTCAACCAACTTTGTAATGCGGAGGAACCAAAAGAACTCAAAAATGAATCCTCTCATTCACATTTATTTAGAACTTATATATTTATTGACAACATGGAGAACATTTCAAACTTATTAGAACAAGGAACTTTCCTCCATACTACACTGAATGGGATAAGAAGAAAATGGTTACCTGATCCATACTATATAGCCTCATTAATGGATTTTTGTATAAGTTTGGTAAATATGATATATTTTTTAGAGTATCTCTAGATCATGAGTGATGATGAATCCTTCAAGAGACTCATTAAGGAATTGTATGGGGTCACTTTGAAGGAGAATCCACTATAAGGAAAATACTATAATGTCCCCTTTTTCCCAAAAGTGACATTTGAAGAATACCACTAGCCTATTTATTTCCCATGGTCTTAGTTGGGTGTTATATGGGAATTTTTAGTGTTATATAACTACTCATTAGTACTATTCACTAACTCTATTCACATGTCATTCTTCATGGTGAAATGTGCATACACTAGAAAATCATACTAGATGTCAAAATTCCTTAGGACCCTTCTTGACCCTATCAAACATTAAGTCTAGTTGACCACCTAGTTAACTAAATTCACCAACCTACGAAATTAACCTTTAGCTTCAGCCAAACCTTTTTAAATCCTTTTATTAAACCCTTTTCCTTCAGAAACTCAAGTGCTAATGGTTAAATTAATAGTCAAATTTTATCCTAACCATCGATGGTCAATACCTCACCTTCCTAACTCATCACTAGTTATGTGTGACATAACGAGGCAAAATTTAATATGTTCATCTTATGTGGTGATAACAAACTTTAAAGAATCTTGATCAATAACCTCACCCCCTATGGAACCTTCCATCTTCAATCTCTCTTTACCTATAAAAGGGATGGAGTAGGAGGTGAAATGATCCATGTTCAAGCTATCAAATATTCTTGCACATAGGTATTCAAACTCTCCAACATCTAGTCTTCTTTTAGTAGCTCAACAACAACAAATGAGACCCAAACCTATACCAAATTTACTTTAAATTCCAAATTATTTTTACTTTGGTTAAATTTCTCTAGCCTTCAACCATAAAACATCTAACAAGATACAATTATATTCTACTTTTTCTTTGTTTCATTGGATTTCTAACCCCATAACTTGATTAGACCTATTTAAACCTTGTTTCCCAACTTCTAGATCTATGATAAAAACATTATTAGAACATTAACCTATTGTAAAAATCTTTTTGAGTACCTTCAAAAATACATAGGTAACCACCAATGGTTAGCACAACCATCGATGGCCATCCCTAACCATCAATGGTTAGATTAACCGTCAACAGTTCATCCAACTATTGATGGTCACTATGGTAAAAAATAATAGAAAGTTATTTTCAACCCCTTAACCCCAACTAATATTAAATTTCTTATTCCTACCTATTCACAGACCCCTTATTAATTTTTTAAACCTGACTTCACCCACGTTGGCATGAGTATTGACCCACTTTTACTATATTTAGTCATTTTCTTTAACAAGAATTCTACTTTCTTCTTGTATTACATTTCATGTACTTCATGAAAGTACCTTAATTTTATCATTTTCAAATTGATTGTTATTAATATTGGATTGACAGTATCCTAGCAAGCTTATGCTTCTTATATCTAGCCCACATTAGGTAGTTCACCTAACTATCTTGCTAATAAACCCTTTGTTAGTACTTTATTATCTATAGGTTATTCCTTCCAAGCCAAGGACGAGTTCACCATATTCATTTGGATTACATGTGCATTACCAACTAGGTATTTCTACCACACCCTTATTACAAGTTTATTATCTTCTTTCTAAATTAAGAAATGAGAAGAAATTAGGAAATATATTTTGGCATGCCTGATGGGACCCTAGCATTATGTAGGTGCCCCTTTCTTTATTCTTTTCTCATTCAATGAAATCTAAAATTTATTTTTGTTTTAAAATAGATAGCTTGCATATATTGTTTTCTTTCTTTATTTTATTTCATCTAGTTAACTTAAAGGAAAAAGTAATCAATCATAGTTTTCAGTCTTGTTGTCACACACTTTATCATATCATATAATCAATCAACATATAATAACAAACTTGAGATAAGGCCTAACTATGATTTCATCTCCTAGAAGTAAACCTTACCCTTTCTTTGAAACCTTGCTCAGAGGTCATTACCAAAGGGAGAACCAACTCATCTCTCTAGTTGAGTACAAACTCTAAAATTTAGTATATCTTAGTTAAGCACCTGACACCGTTATTGTTGTAGTATGTGAAGTGAGGGGGTAGGCCCCAATATCAAGCCACATACTAAAGTTCAATACAAATTTATTATTTTTTATCACCTAAACACAACCTAAAACTTACCTTAGGTTTTCACTGTAGTACCTGATCTACAAACCAAATTTATTCTTCACACTTTCTACGGCATACACCAAAAGTGATCTAAAAAGAATCTTAAGTTCTAAACAAACTTTTAGTGTATGTTTAGATTGTATTGAGATTATTTTCCTTTTGTTTGATTTTTATTTGAGGTGTGAGTTTTTGTATTTTATTTTATATTCCTCTCATGGTCTTTACTAGATATCAAATGAGAAATCAAACCAACCAATAACCACCATCTTCCTCTTCTTCTATGGAGTATACTTTAGATGTTGAGAGAACCCCTCATATTTATCCCACTCCTACCATTATTAAAATAGTTTTTAAGGGTGATTCAAATTTTTATAACTTCCTTGATAACAACCCCATGACCTTCCAACATTACCTTAACACGTTAGTTCATAGCACCCCTATTGCTTCGGTTCTTCCTATGGATCCACTTTATGGTATGCCTCTCTTTTTATGCTTGGTGTTACCTCCACCTAAATTTTGATTACTCAATACTATTATTATATCAATAGCCCATCCACTAAAACCATTTAAACCTAATCCAAAATTCTAGCCAATAACCAAACACCCCCTAAACCAACCAATACCTCCAATGTAGGGGCAACCTTACCTCTTTTTACCTATAAACCACCCACTACGGGGGTATTTATCGACCATTTTTAGCCTCCTTTGACCAAATTTCATCACTAATAACTTAAAAATTTGTCTCTTAATTCATATTTTCTCCTAAACCATCATAATGATATCATCAAGTTAGAGTTAGAATGCAAGAACACTCATTGGCAAGCCTAGAGGCCAAGAAGGCTAAGGTGTAGGGAAAAACATCTTTCTTGTCAAATAGAAACCAATGGGTAGATAAAATGCTATGTGTATGGTTAATAATTATTAATATAATGAGATAATGATATTATAGACTCTACTAAAACCTCAAGGAATATTTTTTTTGTTTTGACCCCCTAAACCATGCAAGTTTTCAAGATTGACGCCATAGCTACTTCAAGGTTTGCATATGATTACAAGGTGTCAAGGTCTAATATTTGTAATGAGACATAATGGTATCTTAAAAAATGTTTATAAAAAAATTTCTAAGATTTTTCATACATTTAATGGATAAAAAAAAAATTATTTAGTTTTCTAGGCATATAAAGCTAAGAGAGGCCTAGAATGTTGGAAGAGAAGGGGGTGAAAATAGTAATTTGCATGGAAATTAGGACCTATAATTTGGAGGATATTTTTGGAAATATTTTATATACAAAAACTTCTATCAATTTCCCTATTTCACCCCTAGAACTCAAGAACCATCATCAAAGTAAAAACAAGGCAACAAGCTAGCACTTTTTTGTTAATTTTTATTTTAGAACATGGTGTTATTTTTATGATTTTTTACAACTCTTGTAAGTATGAACCATTTATAACTATTGAATGAATTCAAAAATAGATATTGGTGAGTCCTATAACTCATTTTAACCCCCCCAATCCAAAACAAGGTCTTAGAAAGAGCATGAGAGAGCTAATATGGAGCTTCAAGAAGAAAATGGATGTTTTAGGTGCATGATATATTCAAAAATATGTTGGGATACTTTAAAATAATTAATAAACCTTATAAAAATTCTAATATTATACAAATAATTTCATATGAGGGTTATTAAAGATAAATTTAAAGTTCTTATATCTCCATTAATAGAGTTTTTGCTCAAAACTAGGTTTTAAAGTGTGAATTGTAGGGGTAAAAGGGAACAATTATGGGATGTAATGAACTCAAGATTATTCCTAAGATACATTATCATGATTTAAACATATTTATCAGGCTAAGAGAGGCTCAATATGGCCCAATTTATCATAAAGAAACATCTAGACCTACTAGGCCTAAAAGGTGGCAAATCTTCTGGTCTTAGGAGATGAGATTAGTATTGATTAAAGGGTATGGATGACCTAAAGATTCTTTAGTAGTTATATGGATTTTTCAATCCCTAGGTCCATGAAAACTTAGGCAACCATTGATAACCTTGAATACATTGGTATTTTTGGAGCACCTATAGGTAGTTTCTATACACACCTAAATCTGGCCACCAATGACCTCCAACTAGGCTTATAATAAATTTAAACCTAAAGTGCACAATTTGGCCTAAAAAAACTAAAACATGATAAATGATTTGAAACTAACATATTTAATTGTTGATTTTGGCTAGAGTATCATTAAATGGGGTAATGTAATTTATGGGCCAGCTAACTTTGATCAAATGATTTCGAGTCAAAATGCCAATTTTGCACTTAGGTGCTCTGGATTTATCTTTCCTATCAAATCTCTTGAACAATACATGCACTTTTGTTATTTTATATCAATAACATCCTCAATAGGATAATGGATCCAATGCATCTGACATTGACTTGCATTTCAATCTAGTCAAATTTTAGACGAATAACAAGGCATTTTGATTAGTTTTAGTAATTTGTGCATAAAGTGCTTTATTATGTTTAAGAGATAATTAAACCAAATTAGAGCCTAATTAATAATTCCATGGAAACTTTTTGAATACTTATTTTTAGAAATGAATATAAATATATGCATCATCAGTTGACCTCATTTCTTTTGAAAGTCATCCCTAGGCCATAAATGCCAAAAATATCAGGATTCATGGCTCCCATGCCTCATCAAAGCCCTCCATGCCTCTTAATTTCTACTCTATCATGAATATTGATGAGCCTATTTAGTAATTTTAATTGCATAATTGGATTAATCCTTAGCCACACATCTCAATCCTGAGATGGATGGTTTAGGTTGATTCTACCCATTTACCAAAATCTATAAATAGAAGGCCTTGCCACATGAATTTTTAAGTCTTGATATGATTTGGAAAATAATTCAGGCAACAATTTGGGTGACGATTCCACCCCAATTGATGATAGAACTTTTGAGAGCCATAACTTTTGCACCATAGCTCTAATTGACTCGTTGTTTGAACCATTGGAAAGCTAAGAATGAAGAGAATGTGGGGAGATGGAATTGAGATTATTTAAATAGATTTTGACCCCCAAAAACCCAATGGAAGTTCCCCAAACTTCAATTTTAGTAGTGTAGTCTAAAAATAGTAAGTTTCTAAAAATAGTAATTCCTTAAATTATGTATTGTTTTAAATCATGGAAGTCAAACCACTTAATCCCCCTTGAGATTTTTGACCTTCCACATCCTCCCCCTACTTTCAAAATATTTATAAATGACTATGTAACCTGAAATGGAAATTAGACATCTCTTCCTAGAGATAATTATATAGTTGTATTGCGATCTTGAGTAATGAAACATCTCTTCTCAGAGAATTCATTGTTACTGTGTTATTTTTGTGTTCTTGAAATATTTATCCACCAAAAATTCTGAGATTTTGATCATGATAATGTAGAGATATAATGTACAAATGATTCAAAAATATATTGAAACTAATGTTACCATGCCAAATTGATTCCAAGAAATCCCAAGCCAAAGCTAAAAATTCCAAGAGGAGGTGGAGGATAGTCAAGATCCATTGTAGCAGACTTCATGAGTGCGTGATGAGTAATCCACTACAAAAGAATTTGGAGCATCTAAGGAAGGTGAAGGATTCTTATTTTTCTTAATTTTTAGTTGTATTTGTAATTTTTTTAATTATTAGTCTCACCCAAGTAACTAAGTAGGAACGTGTTAGTTTAGTGTGTTGTTTTTCAATTTACATTGTTCATTGTGTCACTAACACAATACTGATCTCATCTTCTTAGTAAAATTTCTAGTTCACATAATGACATGCCTAGTGGGACCCAAATAGATTCATAAAATTGATCACAATGCTCCCTCAAGCAAATCACTAACTTTTGTTATGCATAATCTTGGAGTGGGAAACTTAGAAGAGTGAAAAATCCAAGAAAAACAAATTTTTATATTGTTGGAAATATTGTCATTGATGTCAAAGGTCTAGCATTATTGGTGATAAAGGCCCCATTGCATTTAATGATGTTTGTAATATATATATCTTTACTAATGTGAGTTAATATTTATTTAATATTAACGAATATATTTTTGGTAGCATATGAGACAAAATAAGGGCCCATGGAGAAGTCAAAGAGTCACAGAGTAAAGACAAAAGAAATATGGGGCACATTTTCCCATGAAGAGTCATCTTAGGGAATTATAAGAGTCACCAAGTAAAGACAAAAGATGAAGGGCACAATTTCTCATGAAGGGACACTTTGAGGAATATGAAAAGTCACCAAGATAAGGACAAAAGAGGGACAGATGTTTTTGATCACAAAGGGTCACCACATGACTTTTAAAAGGCAAGGATATGAAGGGTCATACAAGTTTGGCACCATTTTCCATGAGGATTGAAGGGTCACAAAGGGGGAAGGTCAAAGGTCATTTGGAAAGCTATAAATAAAGGCTTGAGAAGCCATTTTTAATATGAGAAATAGAGGTTGATTTATTATTGTAATATCTATCTTAGAAGAGTAATTGTGAAAGATGAATATGATTTGTATTTGTTATATCTAGCTTAGAAGAGCAAAGGTGAGAGAGAGAAAAGAGATGTTGTATTGAACTATCATTTGTTGAGATAACAACATTGAGAGATAGGTGTGTGGTATACACAAAGGGGTTGGTGCTCACAAATTATTGCTAGGTTGGTGCTCAACAAAGGGGTTGGTACTCCTGTGGGTTGGTGCTCATGAATTGTTGCTAGGTTGGTGCTCGCCCAAGGGGTTGGTGCTCATGAGTTATTCTTGGGTTGTTGCTCAGTAAAGGGGTTGGTGCTCCTCTGGGTTGGTGCTCACGAATTGTTGCTGGGTTGGTGCTCAGCAAAGGGGTTGGTGCTCTTATGGGTTAGTGCTCATGAATAGTTGTTGGGTTGGTGCTCAACAAAGGGTTTGGTGCTCCTACAAGTTGGTGCTTGTGAATATTGTTTGGGTTGGTTCTCATTCATATACTTGAGATTGTTCTTCATGGTTTTCCCCACATTGGGTTTCCATGTTATATCTGGTGTCTCTCTTTATCTTGTGTGGTGTTTATTTTTTGAGTTTTATTACATATCTTAAATGATTGATTAAGTGGAATTTGTTTAAGGGAAAGTTTTATAAGATATATGATATATTGATTCACCCCCCTCTCAATATATCCCATTCCTAACAATTGGTATCAGAGCAGGTTCTTTTTTAAAAAGTTATATAGCTTGAAGGTAGATTGGGAAAGCACGATGGCTAGGTCACAGGAAGAATTTTATACAAATAAGGCACTTTTGTTTGATGGGATGAGTTATGCTTTTTTGAGCATGAGAATGAAGGTTTATTTGATAGCCCTTGGATTCAACATATGGAAAGCAGTGGTAGAGGAATATCAAGAGCCACAGACATATGAAATTACTCCAACAGAAAAGAAGGCAAGTGCATGTAATGATAAAGCTTTAAATGCTATTTTATGTGGTTTATGTGAATCTAAATTTGTTAAAGTTATGCAATGTAAATCTACTCATGAAACTTGGATGAAACTTGGGTAAAACTTGATAATATTTACAAAGGTGATGGAAAGGTTTAACAAGCTAAGCTTCAAACTTTTAGAAGGCAGTCTGAATGTTTGAAGATGGAAGAATAAGAAGAAGATATAGAAAGTTATCTCTAGCGAGTTGATCAAATAGTAAATTAGATTCAAGGTCTTAAAGAAACATTGGAATAGTCAATGGTGGTGCAAAAGGTTTTGAGATCTCTACTAATGAGATACAATGCAAAGGTTTTGGAAATTAAGGAGATGAAGAATTTAGCCAAGATAAAGATGGATGAGCTTCATGGTATACTTATGGGATATGAGATGTAGACAGAGCAACATAAACCCTTAAAGAGAGAAGTAGCTTTCAAGGCATCAAAGAAAGAGAAAGCTAAGATTCAAGAATCAAGTGATAGTTCTAGTGATGATGAAGATGACAACGGAGCACTTTTCATTCACAAGTTGAAAAGAGGAACAATTAAATATCAAGGAAAATTACCTTTTAAATGTTTTAATTATGGAAAGATTGGACATTTTTCAGCTAGATGCCCAAATAAGGGCAATGATGAAGAAGAAGAAAAGCCTATATACAAGAAGAATTTCAAAGGCAAATTTAATAAGGGATTCAAGAAGAAGAGCTTGTATTCTAAGGATCCTAGCTCAGTCAAGGATAGTGGAGTCAGTAATTCAGAAGAAGAAGAGATTCTATTCATTGCCATACATGAAGATGATAAAGAAGAAGAAGAGGAGGAAGCTAAAGTGAATATGGAAGGAGAACTCATTTGTGTCCTAGAAGAGTTAAAAGTTGTTGAGAAGAAGAATCAAATATTAAAGTGCCAGATCAAGAAAAATGAATAGGAGTCAAAGGAAATTATTGATGATCTAAAAACACACTTGGAAGAAGCCAAGAGAATGAAGAAGATCTCACATCACAGTTGGAAATAGAAAGAAAAGAATGTCAAAGGTATGTTATTGAAATTGCCTCTTTAAAAGAAGATATTGAGAAAGCACTCAATGATAAAATAGTTAGTGATTCAAAATTTGAGGATAGCACTAACATGCTAAATAAGATATTGGAAAGTCAAAAAGCAAATTAAAATAAGATAGGGATCAGTTTTGAAAAGAAAAAGAGCTATGATGAAGATCTTACAAAAGAGGAAACAAAAAGGGGAGAAGTGAAAAATACAGAGGAAATTTCAAATAGAGAAGGCTGGAGAGAACAAAGCTACAAAAAGCAATCAGGTCAGAGATATATAGACAAGTCTTATTTTTGTGGCTATTTTTGTTATTGTAATGGATATGGTCACAAGAAATTAGAATGTAGAAAAAGAGATAAAAATTTTAGAAATAAGGATAAGGAAAGTCAAGTAGAGTCAAGCAGAAGCCACAACTCTTTTGCTCCTTTATCAAGCTTTGATGAAGAGACCATAGTATGCTACAGGTGAAACAACTTCAGACACATAGCTTGGTATTGTAGAAGTGTGTTTGAGTCAGTCAAGAAGGATCGGATTTTCAAAGCTCCATTTATCAAGAAGAAGGTTCAAACATGTTCATGGTAGAATAAATAACCTGAATATTCTATGATGGTTTAGACAACCCTGCATGTAAGAGTTAAAGATCAGCCTTGGTTAATTGATAGCGAATGTTTGAGGTAGTGGTATAGTGAGATTCAGAGATAAAACCACTACCAAGATAGCTAGAAAAGGTACTTTGAGTTTGGATTATGGTAGAACTAAGACTAAGAATGTTTTATATGTAAAAGGTCTTAATCATAATATATTGAGTGTTAGTCAAATATGTGATCAAGGATACACATTAAAGTTTCATGTTAAAGGCTGTGAGATTAGAAGAAAAGATTCAAATGAGTTGATCACAGATTCTCAAAGGACAAGGAATAATGTGTATGTATTGTCAGATATCCTCTCAAAGGCACGATCAAAGGACACATTCAAAGATCTACGAGAGGAGTTGGGAGTAATTTCTATTACTTCTTGCCATTGATGTCAAAGGGGGAGAATAACAAGTATAGGTATATGTGTAGAAATAGGTACAGGGAATAGGTACAGGTTACTACAATAAGGGGGAGTCACTATATGTTTTTAGATGATAGTACGTGTAGGTGACAGGATGTGGCAGTTACAAGATTGAGGTTACCATCAATAACAAAGGGGGAGATTGTTAGAAATATTGTCATTGATGTCAAAGGTCTAACATTATTGGTGATAAAGGCCCCATTGCATTTAATTATGTTTGTAATAGATATATCTTTGCTAATGTGAGTTAATATTTATTTAATATTAATGAATATATTTTTGGTTGCATATGAGACAAAAGAAGGGCCCATGGAGAATTCAAAGAGTAATGGGGTAAAGACAAAATAAGGATGGGATGCATTTTCCCATGAAGAGTCATCTTGGGGAATTCCAAGAGTCACCAAGTGAAGACAAAAGAGGAAGGGTGCAATTTCTCATGAAGGGACACTTTGAGGTATGCAAAAAGTCACCAAGATAAGGACAAAATAGGGAAGGATGTTTTTGATCATGAAGGGTCACCACATGACTTTTCAAAGGTAAGGATATGAAGGGTCATATAAGTTTGGCACCATTTTCCATGAAAATTGAAGGGTCACAAAGTGGGAAGGCCAAAGGTCATTTGGAAAGCTATAAATAAAGGCTTGAGAAGCCATTTGTAATATGAGAAATAGAGGTTGATTTGATATTGTAATATCTAGCTTAGAAGAGCAATTGTGAGAGATGATTATGATTTGTATTTGTTATATCTAGCTTAAAAGAGCAAAGGCGAGAGAGAGGAAAGAGATGTTGTATTGAACTATCATTTGTTGAGATAGCAACATTGAGAGATAGGTGTGTGGTATACACAAAGGGGTTGGTGCTCCTATGGGTTAGTGCTCAGCAAAGGGGTTGGTGCTCCTATGGGTTGGTGCTCAGAAATTGTTGTTAGGTTGGTGCTTGGCAAAGGGGTTGGTGCTCCTGTGGTTTGGTGCTCATGAATAGTTGTTAGGTTGGTGCTCAGCAAAGGGGTTGGTGCTCCTACAAGTTGGTGCTTGTGAATATTGTTTGGGTTGGTGCTCATTCATATACTTGAGATTGTTCTTCATGGTTTTTTCCACATTGAGTTTCCACATTATATCTGGTGTCACTCTCTATCTTGTGTGGTGTTTATTGTTTAAGTCTTATTGCATATCTTGAATGTTTGATTAAGTGGAATTTGTTAAAGGGAAAGTTTTATAAGATATATGATATACTGATTCAGCCCCCCTCTCATTATATCCCATGCTTAACATCTATAATTGACAGGTTTGACTAGACACAGTCATGAGATTGTCCTACAACTTGTGGTATTGTCATTCAAACTCACAGTATTATGCTTAGCCATTTTTATTTTTAGACTAACTTTGTGTTTTTATATATGGTTAACAATACCACCACTTTAGAAGTGATGGGATTGCTTTATAACTCACAAGTTTGTTTAACTAAGTCACAGTATTGTCTAACTATTAGTAGTTAAGTGATAATACCACACCTCACGAAGTGGTGGGATTGTCCTGCAACTAGTGAGATCATCAAACCAAGTCACAATATTGTGACCAAACTACCTGTGGTTTATAGTACCATAAATTTTAATGTTTTAGGATTGTCATATAAGTAGTGGGATTGTCATTCAGAGTCACAATATTGTGACTAAATGGTTAATAATTAGTTACAATACCATAACTCTTAAAGTTGTAGGATTGTCCTAAAAATAGTAGGATTACTCTGTCAAGTAGTGATATTGCACTACTATGCCAAACTTAGAGCTCATTTTCCTAAGTTAATTGTCACCTTCAAAAATGCTTCAAATCTAAACCACATGCTAACATTTTTCTTTTAGGATCATCTTGGAAAATTACTAAAACATGTTTAAAACATCTTTTGCATGCTTTAAAATAAGTTAGGAATGTTATTTTTGTGCTTAAGTAAGTTTTTATCATTCATTTACAAAGTTTACAATTTTAAGACCAAGGGGTCAAATGAACACCACCAAATATTTCATTTGGGCTTAAAATTGAACACACTTGTCTATTTTGTTTCCAATGTTTCAATTAGCACTTTTTTTTGTACAAAATACAAGGATGTTTCATGTATGCTCTTCCATTTTCCCCCTTTATGGAACCCTTGGAATCCAAATCACTTTTCTTATATGTAAATTGCCTAGTCTAAAGCATAGAAAGAATGTCATCTACAACACTCCAAAAAAACTCATAAAAGTATTGGGTGACCTTGAAAACGACCCTAAATTCTTTCTATTTTATGCTTTCGTTATTTCATGTAAACTTGGATTACAAGGGGGACATCATTACCGACCATGAGTTCTTTAGGGAAGCTTTGACCTAGGGTTTCACCTCCTCACACTGACTTTATTTAGCTCCATATTGAAGTTCCACACAGGATGTAGTGGCACTTTGGATATCACATTACACTAAGTGAATAGTAAGATGTAGTGGTTGCAAAAATGACTAGACCTTTTTATAACAAGCCAAGTGATAAAGACCCAAAATCCATGCTTTTATTTTGCATTGTTTGACATGAAAGTCATTGTGTAATTGATTCCCATAGAACATTCATAAACTTGGAGATCTTAGACAAATCTCCACTTTCCATGGAAGTATTGTTGGTGCAAGGTGGACCTCAAGGTCCATGTCATAGTACTATCATTTAAGAGAAAGGAGGTGTAAAACCCATACTATATAATGCACATTTACTTTTGGACAAACACTTAAAATCCTCTCAAATGATGTATATTGATGGATTCCAACAATAAAAAACAACCTTGTTAGTTTAGGGTCTAAGAGTAATTAATTAGTTGGTTTTATCCTAGATTAAACTTATATGGAGTCAAACATTGGTTTAAAAAAATGATACAAACCAAAACACATGGTCTTCATTCTCCTTTAAACAAAGAGGTGTTATGTTTTCCATGTGAAATCATCAATTTTCCTTGTTCAAAGATCATCAAAACTTGGAGTCATATCATCTACTTTGGCACAATTATGTTACCCAATTGAGGTTATAAATTTTCCAAAGTTTGGTTAAGTCCTTCATTTATAATTTAAATTCAAAACTTCACCTCTATAAGTTCATAGGGTTGATGTGTTATGTGGATTCACCATTTTTACTAAACTTGAGGGAACTTAGGTTTAATTTCCAATTTGGGTTGAAGGCCATTTAAGACTCATGATTGTTATCACCACTTGATAGACTTAAGTCATTTTGTGCTAAACACTTTCACTTTGAGTTTATGAACCACAACAATTTAAGTCAAGAAAGGTAGTGTTATGCTATCAAATTTGTGATAAGTTATCTTTTCCTTAGAGTGTTTTTGAAATAAGTATTTTGTCACATCTTTTGAGTAGTCTAGTATTGTTACGCTACCCAAAACATTTTAGATATTGTTTAATAGGCCCTCTTTCATAGAGTTCAAAATTTTACTACATTTTAAAACCAATCCAAGCATACCTTTGTGAATATTTATCTAGCACAGTTATGTTCTTCAATTTTTGTCTAGATTATTTGTCAAAAGAACCAAGTTTTATACCATTATTTGTGAGAAAAATAAATTGTCTCTAAAGTGCCTTTTATTTCATACTTTATACCTATTTGTCCAAGTTTATATACAAAACTCAAATGCCCAATGTTTATTAAAAGTTTTTCAAATTTGGTAGATTAAAAATCATATTTATTTCAAAGTCTAGCTTTTGATGTCATTTGGCTAAGATTCCTAGCACATGCCTTGTTTGAGCCTAGCTTTTGATGTCGCATTTGGCCAAAATAACTAGCAACTTTTAATTTCCTAGATTAGACTAATTTGAAACACTTCAACCTTAGAGTTTTGTATTATGATTTTTAGCCTATTTACTTGCTTATCTTTGTGTGAAATGTGAATTATTAGATACTTAATGCTAGCTTATTTCTTCACAAATCTTTACATAATCCTTTTGATCCTTTTGAAGAATCTAGACCAAGTTGAACATTAGATTTTAGACATTGTCTTTTAGATTTTGTATAAATCTTTGAACTTTTATTGTAAAAACATTTACTATGGATCCCAACATATACTCCTACACTCGTAGTGGACTCATGTACAATCTAGGGATTGATAATATGATTGCACAATAATAAATGGTGTAAGACCCCTACGTAGATAATATTACTTATGAGATGGATCCTTATCCTTCCTATAATACTCAATTAGGGTCACAAAACCAAGATCGATTGGCTAAATATTTAGTTAATACACCACCTTATTCAGAATAAGACAAAGAACAAAATACATAATACTTAGCTACAATACCCATAGCAGACAAACTAGTTCTTCAATAGTCATGCTCTACTATACACCTTCCACATATAACCCATTTCTATTTTAACATCATTTATTGGAGAAAAAAGATGAGATTTTGGTTCGACCCATAGAGGTAGGGGCCAAGTTTCCAGCAGACTTCCCCCATGAGAATTTACCAAGCCTAGTAAGAATGCACCACAACATAATTTATGATCAAAAGTTTTCTTCTAGAAATCCTTCATCTGTAGTCTAAACAACATATCAAGACCTAATATGTGTAATAGAGGAAAAAACCTCATTGAAGACCACTTTAACCAAATGCAGAAGACATATCAAACCTACCTAAATCTAGCATGTAATTTTAATCAGAATACCATGGTGAGCAAACCTCTTATTGACTTAGTTCCTTTAGTAGGAGTTTTGATAGAGTTAACTAGTCAAGACAATCAAAGTTCAGATTCATTCATGCAAACAGATTTGGTAGACAACTTGTTGCATATGCCCATTACTAAAGAAGTGTCTTTTACTTCTATGTAATATAATGAGAAAAATATAGTGGATAATGTGTAAGCAACTTCCAATCCAAATCAAAGTGGTACTGACACACAAATAACTAGTCAACAACATATGCCTATAGTTAATACCATGAGTGGACCATCATACCAAGGAGTAGGAGTTTGTACATCCCAACCTCATCTAGCTACTTCATCAAGCATTTAACCAATAGGAAAAGGTAATCAACCAACCACTAGTACAAAGCCTCAACAAAAAAATGTGACAAATCCTACTCCTCAACAAATGATGAGTAGTATTCCATAAGATCAGGCATAATCTAGTCTATTATCACAACTGAGGCTAAATGTATTACCACCAAAATAAGGAGTAAATAATATTCCACCTCATTAGGTAGTGACAAACAAATCTCTTTAATTGTAGACTAGTGTACCCTTCCAAAACCAAACAATGACTAGCCAACAACATGTAAATATTGGTTAGATAGATGTTGAATCTTCAACATGCTGTCAATTTCCAATAGGGATTCATGTAATAAAGAGGATCTCATGTTTTTCATGTACTTACTAGACAACAATCGGTTCAAAATGTACCACAAGTTTAGAGACATGGTCTTGGTTCACAAGTTCCCACTCTATAGAAAGGTTTTATTAGTTGGTATCATGTCCCTTTTCAACCACAACATGCATAGTATAATTATGCCCCTCCATCCCAACCATAAATTCCTCCAAGTTAAACCTTCATAACTAACCCAAACTAAAATATCTCACAACCAAATGTGCAATTTTAAGTTCATCTTAATCCATGTATGTATATTCCTAGTCCATTTTCCAATCAAACCAATATACCCCAATAGATATCTCTATCATACTTTAGTCAAAGTGTCCCACTTGTGAACTCCCAACAACTACCCAAACCAATGTTCTCCCTCAAACTAATGTTCCTTCTAGTTTCCTATCCCAAGAATTGAAATAGATGAAGGATGCAATTGCTACCATTTAAGTGAAGATACAAAATAAAAAGTTTAAGTTAGATGATGTGTGTTCTTATCCATTCAACATGGAGTACTTGTAGATACTATTTCCTCTAGGATATGAACCACTAGAATTTGACAAATACAAAAGGAAAGGTGACGCTAAGGCCCATTTAATTGAGTTTTTTGTCGTATATCAACTAGTGGCATATAGTGATATATTCCTTTTATTTTTATTTCCAAAGATCTTGGCTAGAAAATCCTTGGAGTTGTTCTTAAAGTTGCCCAAGAATTTAGTAATATATTTTGAAGATATTTTCGATAAGTTTGTGTAACACTTTTATTATAATCTCAAACATGAGGTTTCATTGGTTGACTTGACACAAACAAAACAAAAATTTGGTGAGAGATTTGCAAGGTATCTATAGTGATGGAGAGCCAATGCAAGCTGATTCACCCATAGTTTACTAGATAAACAATTAGCCATTGTGTTTACTAAAAAATTGTATAGTGAGATAGCTTATCATCTCCAACTAAAATATGCACATACTTTCAAGGAGATCATCAACAAATGCTTGTTGATTGAGTGAGCCCTTATTAAGAAATTGATCATCAAGATTACATTAACTAATTAGAATGAAGGTACCAATCAGGAAAGTGGGTAAAACTAACATCCAATCCAAGAATAAGCATCACAACCAGCTAGGCTAATAACCAAGATAGACCAAAGAAATTCAATCATAATAGGAATGTTATGGGTAATGGATTAACTGAGTCACATCATGTCTAAATAGTACAAACATCATCTACACCACTTTTTTAGCTTACTCCTACCCAATAACCTCTCCAACTAATGCCACAAGCACAACAAATAGAACAACCTTTACCATTGCAAACCCCTTATCCAAGGAGAATTATGCCTAAAAATCATGTATTTAGTGACCTAAGAGAGCCTATTGAGTCTATATTTTGCATACTTTTCACTGCTAATATAATTAGATGGCATATACCAAAGCATTATACACAAGGCATTCCTTATCCTTATTAGTACCATGAAAATGAATTATGTGAATATCATCGAGTCAATGGGCATAATCTATGAAGATGTGTGAAAATCAAGAATTTGATTAAGAATATGTTGGAGACTAGGGAGATAACATTAGATAATGGTGCTTCCACCTCCAATCAAACTCTTGGGATTTATCAAAACCCCTTTCCCTAACATAACACATAACAAAAACATAAAAATCAATAACAACACTAGCCAGTGCAATAATAAAATCAACAATATCAAAATCAAAGGCCAAACTAATAGAATCAGCAAAATCAATAGTAGAACCTACAACATCAAAATAATGGACAAAACCAAGGTCAAAATGGTAATAACCAACAAACCTACCATGTAGTTGCACATGACTACAATAGGGTTGTAGGTCATATTATAGGGGTAACATTAATACCATGCCCATTAATCTTAGATCGATCACTAATAAATCTAGACCATTACTAAATAATACCACTCAACCAAATTACATTGATAATCATTCTTTGACTTAGGACTGCACACAGGTGAACCAAAAAATTGAGACTTCCACTTTTAGATCTTATACTAATAATTCACCCTTGCCACATGACCACATACAAGTGCACTGACAATCGAGATTTGTCCTATCTAGTCCTACACCATTCTCAACATTTGTTATCAATTATGGTCCAACATCTAATCCTTATTATGCAATAATAACTCAAAGGTCAAAGATTACTATCCCAAGCCCATAACTATCTACCACTTTGCCTATTATCCACTGAACCATTTAGCCTCATAATAAACCATTCAACATTGACCAAGATAAGAAGTTTGATATTATGGAAAAATTTCAAAAGATTATAGCACAAATTTATATTTTATATTTGCTATGAATGCCAACAATCCACAAGAATATTTTGAATGATTTTTTAACCCAATCCACTGTTGCCAATGACATATCCCCTAATAAATTTCAATCTTTGGTTTGACACCTAGCTCCATCCCAACAAATCAAATTCAACCAAAGTGATATGTCTTCCCTTGGCCCACTTTATAATAATCCATTGTACATATAAGTTTATATAAAGTAGCATAAAGTGAAATGTGTCCTTATAGACAATGGATCAAGCCTCAACATAATGTCTCTAAAGCTCATCAATTTTCTCGGGTACACAATGGTAGATATCTAGCTAGAAACAATAACTATCAAATGCTAAGATAATCAAGAAAGAGAGTCATAAGGTACCATTAACTCATTAGTTATCATTGGGCCTTTGACCCTTGATACACTTTTCCATGTACTTGATATTGAGTTGTCATATAATATGCTTCTAGGTAGGCCTTAGTTACATGAGATTCATGTAATCCCATTAATGCCGCACCAATGTATCAAATTATCCCACTCAGGGATGGAAGTAAATATTCCAAGATATTTTCACCCATATGAGCAATGCAAACATCTCGAGGTTGAGTTTCAAAGCTATAATTACCAATATGGCATGAATCCAAGTTCTATGTAGAATAAAGGAAAGGCTATACTTATTGATCCTCCATAGGATAATTACATAGATCCTAATACCTTGGATTCCCTTTCCCATATACCACTTCCTAAAGTTGTCAATTATTTCACCATTTTTTATAATGGCCTAAGGGAGTATGTGACCCATGATACCTTCCATATTACCAATCTTCCCTAGAATCCAAAGATAGTTGGATGACCTAAAAGTACCCCACACATGCATTGGCAACAAAATAACAAAGATAAGGGAATTTCCATGTTTGTACCAGTGTTTATCCTAGACCAAACCCTCTCAAAGGAGATGAATCATGGTTATACAATGACAACCAAGTTGAATGTTATAAAAGTGCAAAATATCCTATTCTTAATAGGATCATGGAGCATCAAGACTATAAAGGAAGAGGCCTCAGACTAAATCAAAAAGGAAACATTGATCCAATTTCCATGACTAAGTATAAAAGACTCTATAGAATTGGATTTAAACCACCTAAGGGTTACCCCACATATATTATTTGAGCTCCATCACTGGTGGCTAGTGATGATGATGTTGATAGCAAATCAGAGTTTGATCATAACCTCACTTTGGATAAACTAGATGAGACTAACTTGTTCAATAATAATTCCATTTGTACCCTTACCCCAATCATTCATCACAACCCATTACCATTATACTATCCCCAACTAATAGATTGAGACCAATAAGAATCTATTTTAGCGATTTGTGAGTTTCAGAATGATGAGGCATTTTGTGATTTTTTAGGCCTTAGAGACAAAATTCTATTAGGAGATCATAAATTAGGATTCTCAATTACATTAGATTCTAAAGCCTATTTGGGAGAGTGGGTGAACACCCTTAGCCAAAAATAAATAAATAAAACATTGAGTTCTCAAAGTAAAAACCTCTTTGAGGCACTTTCTAACTAGGGAAAAGTAAAGATAAAGGCTAGTCAAGTGGTGAAAACCTATTTCATGTGCCATTAGATGTGGGGGGTTCATTCTTCTTCAAATTTAGACTAAGAGACCACCAAAAATTATTTTGCCTATGGACCTGAGTTCAATTTTATGCAATAATAAGTATTTGATCAAATTTTTCAATAATTTCCAACTATTTTTGTCACATGGCCAAATCTCCCATTGGGGGACTCAATTTCATCATGCCTAGGAGACATTTAAGAGAAAGTCTTAATAGAGGACCCTGATATCATCTAATAATTCAAGTCTTTGCCTATTATCATAAAATATGGTTTGACCCTTTTAGTCAAAGATATAATATAGGTAAACATCAGGACTCTATCATACCTAAAATAGATAAAATTAGGCATGCCCCTCACTAAGGAGGAATGTCAATTCTTTATAGCTCTGTTGAGAGAATTTATAGATATCTTTGTATGGACTTATTTTGACATGACAAGTTTGAACCCTACCTTGGTTTTGCACCACCTTGTGTTCAATCTTGATACCAAACTAGTGAAACAAAAGATGTGTAAGATGCATCCTCACATTGCTATCTTGGTAAAGAAAGAGTTGGAAAAAACCATAGAAATAGAATGTATCCGGTCCATTGACTACTTAGAACGGATATCTAATGTTGTACTTGTTAGCAAAAATCTTGAAGGAATTAGAATCTATACTAATTTCTAAGACATAAACAAAGTTTGTCCTAAGGATGACTTTTCATTACCTAATATTGACATGATCATCAACTCCATAGTGGGTTATCAAATGCTTTCACTCATGGATGGATTTTTAGGATATAAATAGATTAGAATATCAACAAAAGACCAACATAAAATATCATTCACCACTCCATGGTGAATGTTTTATTATCAGGTAATGTCATTTGGTCTTAATAATTATATAGCTACATATAAAAGGCTCATTACTTTCATATTTCATGATATGATGCATGATATTGTTGAAGACTATGTCAACGACATATTAGGAAAATTAAAAACCAGGGTTGACCATCCAACAGTGCTACGTAGGATATTTGAAAGATTTTGGGATTTCAAAGTTAGACTCAATCCAAATAGATGTGTGTTTGGAGTAACCTCAGGAAAGTTACTTGGATTTATTATGTCTCATAGAGGTATTGAAATTATTCTAGCTAAAGTCCATGCTATAACCAAGATACTACCACCAACCAATTTAAAGTAACTCTATAGTTTTTATGGTAAGATCTAGTCAATCTAATGCTTCATCCCTTAGTTAGTAGAAAAGTGTCATCCATTTACACATATTTTGAAGAATGTATTTGTATTTCATTGGGATTAATACTACCAAATAGCTTTTCAACAACTCAAGGACTATCTAGCTAATCCACCTATTTTGTTACCTCTTATGCTAGGAAGGTTATTTTTATTGTATCTATCAGCTATGAATAATGCCTTTGGGGCACTTTTGGCTCAGCATGATAATAATGGAAAATTTCATGCATTATACTACTTAAGGCATACCTTGGTCACATATGAACACAACTATGTGCTTATTGAAAAATCTTGTCTAGTCATGGTCTTCATAACTTAGAAACTACACCATTACATGTTGAAAAATAAGACCGTGATCATTTAAAAAGTAGATAATCTCAAGTATATACTATCTAAAATATCTTTACAAGGTAGAATGGTCAAATGGATCATGCCTCTTAGTGAGTTTGACATAGAGTATGTCAATTAGAAGGTAATCAAAGGATAGATCCTTGCAGGTCAACTTGCTCAAGCTCCCCTTGTAGACACAAAGCCAGTCACATTTCATTTTCTTGATGAATCCATAATTATTTTCACTAACACACCTCTTGAGGAGCAACACTTAAAGTTGTATATTGATGGTTCATTTACTACACATGGATCAGGGGTAGGCCTCTTATTTATTACACCATAGGGAGATTTGATCCCTAAACCATTTAGAATCAGTTTTCCTTGTATAAATAACATGGCTGAGTTGAAACACTTGTCACAAGACATTGATAGGTAGTAAATTGGAACATATCTCATCTCTAAGTTTATGGTGATTCTTAGTTAATCATCAATCAAGTCACATACCATTTCCAAACCAAAGATGTCAATTTGGTTGTATATAAGGCTATCGTCGATACCTTAAAGCAAAAAAATACAAATATCTAATTTGAGAATATACCAAGGGCTAGTAATAGAACTATAGATACCATGGATACTATCATCTCTCTAATTTGACAAATAGATAAAGCTAGAGAATCTCAGTTCCTTATTGATAATTTGTTCACACCAACTCATGAACCTTCAACCATTGTAATGATTTGTGATATTATTGGTCCTAATTCTATTTGGTACTCAAACCTTTACAAAAACCTTCATAACCAAGTTCTACCACCTAACCTATCTCAAAAACAGAACAAAGCCTTTATTAATCATTTCACTCATTATACTCTACTTGGATCCACCCTTTACCACCACAATTCTGATGGAAATCTACTTTGTTGTTTAACTTCAATAGAGTCTACACTAGCATTAACAGAATTTCACAGAGTATGTGGACCTCATTATAGCGAGGTGGTCCTATATAAAAATATCTTATGTACTAGTTATTATTATCCCATGATGAACACAGATGCAGTTGTATATGTAGAGAAGTGTGACAAATGGAAATGACATGTTAATATGATTAATGCCCCAACACAAAATCTAAAAATAATGTTGATACCATGGCCATTTTTTACATGGGGACTCAACCCCATTGGGAAAATAAACCCCACTTCATCTAATGGCCATAAACATATCCTTACCACCACTGAGTATTTCACTAAGTGGGTTGAAGCTATACCCCTCACTTGATTGAAAAGAAAATTTATAAATTCATATTCAACCATCTCGTTTTCCATTATAGTATCCCCTCTGACATTATATCTGATAATGGAGGATTTTTCAAGAACAAGGATGTTGATAAGATATGTACCAAATATAACATCACACAACATTGTTTTACATCATATTACCCTTAATGTAATGTCCAAGCTAAAGCAAAGAATAAAACCATTGTCAATATTCTCAAAAATATTTTCAATGATGTCAATCATGATTGGCACCTTTAAATATTCCCTATCCTTTTGGCATATCATACCAATCACTATAACCCCATAAGAGCCACTCCATATTCACTTGTTTACAATATAAAATCCATGCTTCCCATTAAGTTCAAGTTGTCTTCACTATGAATATATTTCAATCATGTCTTAAATGATCATGACTATTGAGTAGCTAACCTAAAAGAGCTAGACCTACTTGATGAAAAATTCATAGCTCTACTCAACAATCTTCAGGCATATCAAAACCAACTCAAAAGCCACTAAAATCAACATGTCAAGTATAGAACATTTAAACTTGGTGATCTTGTTCTTAAAGAAAACCAAAATAATACCATGGATGAGAAGAGGCATAAAGGTAAATTCAAACCAAATATGATAGGGAATTTCATTATTACTATAGATTATGGATCAAGAGCATACATGCTTGCCACACTAGACAAAGATGAACTTCTTGAGCTGATGAATATTATTCACCTCAAGTGGTATAATGCTTGAGTGCTAGGGTGTATTGTCTATAAGGACTATTTCATATTATGTCATTATGTCCCTATTCTTTTTTTTATGAATATCATGCTTATAATTCCTTTTATCCCATTCCATCTACTTTACCATCCCATTCTATCAACCAACCATGTTCTAAATCCTATCTACCTATCTCGTTTGACCTTGGTTTTTCCCATTAGTTACACATTTTTAGTACCAAGGAATCTAATTAGTTTCATCATTTGTTTCAATTAATTCAAACATATATCATATTTTAGAGTAGTATGACAAAAGTTTTGATAGTTACTCCTTTTTTATCACCAGTTTTGCTACTAACTATAACCACCTTTGAGAAAATTAGTACCATTGATCCATGTCGTTGTGTCCTAATTATAAACACCTATGGGAAAACTAAGGGAAACATTTATTTATTAAGACTTGAAATACCAACTTACCATTTCCTATGTCATAATATGCCTTTTTACCAATTGTGCCTATTTTGTTTGAATTAACTACACTAGTCAAATTCCTCCATTGTAGGATGGAACTACAGTGACTTAAGTTCCTACTCTGGGACTATATAGGAAATGATAGATAATTTTTGAGGTTATCTCAATCACCCTTTCCACCATGCTCTCACTATTTTATGAGAAACCTAAGTTTGAATGCTCTCACTATTTTTTGAGCAACCTAATTTTAAACACTCTCACAATTTTGTGAGCAACCTAAGTTTGAATTCTCTTTATATTTTATGAGAAACCTAGGTTTTAATGCTCTCACTATTTTATGAGAAACCTATGTTTGAACCCTCTTACCATTTTGTGAGAACCTAAGTTTGAATGCTCTCACCATTTTGTGAGTAACCTAAGTTTGAATGCTCTCACCATTTTGCAAGCAACCTAAGTTTCAATGTTCTCACCATTTTGTGAGAAACCTAAGTTTGAATGCTCTCACAATTTTGTGATCAACCAAAGTTTGAATTCTCTCACCAATTTGTGAGCAACCTATGTTTGAATGTTCTCATCATTTTGTGAGATTAAACCCTTTAGTGTCTCATCATTCTTGATAGAATTGAGATACTTCAAAAAATTCCAAAAACATTTATAAAATCATTAGAAAAACCAAAAACATTGACCATGTCTTTACCTTAAGGATTCTGGGAACCCTTACTAAGTTGCAAGAAAAATCACTTATCACTTAGTTTCCCCATCATTTTTGGCCTTTTGTCTCATGCACTTGCCATTTTTCAAGACCGTTCCTATTCTTCTATCATATCCATTCTATTTGTTTTCATCATTTATCACATTCTTCCCATTCCTTGGGAGAACTACATTTGGCTTGAAGTTTTTTATTGGATATTACATCAATGGAACTATGTAGGTAGCATCCACTTGCCTAGTGAATATGGAGATAGCTCAGCCACCCCCTTCCTTTTCTTTTATTCCCCCATTTTGTTCATCTGTTAAGTTGTCACCTATTTTTCTAGGGGAAATATTCATATGGTTTCTATTACATTATTTGTTTACTTTTTTCTACTTACTTTGTTTGTTTGTCTACCTATTTGTGTGCTCTTAGCACTATTGCCTTGATTCGGTTTATGTGTGTTCATTAGGTGATTTATTGCACATAATTATACTCAAATCCATCCATATTCATATGTTTACATTTTCATCATGGTTTCTATCATTGGTGCAGTATTTTATATTTGAGTATTGGATTTTGGGAGTCAGTCCTTATGTATATTTCGACCAAGTCCTCATAATGTTAAACCATGATTCCTACCAACATGTGCTACAACAAACCTTAGCTTCAAGAAGTCTATTCACTAATGACATAATAAATGTCTCTTTAGCACCAAAATCATGATTTAATCCCAATCATATCCCAAATAGAGTAATTAACCACAAAATAATTTTAACCTTTATTATTTCAAACAAGAATCTCCCTCCTAATAGGTTGTTCTAATTCATCATTACCCTTTGTGTTAATTTATCATCATCCTTAACTAATTTTATCATGTTTTCCATAATCGGGGTCCAATGATTCTAACTACCTCTGGGAAAATCATTGCACACCATTCCACCTACATTTCTCAATGATTATAGCCACCTTTGGGCAAATCATTATGTTCTCACTACTTTACTTTTTTTGCCCATAAAGGGGCACATTGTTATCTTGTTTATCTACCCTAACTGGGGCAGCTCCATCTTCTCAATGATTAAAACCACCTTTGGGCAAATCATTATGTTATCATACCATGTTTCCACTATCAGGGTATAATGTTTATAAACACCTTTGGGTAAAGCATTATACATAATACCACTTGCATTTTCAGTGATTTTTAATACTTTTTCAAAATCATTATGTTTTAACCCCATCATCTTTCCTTTCTTTTGTCCCCTCATTTTGTTTCTTATCAAGGGAACATTTGTCGACCTACTTGTGCCAACCATTCCCTCAGGGGGCATCATATAGTTAGTTTATCATCATTGTAGTTGTAGGAATACATGAACTTTTTATTCTTTGAGAATATGTTATTATGCTTATATCTTGTAATATCTTCCCAAATAGGAGCAAACTATAGACACCTAAATCTAGCCACCAATGACTTACAACCAAGATTTTGACCAATTTCCACCTAAAGTGCATAATTTGGCCTAAAAAAACTAAAACATGATAAATGATGTGAAACTAAGATATTCAAGTGCTATGTTTGGCTACAGTATCATTAAATGGGGTATTGCAATTTATAGGCTAGCT
The DNA here is from genome assembly GCA_037957365.1 of Torreya grandis. Lineage (NCBI taxonomy): Eukaryota > Viridiplantae > Streptophyta > Pinopsida > Cupressales > Taxaceae > Torreya > Torreya grandis. Next base: position 136,141 of record JARHVA010007330.1, on the reverse strand, counting down.
AACTTTGATCAGATAATTTTGAGTCAAAATGCCAATTTTGCACCTAGGTGCTTTGGATTGTTTTTTCTTATCAAATATCTTACACAAGACACATGCCTTTATTATTTGATATTGGTAAAATCCTAAATGTAATAATGGATCTAACACATTTTACATTGACTTATAATTATAATCTATTCAATAACAAGACATTCTGATCAATTTTAGTAATTTTAGGTGGAGGATAGTCAAGCTCCATTGCAACAAACTTCATGAGCACAAGCCAAACAAGCCACTGCAACAACATTTGGAGCATCCATGGAAGGTGAATGATTCTTGTTTTTCATTAATTTTTAGTTTTTTTTTTCATTTATTTAGTTTACTAATCTCACCCTAGTAACTAGGCATGAAGCTGTTAGTTTAGTGTGTTGTTTGTCAATTTGCATTGTTTATTTTGTCACTAACACAAAACTAATCTCCTCTTCTTAGTCAAATTCCTAGTTCATAGTTTCAAGTTTTCAAATTTGGTAAATACTAAAATCATGAGTTTATATACATATTTATAATATGTTTTATTAAAATATAATATGTAAACCACTTTCTATTTTTTATCAGACCTAATGCAGACATAATTAGTTATGCACGTAGGCAACCCACTAGCAAATTTGGAGAAAATTTCATCTACCGGTCTCTACAGGTGATATCCAACTATGAAACATGGTAAAAATGATGTTAATGAGTGTTTATGAGCATAAATAATATTATTTTGGATTCATACATAAGGGAAATACCCTCTATTTTGTCACAGCCATGTACTTGTCTATTGATAACCACCATTGGAGCTCGAAAGGTTTTTGAAAAATACAGGTATAACAAAAGATTGTTTGACTTTTTGGGAGTGTTTTAATTTGTTTTAAATTGATTATATGTCTTCATAAACCTGATGAGAGTGTGCACACTCTTTTTTTAATACAAGGATGCCCTTGAGGGCTAGCTAAGGCATGCGAAACATAGGCCTATGTGCACAAGTCTAAATTTTTTGCCAGTTTCAAAGTTTTGTAAAGTTTCATATGATTGATGGAGTTGTTTCAGGTATTATAAATGTGTTTTAAATCATATGAATTTAATTAAAAATTCGTATTGGTCTCCCAAGGATAAATTCAAACTTTTCAAGTTTTGACACCTAGTTTGAGCCCCTCTTCAGATGCTCATATCTTTCACTACATAAGGAGTTGGGAAAAATGATTTTATTATGTTTTGATTACCCATATTTAATTTAAATTATTTTTGGATTTAGGTTATTTAAGGCCCTGATATTTTTGAACAATTGTTAAGACCAAAAATTGCTCAAAATACCCTTCAAAACCCTCTCTAGTGGATCAATTAGCTCCAAGCTTCTTCAAATGAATTATTATTCACTAGTTTCACAATAATTAAATTTTAAATCATTAATTAGCTCCTATAATCATATTTTGTGTCTATATTGAGAGAGAATTTGGTACATATGGGCTATTTTGAGGCTCTTTTTCGCTATTTTTGTAAGCTTCTCAAAGGTGTTAAAAGGATAATATGTTTAAATGGTTTGTAGAGATTATCATAACCATAGAATTTCATTGAATGGTATTATATGATCTCTTTAAATCCATCATTTCCTGTTAGCACTCAAAAAATTGAGTTTTGGGTCTCTAAATAAAAAATTATAGGTTTGGCCTCCATAATGGAGCCTCGAGAAATGTTTTAGGTGTATTAATGGAAATTAAATGACCTAAAGATATAATAATAACTCCTAAAAATACATATTAAATTCTTTGGATACTCTAACAAGATTATATCTCATAGGAAAACTTTAGGGTGAAAGATCTCATGGTGACCTAGGCTCTCAAAGGGTCTCCAATGGTGGAGTACAAGCTAAAGGAAATGTTTTTCAGGTCTAATGGTGTCTAAAGGAGGAAAAGGGATACATGTCAACATGAAATTAGAATCAATTCACTTTATGTTTTCCTAGGTAAAAAATGCTATCTTCACTAACCACTAGTGGTCAAGGGTGACTTTTAAAAGATGTTAATCGTCAGGATGAGTTATAAAAGATGCTAATGGTTAAGAGTAACTTCTAAAAGATGGTAATGGTAAAGTATGGTGTGATATGTAACTAGGGAGAGTTGAGAGGAGTTTGATAGAGATTATATAGGATTGAATACTTTTTTCCAAGTGATGAGAGAATGGCATCATTAAGTCAAGTTGAAATTAGAACATAAAGTGCTCTAATGTGAAAACTTAAGCCTTTTAAAGAAAAAAGGTGAAAATGAAAGCCAAATTGAGGAGCTAAATCATAGAAAAATGAGACCCATATCTCCTCCTACAATGGGATGAGTAGTGTGAACACCTTTAAGTGGATTCAAGTCTTTTTGGAACCCTTCTACCCCTCTCCTTCTCTCCTTTTCTATTTAGGACCTCTCATTTATTACTGAGAAGCATGCTTCTTGATTTAACAAAGGGAAACTCTATCAAATTTTGTAATGAGATAAACTATTTAATTTATTAATATTGATCACCTTCTACTATGCTTGCATTTTTGTGTGTATTATGGGTTTTTTGATGAGGATCATGTGGTGGGAGTTCTCCCCTTGATTTTTATCCTCTCCCTTCACCTTTGTGCATGATAAATTTGATTTTTTTGTCTTGAGTCATGTTTATCAGTAATAGGTCTGATTTATGATGTGAATGAGTCTATTCCTTCATATTTTAGCCCATTTTTACAATATTTCTAAGGAATTACTTATGCAAACTCAGCTAGTGTTATGATTGTGTGAGTGGTAGATATTTTGGATTCAATTATGTGTGTTTTAATGTAACTAGAATATCATTATATGGTGTATCACCTTTATTTATGTTTTAATTTCTTATTTTTTCCATTATAAACCCTTTCCAAAGTCATATAATTAGCTTATAAAGAGCTTAAATGATACACCTAGGGAGATGGTCCATAACCTAGAGGTTCAACCCCACAATGGGATACCCATAGCCTAGGGTTGTTCCCTTTTTTTATCTTATTTAAAGATATATTGAATAACCCTCTCCAAGGGTGAAATTATATGATACAATAATATCTTCTACCCTTATTTACACCATTTCTCCTATCACCACCAACCAACCAATTTCTACCCCCCTTCAAAATTTGGTACTTTCTATACCCATACCCTTCCATCTATTCACAGAAGAGTTAATACACAACCCCAACCATCTACCCACCCATCCATACCTCTAAATTAACCCACCTCCATCCCATAAAAAATACCCATAACATATTACAAATATGTTCCGAATCCATAAGGATACATAACACCTTTTATCCAACCTTTTATACCCATCAACCCTTTTATGGAACCATCCCAACCTATAATGACCACATACCAATATGTGTTATCTTCTCAACCCTATACCTCTTATCCATACATTTATTTCACCTAACCTCCTTACCATCCAATTATGGATATTCCCAACCTCAAACATATTTGGTTGAGATGTTAATTTATAAAATGTCCAATCTTGAATCATATATCTCTAAGGATCATAACCATTTATTATATGATCAAATATCCAATGAACCTATCAATACATCTATTCATATCTGATCGTATCCTCCCCAATGGTAAATACCTAGGTTTTCTAAGTTCTAAAGCAAGTAGGACCCCCAACAACACTTAAAGTATTTTTCCATTCTTACTCTTTGATTGCATATGATGATGATCTTCTCCTTCATACCTTCCCCATGTCTTTATCAGGACTAGCACTATATTGGTATATTTCTCTCACCAAGCACTTCATCTTTTCATTTTCTCTAGTTTCCCAAGTATTTTTAGATCATTTCTCAGTAAATATATCTATAAAGGTCTCTATTACCAACCTCTACTCCATTAGGAAATTTGATGATGAATCAGCTGCCAATTTCATAGCTAAATGGAGAGGTCTCATCAAAAAAAAAATTCTCCTTACCCCAACATAAATTTATTAAGATCTTCTATAAATGGTGTGCCAAACATATCTACCCTACTCTTCAAGTTTAAACTTCCTAAACTTTTGATGATGCTTTTACCATGACACAAAAATTAGAAATCTAAGCCATTAATGAGGGGAAACTGAAACTACATAACAAAAATTCTAGTTTTAAATGTAATGACCATTTCTCCACCAAAACAAACAATCAACCCAACCATCCCAATACCAAATCAAATTCATCTACCAATTCAACTATACTTAAAACCTCTCTACCACTAACTATCAACAAACCCAACCCAGCTAATTATTCTAACTCTTCTAACCAACAAAACCAAAACCAAAACCAAAACCAAGTTTTCCAAAAACAATATACACCAATAGGTGAGTCTTATGCTTCTATTTTGGATAAATTACTTAAATAAAACATCATACAGCTTCCCCCAATATAACCTCCCTAATAATATGATGCCTCTCACCCTACATCTAGTTGGTATAATGAGAATACTCTTTGTGCTTTCCATCATGTCATTCGACATGGTGTTAGTATGTGAAATACCCTTAAAACTATCATCCAAAACATGATTGATAAGGGAGAGATTATGTTAAATAATCCTAATTCACCTCCAAATTATTCCCTTCATATCTTTCATATACCTTTTCCTAACCATGCCCCTTCCAACAACTATAATGATAATAAACCAAAATCATCTCACACTCATGATGCGCATACAATTAACATCATTATTAGTGAACCCATAATTAAGGATACCATTAACTCATCTACCCCTTCCTCCCTTCCACTCATTAAAGTGATGGATTCTCCCTCTATACCTTTAGACATTCAAATAGAGGAAACAATTACTCCTTTTTCTTTACTTGTTGAGACCATAGGCTTATCCACATCTCCTTTGATAGAAATTCCAAAGGAAGTAACCATTTTTTCAACCACATCTTCACCCACTGCACCTATTAATGTGATTGAATTACCTTCCATTAGTTTTTATATCCAAACAAAGGAAGATATCATATCCACCACTTAACTTGATGCGATCACACCTTTCTCACCTATCTTAAAACCACCCATTCCCTCTTTAAGAACCATACCAAAAGAAAAGCTCACATTACCTACCCTTTCCATGGAGGAAACATCCTTTCAAACCTTTAAACCCTCCATAAATAACATAGGTGAAGAAACCATCCCTTTACCTCCTCCCATGGGCTTAACTTTTGAAAACATCGACCAAGGAATTAAAACCATTTATAATCATTTTTTATAGATTATTCCAATGTCTAAAGTTTACTTCTCAACCCAATATAGATAGAGCCACTTTTTTGCATCATCTTGGCCTCCCTTACTAAAATAAACCTAAACCTTCAACCTCACTAGCATCCACAACCAAACCTATCATTACCTCAATCCCATCCTTAAACACTTCTTCCTCTAAAACCATAGGAGAACCATCCAACCTAACACCACCTAAAGTTTTGAAATCACCTTATACATCTCTAACCAAACCCATCAAGAATATAGGAATACTTCCTACACCTATCCTTGCTCACCCATCTTTGAAGTTGGACTTAACCCCTTTTATTCCACTAAAGAAAACCACAACCAAACCAATTAGGAAGGTGGAACCACCTAAAATCACACCTTAAAATAGACCTATACCAACTCTTTCCCACTAACTTTACATCTTATGACCCCATACCTCAACTATCCCCATTACCTATTCCTCATCTAATGAATCTTCTCCTTTTACTCTACCCACACCTACCTCCAAATCAACCAAATCTCTATCATTCTTAACTAACCTAACTACCTCTACATTTTGACATATAACCAGACTTTCACCCTCTACCTCTAAATCTTCCACCTCCAAAAAATCCCTAACCAAACAATCCTAATTGAAACCACCTACAAAAACTATTCCACCACCTCTAATTTTTATAGTGAATCCTACTCCTAGTAAGGCTCCCATTTTTAAAACCAAAAACCCAACAAATTCAACAACATTGATTGAATCTTATTCAACCATTATAAAAAGGTTGTTACAAACCTCTTATTTAACCTTACCACCCATCAAACCTTTTTACCCTTCATGTCTTAAACTATCTTGGTTCAATGACAATTTGATTTTCTCATACCATAAGACTCCTAGACATGATATAGAGAAATGCAAAGATCTCAAAACACTTCTCCAAAGCTTATGAGATGAGTATAATCTATTATTATATGAACCTCTCTTGAGCCCATTATCAACCCAAGCACCAACTCAACCCATCCAACATTTACCTACTCCTCTACTCTCATCTAAAAGTGAGGAGGAATCAAAAAATTCACCTTGCCCAACACCTCCCTTAATACACACTATCCATATGGTTACCTGATCTTAGGCCTAACAAAAGGATAAGGGAATATCAAAAGTTTCAATACCATAAACCTACCCTTCTACACCTCAACCTTCCAACCAAAACCAAGCACATTCAACTCTACCTTTGCCTTCTCAAAAAGCCAAAATATCCATTTTTTGTGAATTTCCTTCCAATAATTTTGAAACCATCTAGCAAGTAGTGTTAAAATAGCTTCACCAAAAACCAATGAAGATGAAACTTTATGAACTAATCAAAACCTCACCCAATCATCACCAATTATTGAGTAGATGTTAAACCAAAATATCCTCAACCTCTTACATCCTTTGTCAGAGCCCTTCAACATTATACCTTCATCACCTTATATGATATGGAAATACCTTCTATCTATTCTAAGGATCCCAATCCTCCCCTCTTCATCATTACATACATTAATAAAACCCTCATCAAAAGGGTGATGATTGATAGAGAAGATAGTCTCAACATTATCTCCTCTTATGCGTATGACCAACTTAAATTTCCTAAGAACATCATGTTAAAAACTACAGTGGTCCTCTACTTCTTTAATGATACTATGGCTACTACCTTGGGGTAGTTGTCCTCCACATCTGCTTGGGACCTTGAATGATTCCCAAACACTTTTATGTTGTACAGTGTGAGTTTTAATACAACATTTTTCTTGGATGCCCTTGGATTCATGCCATAAGTTATGTCCCTTCTACCTTACATTGAAGTGTTAAATTTGAACATGAATGTCCAGTTCTTACCATGAAATCTGACCCTAGTCCTTTTTCCTCATGAAATATGACATATAAGTCCAATGATTTTCTCATTCCTCCTTCATCCACCTTACCACCAACCAATAACAACATTGCCTCATCAACCAAAACTAACAACACCTCCACCCCTACCATCGATGAAGATTCAACTTGTTCATTTATACCTTATTAATATATCCTCATAAAGGACCCCTTTGAACCCACATTCCAACATCTCTCATTGAGGGAGTACCATCTTCTAGTTTTGGATGCTTTCTCTACTCCTCAAGAGTATGGAAACCTCACTCATCATCCTATTTATGACCCTAAGATTGGAACCATCATACCTTTTGGGCCTCCCAACCATCAAAATAAGTTAATATATGAGAGACTTGATCATCCACTTCTTTCTTCCATTGATACCTCTACAATCCAACCATTTACCTTTGATTTCTCTTATCTTGGCAAACCAATATTTTCCAAACTATACCTCTATAGGTGAGCTTGGAAATGATTTATCCTAGGCTATTATGAGCATGTATCTCATGAGTTACCTACAATCAAAACCTAAAAACCTTATGAGTTATTCAGCCTTGGGTTCCTACCACCAAAATAACCCACTTCGCTTAAACACATCACCATCATCAATGAGGATATCCCATCCTTACCAACCCTATCTCCTTCAAAGTCAAAGGATTTTGATATCATCCCACCTAATTTTTTTTGGGATCAATACTATTATTTTAGGCCCCCTAACTTATCAAAAGGATGTTTAAACTAAAACCCTTCATCTCATCCATCCTAAAATGGTAGAAAATGATTCTCCTACCATCAAAACCATCCAACATGAGGATGATGATTCCATTCTCACCTACCTCATTGTGAGGGATTATTCTATCCATAAATCCCTTCCTCCTAAGAACCAAACCATGTTGAATGAATCAACCATCAATGTCAACTTGGGTACTGAGGATAACCCTTGCATTATTAAGATTTGAAAATCCTTAGATTCTATAGAGAAAAAATATTACCCTTTTTTTCTACATGATCAAAGAATAGAATTTTTTTGGTCTTATGAGGATATGCCTAGAATCAACCCTTATATGGCCTTGCATAACATTGTCACCCATCCTAATGCTAAGCCTTTTTGGCAAAAGCTTTATAGGATGCACCCTTGCATCACCCTTCTAGTTAATAAGAGATTCAACACCTCTTTTTTGTTGACTTTATCCATCCCATTGATTACTCTCAAGTGGTTTCGAACATCATTCCCATTATAAAACCCATAGGGGTACTTCACCTCTATATCAAATTTTGTGACCTTAATCTCACTTACCCAAATGATGAGTTTCCTTTGCCTAACATTGACCAACTTGTTGATCTTACAACTGGCCATGAGATGTTATCTCTCATGGAAAGTTTATTGGGATATAATCAAATCTTCATTGCCTAAAAATATCAGCTTGAATTTTTTTCATCACCCCATGGGGAACATTTTACTATAGGGTCATGCCTTTTAGTCTGAATAATGTTGAAGCCACTTCCCAGTATGCAATGACCTACATATTTAAGGATATAATCCATAAAATCATAAAAGATTATGTGGATTATCTCCTTGGGAAATATAAACATTTCAAGGATCACATAGCCATTCTCACCATAATATTTGAATTCTCAATCCATTTCCATTTCAGACTCAACCCTAATAAATGTATTTTTTTGTCCTTTCTAGAAATCTTCTTGGATTTATCATCTCTCTTTGACAAATTGAAGTTGAACCTACCAAATTCAGATTAATTTTGGAAATGCTTCCTCTGACACACCTTAAGAAACTCCATATCCTATAGGGGAATATCCAATCCATGTATCACTTCATCTCTTAATTATCTGATAGATGTAAACCTTTTCACCACCTTCTTAAGAAAGACACATCTTTTAAGTGGACTAAGGACTACTAATAAGATTTTGATTCACTATAATAATACCCTCTTTTCCCACCCATTTTTACCCCACCTAAAGAGGATCAACCCTTTTACCTTTACATATCTGCCACTAACCATTCCGTAGGGGCAATGTTTGCTCGCAAATAAAAAATTTTCTACTACATAAATCAAATGATTTTAGAGTATGAGATTTGATACACCCATTCTAAGAAACTTTATGTTACCATCATCTTTGTGGTTTCTAAAATTCATCATTACCTTCTTAATCACAAAACCTACGTCATCACCAACACTGATCCACTCAAGTACATGCACTCTAAACCATACCAAAACTAGCTTATGGAAAAGTGGATTATGTTCTTGGCTAAGTTTGACATTGATTTCCTTTATTAGAAGTTAATTAAAGGGAAATTCATTTCTGACCAATTGGCTAAAGCTCCTCTACCAGATAACCAACCCCTTCCTCTTACATTTCCTAATTAGTCCATCGTGACTCATTATGAAGAGGACCCCACCTACTAAATGACCATGTTCTTCGATGGATCCAAATGCCAATGTGGTGGGAATGATAGAGATATCCTCATTCCCCTTGAAGGTGAACCTCTTCCTCTTTCCTTTAAACTTATCTTTTAATGCACCAATAATGTGGATGAGTATGAAGAACTTGTCATAGGTCTCTAAACCACTCTAACTTTGGGAATTAAAACCATTACCTCTCTTTGGATATTCCAAACTTGTGGTCAAGTAGGTTAATATATCCTACCAATGTAAGAAGGATGTATTAAAAATTTAAAAATAACTTGTAGACATACTCTTAGCATCATTATATTATTACTTGATCCAATCTATTCCATGATCTACCAATAAGTTCATAGATACGATGGCTTTTCTTGCTTCCCAAATCCCATATCAACTTGTTGAGTCTAAACTCCTTATTAACATCCACCATTTTATTACACCTTATATCCATTATTAAATTCCTACCATCTGTAGTATATAGAAACATCCATGTGACATATGGTACAAACAAACCTTCAACTACCTTAACCTTAGCATCATTCTTCCCAACCTCTCCAAGAATGACCAAAGAGCCTTTGTTCAGAGTACCTCCCATTACATCATAATAGGGGGAATTCCATACAAATGTGGTTTCAACAACCTCCTTCTCCATTGTCTACATAGTCATGAAGCTTCCCATGCTATCAGGGAAATTCATGACAAAATCTATGGGGGACACTTTAGTGGCCTAACTATCGCTAAACACATCCTTCACCTTGGATACTATTGGCCCACCCTCAACTAGGAATATTTTGATTATGTTAAGAAGTCTGTAAAATGTTAGTAGCACACAAATTTACATCACACACCTACCTATGGCCTACAACTATCCAAATACTATTGGACCTTCTCACAATGGGGCCTTGATCTCATTGTGGAAATAAATCCTCATTCTTTATAATGAAACCAATCCATCATTACCAACACTAAATATCTCACCAAGTGGGTGGAATCCACTCCTCTCATCTCAACTAAAGTCAACAAGATAGTCGATTTGATCAACCACCATATTGTCTGTCATTTCTATGTTCCCCATAAGATCATCATCGATAATAATATATATTTAAAGAACAAACAAGTCCAAGGTATTTGATATGCATTTCGAATTAATTTAAGCTTCTCCTCACCTTACCATCCACAAGCAAATGGAAATGTAGAAGCCTTTAATAAAACCCTCAACAAAATGCTGACCAAAGTAGTCAGTGTTTTAGGTCAAGATTGGCACTTGCATATGCCCTTTGCTTTGTGATAGCATTTAAACCTCTATGGGTGTTACCCATTTCTCTCTAATCTTCAAAGAAGAGGTAGTCTTACCTCTTAAAGTTCAATTTCCCTCTCTTCACATATCTTTATAAGAGATCATTTTAGAGAGAAACTATCATCAATAACATCTAGAATGACTTGAGCTACTTGGCGAGCATCACCTCACAACACTTAACCATCTATGTGTCTACCAAGAATGAATCAAGAGTGCTTATAACAAACACCTAAAAGAGTGATAATTAAATATTGGATACCTCATCTTAAAATAAAATAGCATGAAACCAATATGGAGAAAATAAAAAGAGTCAATTTTGTTTTTAATTGGATTGGACCCTACATTATAACCCATAAGTAAGGATCAAAAGCATACCTTATATCCTCTCTCAAAGGTACACCAGAACTTGAACCTCTCACTACTTCACATTTTCATCCATTCTTTTGTTAAAAATGGATCAAACTCACCTTCTTGTCTAACATAAGCTCATCCATTGATTTATGAGATTTTCACCTTCACCTAACTATCGATTTCCCTTTGAATACAATTGATTACAACTTAATACCATGTGATAACCATCACAATCATATCCTAATCATAAATATGGGTACCATGGCTCTACCCATGGCAAGGTTCTCATGGATTATTTTTTTCTCTAATCAAAGGGAATCCTATGATCATTTGTCTCTCAAATCTCTCTTTTCACCTTCTTGTGCTAAAAGTTTTGCTCTCATAAAGGCAAACCTCTAAGCCTCATTAGACTTATCCATATCTAAAACCTTGCAGTAAAATAATTTGGGATTATAAAGTATTACTTGGGTCACATATATTTATCATAGTAGACTATTCCCCTGAAGGATAGCTATCCAAAAACTAAATTTATTAAAATATAGAATACTCCTTTAAAGGACAACCACCAAACATACAAACCCAAACTCATACCACTCCCTTGAAGGATGGATAAATTAATTAAGTAAAAATAAATCATTTTAAGATTCCCACATCGATATTCACAACTTATCAAAAACAAAATTATTAAACAAATGACCCTATATCAAAATCAAAATCCCCAAAAATCTGTAATCAACTTTCATATATATCACTATTAGACTTATTATATTGATTAACCTACACTTTACATTACAACATGGACTTGTCTACTTTGGTTCTTAGGTCACCTATAGAAGGGGAAAACTAACCCACAGAAGGTTACCTTACCTATCAACCTATTTACCCATTCACCCATCACCTATCTCCTCTTTATACCATCTTTTAATCAATGGAATATGAACTTACTTGACACAATGTGATAAAGACACTCTTTTATCAACCAAAGCATGCTAATGCAAAGCATTCAAAAGGATTATGTTCCTTAAACCAATCCAAATTTGGTTTTGTTAGGTCCTAACAAATAAAATACATCATTATTTTTATTTACCCTTTTATCATTGGTTCATGTAGACATACATCTCATGATTCTCATTTCTTTTTCCTACATTTAGTTTGTTATCTAACTTATTTTATGTATTTTCATTACATCCTTAACCATAATCGCATCTCCTCTACATGATCATGAATAATGAATATCAATGGTGAACACAACATTATGAACCATATATATAAACCACATCATATATCTATCTTATATCAAATCATCATACATCATCTATCTAACTATAATATCTTCCTCTCCATTTACCATAACATCACAAAAATTCATTATATAACATTAAATCATAAAAACCACATCAGCATAACCATCAATCAAACCATACATTATCATAAACATCATATCTATTAGCCAAAATAAACATCATCCATAAATCATCACATGCCTAAAGCTATTGAGTCCACATCTCATGAGCATAAAGCATAAAACATCAAAACCATGAACCATAAACCATGAACATAAATTATATATATCCTCATGAAACATAAATCATCATGAGCATCATAAACATCATTTACATCAATTCAATAATACATTCAACAATGTATAAATATCTCTCTCATGTACATCTTGTATCATCAATACATAGGTTGGTATCAAAATCATGTACATACAACATATCAAAACATATAATATCATGCCGCTAAGGGACAACTACTACTAGCCTCTCTTGCTCCTATACCTACACTACTATCTGGTTTTGATCCTCTTGGAATCCCTATATGTCCACTTACTATAGAGGCCCACTACCTTAGGGTCACTACAATTGGTCACCTACTAAACTAGCCCTGTACTTTCCCCATATTGGCTACTCTAGACACTGTGTTAGAACTATGGCCTTGCAATATCTCAACTCCTCAATCATGGCCAAGTATCATGTCATAGAAATCATCTATGGTGGCCCTCTTGTTGGTTTTACCATTGGTCCTACCCTTTACTTTAATTTATCTCTCTCTTAAGTCACCAATCCCAGTGAGGTCCTCACCTAATCTCTCTCCCCTATAAATGTCAAAACTTGACCCTATAAAGTGACAATCTATCCATATAATGTGGTCACCTATCCCTATAAACCTATAATATAAGCATATATAGTTTCTAATGCTATCACTACCTATCCATCCTGACCACCACCCTGCACTTATGCCCCAACTAGATCCATATCGATGGCCTATCAACCCTCATTATCCCATCCAAAATCAGTGATTATATATTAGGTCTGATACCATCCTACATATCCATTAATAAAACTAGCATCATTTATCACTACTCTAGCTGATATATCCTCATGATCCAGCACTACATGCTATGGTTATGGATCTAGAATTAAAAACTCCACATCCTCTCTCCTATACCTCTAAGAAGGAGCTAAAAGCCATTGCATAATTCCATAATTCCTCCAAACTCTATCAAATGGGATGAGCTCAATCTCACCATCTCACCTCCCATAAACCCAAATCTAGCTCTACAAAGATAATGTGTGATAACTATAGAGGGCCCATCTAGGCTATCCCACATATGGCCTCCACACCACATCACCTATAAAAAACCCTCCAATGCATCTCTAAAATAATCAATGTCTCTAGAACCTCTTCTAACACCTATCAAAGCATAATCTCCTCCCCATCTTAAGATGCTCACTTTATACTCTACCTATGTATAGCCATCCCATGATAGCCCCAAAGGTCTCATAACCCAAATATGCTCATATTCCCAATAATGAATCAGAAACCCAACATTGATACCATATCACTAATGAGCTCAGAATCCCCATAGCTCCTTGTAAATCTAGACCAACAAAATAGGATCCCACCTAAACATTATCCTACCTAGCATCATCTCTACAAACACTCCCAATAGTAGATAGGTAAATCATCCACTTCTCATATATAGAAATGTAAAATAGGATGCCACCATTCATCATCATAATCATCAAACATCAGTCCTATATAGTGATCTATTATAATGTCCTATATCTAAATCATTTGTAATGCCACTTGGCATAGACCTAATCCTCACCATATAATAGCTTCATATGTTAATCCCTATCCTCACTCTTAATGTGGTGAATTGGCTACCCCCAATTAGGGAGCCATGTAATCCTATGCACATCCTCTAGTAGGATGGTCATCTCTGCTGCTAGGAACAAAAATGTGTTCATGGATGGGTGTTATCTCTCTATGAGGGCCATGACCATAGACAAATACCATGGTAGGTGTTGATAATGAACCATGGCTCTAAGGCTGACCTCTTTCATGTGCATCCACTCATCCACAGTCATCCCATCATGGATCTCTATAAAGATATTGGGAACCTAATTTATCATCTAGATTTGGTCTCATACCTATAAAATGATCGAGTTAGCTCACACAATTCATTTTCAATCACTCTACCTAGACCCACCTAACACCAACCATTTTACAAACCTACAACCACCAACATACACTTATTTTAAAATCTACATGAATATATCAAACCAAACATATAACATTTCTACCAAACAACACCTCACTCTAAGCCCACAAAATTTTCTTACAACCTACCTAAATCTACCAAAACCAACACCTACTTGTACATAATAATATTTTCAAAACATTAATCATTTTAGCATGCCTTATCTTAAGCCTAAACTTAGTATTTTTATTACCCCACACCATTTTTCAACATTTTAACACAACTTCTTTTATAATCTATCTTCCCTTATTCTTTGATTGTGGATGGTCCTAGTGACCATGAATGATCAGGTGTGTTTCCTCCTTTGGTGGTCGATCATTAATGACCATGTCTGACCATCAATGATCACTATGTGTGACCATCAGTGGAAAAACCCTTGACCTACCTACCTAAAAACTATCAAAAGTAATACAATTTAACAAAATAATTCACCTCAAACTATCCTACAACCCACCCTCAACCTAAATCTTCTTTCAAAATTAAAATTCATTTTCTACATTTTCCAATCTCACCCAAAACCTATAATTAGGAAAAACCTCCCAAAACTATACAAAATCAATCACAAAATTACACAAATTTAACTTCAAAAATAACCAAATCAACTAACTAATAATTTTAAAACATCACCTACCTCATTCTTCGATCATTGTTAAGGTTAGATCCCACATCCTACTTCTTATCCATGTCCATGTCCACCCTAAATATCTAGTCCCAACTGATCTACTCAACATATGCCTCTCATCAATGAACCACCTCTACCTTAGTTTAATACTTAGTCAACTCTCTCAACTACATGCTAAACACTGAGTCATCAAAATTCATGGAAGCGCGAAGGTCAAATATCAATAGGTAAAATGATATTTATTTTTCACTTTTTTTATATTCTAGATTTTTATGGTTTCCCCTTGACTATCAATGGTCATGGTGATCATCGATGGTCAACCTTGGAAACCTTGATCATCGACGGTCAAGGTATAACATTTAAAAAATATAAGTACCAAACCTAGGTGCCCATATTTTTGAGATCACCTAATCTACACCATACCACAACATGAAATTTTAGAGACTACCCTTCTCTGACCAACCATTTCACCACATCCACCTTGATGTTGTCCATTTTTTACCCAAACACTCACATATTTTATGACAAACCTTGATTTGGTCTTTTTGACTATACCAACCAACCTTACCATGTTGACCATTTGAATTTTCACCACCTTATACATGACCAGACCATTTTTGTTTTTTAATAGAGTACTTCCTACCTAGAATACCTATGAAAACACTGACCATGTCTAGAAGACTTGATAGGATTAACCCAATTATCTATGACCATTACTATGAACTGATTACCCTATCATTTATCCTTCTAAAATCAACTTTATTTTTACCAACATTGGCAATCTTAGTCTCTGTATGATCTTGAATATCAAACATAGTCAAATTTTATGCATGTTTTTATGTTTCATATTCCCAACCCCACATTTTTATCACCTACCTTGTGACTCACACTATACCACTTATCAAACTGTAACTTGATTTTAGTTTCACCTCATCAACTCCTATTTTGAGTGGGAACACCTCCTCTCATACTCGAGGAAAATAGACCTTTGACAAAACAATCCATTTTTTGTTTTACAACTTGTTAATTCAAAGCTGCATAATAAAAAGGGGTAAAATTTAGACACTAAAAAATTGTACTAAGTGTTAAAATGCCTTGGGACCCTTCTTGACCCTATCAGATCTTGAGTCTAGTTAAATACCTAGTTAAATAAATTCACCAACCTACTAACATAACCTTTAACCTTTAACCAAACCTTTTTAACCCCTCTTCTTGACCCCTTTTCCTTTGAACAGTAGATCACTATTGTTCATCTTAACCATTGATGGTTAGCCTGACTGTCAATGGTCAGGACCTCACCTTCTTAACAAATCACTATCTATGTGTGAGATAATGAGGCACAATTTAATATGTTCACCTAATATAGTGCTAACAAACTTCCAAGCATTATGATAATAAAATTCACCCTACAAAGAACCTTCCATCCTCCATCTCTCTTTGCCTATAAAATGAGGGGAGTAGGAGGTGAAATGATCCATGTTCAAGCTATCAAATCTTCTTGCACATAGGTATTCAATCTCTCCAACATCTAATCTTCCTTCAATAGCTCAACAACAACAAAAAATATTTGAACCTTTACCAAATTGGATTTTGAGGCCAAACTACTATTACTCTTGAATAATTACTCTAGCCTTCAACCATCAGTCATCCAATAAGTTATAGGTATATTCTACTTGTTATTTGTTTCATTGGATTTCTAACCCCCTTGACTTGATTAGAAGTATTTTCAGCTTGTTTCCCAAATTTTGGATGTATGATAGAACCATTATTGGATCATTTACCCATTTTGTAAATCTTTTTTGAGTACCTTCAAAAATCCACAAGAAAATTCTAATGATTATCACAACTACAAATGCTCACCCCTAACTATCGATGGTTACCCAACCACCGATGACCAGCTTAACCACTGAAGGTTCACCTAACTATTGATGGTCACTATGGTAGAAAATAAAATCAAGTTATTTTCATCCCCTTAACCATAATGAAACCTAGCTTTTGTGTTCCTACCTGCTCATAGACCCTTTTTTGATTTTTTGAACCTAACTTCACCCATTTTGGCACAAGTATTGACCCACTTTTACTATATTTAGTCATTTTCTCTAGAAATAATTATACTTTCTTCTTGTATTTCATTTCATTTACCTTATTAAAGTACCTTAATTTTATCATTTTCAAGTTGATTGTTATTATGAGTGAATTGATAGCTTCCTAACAATCTTATGCTTCTTAGATCTAGCCTATACTAGGTAGTTCACCCAACTATCTTGCTAACAACCCCTTTGTTAATGCTTTCTTATCTATAGGTTATTCCTTCCAAGCCAAAGAGAATTTCACCATATTCATCTGTATTACATGTGCATCACCAACTAGGTACTTCTACCACACCCTTATTACTAGTTTCTTATCTTCTTCCAAAATTAAGAAATGAGAAAAAATTAAGAGAAACAACATGGTAGGTGATATGGAAGGTGAGGAAATTTATGATACATAAATGAAGGTGAACTATGGAGTGATGTGGCATGACCCATATGAGAATATAATTCATGTGAAGAGGTGGGGCAAAGTACTCCACTTTGTGAGTTAATTAAATTGTTTTTATATCTCTCATGTCTTCCTTTTGGTAGACAAAGAGAAGAGGAATAGTTTGGGTGTCACATCTTGGTGTAACAATGTTTTGGCATGTGAGGGCCTTTGAAAGGGTCAAAATATTATTATATATAGTATAAGAATCTTTGGGGACACATGGAATAAGAGGATAAGTACTTTACTATTATATATTTTCTCACATGTGTGAAGGTGGGATGCTAAAGCTAGATTTGACTGGGTGAATAATCTTGTCTATTAATCTAGAGAAGTGGGAGGCATGATACATTATTCTAGATTATCTCACATGTGTGAGTGAGGAGGACACTTTGGAGGCACATGGAAAAGTGGGAGACCAAAAGACAAATAAAGAGGTGATCATGTTATCTACCCTTGACCCTTATACATTGGGTCACATGCCCAAATAGTTTACCACATGGGATGTGGCATAATTATCTCTCTCTCTCCTCATGTTTCTTCTCTCCTTCCTTTTCTCTCATGATTTTCTATATAATCATGCTTCTCCTTTGTAAAAGATATCTTTGAAAATATAACCCCCCTCTTTGTTGATATTGAATATTGGGTCAACTTCTTATCTTGGAGGAGAGATATTCACAATAATGTTCATTTTAGTGGTGTAATATTATTCCCTATCCATATTTATGTTTGCATTTAGGAACCATACTTGTGCTTCATTGGAGTATGTTACTTGGGCATTATTAGTGTTTGTAAGTGGTTGCTATATTTGTGTCATTTATTATTGTAGAATTATGTTATGAGTTGCATTTTATAATATTGTAAGGGATATTATGAGAAATTATTCTTGTATATATCTTGTTAACATTGTAAGTCAATCCATGATTTGAGTGAATATATAAGTGTGTAACTTTAGGTGTCATACAACATAATATGAAATCTTTTCTTGGGATAACAATATTGTATGTGTGTCTTATATTCATCTCTATCATAAGTATTACAAATATGAAAATTTTAATATAATATGTGATTTAGGTATTATTATTTGTTATAAAATTTGGTTTTTAGTAAATATCCCGTAAAAGGGATATTCTAGTGGTACTAGAGCCATGTATCCTACCAGCCTATGATGATTGTGTTTACAGATTTGGATACATAACATGGAGCCCTTCCTAATGAGTGTTGGCATATCCTTAAGTTAAAAAGAAAGGGAATATCTATTAAAGAGACAACAAATGACTAAAAGTCTTTATGACATCATGAAACATATATTTCCATCCACCACATCTTATAAGGAGTTTTTTGAAATAAGTGCAAGAAGAATGGAGCCATACCGTATGGAATAAAAGTTTAAGATGTTTAGATTATTGATGAGTAATAAATATCTTCCTTATTTTTATGGTTCCAAAAAGTGTATTACACATTCATGGGTGAATAAAGTAAATTTGGTTTTCTATCTTAACCCCATGCTAGAAATAGATGCCATTGAGTTTGCCACATATAATTTTTATGGAGAGGCTCATAAGTGTTGCAGTAATGGTTTGGTGACCTTGGGACATGGAAATATAATGTCTTGTGTATATTTTAAGAAAATATTTATGTCTAGGCTTGATGTAGAGGACATGGAGATTTCATCACCTCCTACTAATAAAATTTAGAACAAATATTTCCCTTATAAGAAATATTTTCAAAAGGAGTTGCCCAATAAAATAAATGAGGATACAAAAGCAAGGAATGACATTAAAAGGAAACAAATTTGATTATTATGCAAGGAATAATGATATCCTAACCAAAAATGAAAGATTAAAGAAGAGGAGTCTATAAAATAAATTGTGATGGAAGAGCATGATAAAGAAGAAAGAGTTGAAACTAAGACACTCCTATACATAGAGGTTGGAGGTAAAAATTCTTTGAAGGTAAAGGATATATGATTGACTTCTAATAATAACATGTTTCATAAAAATAGTGAAATATTCAAGGAGGGATGCACCATCATAGAGTAAGTTGAATAATATGTTCCCATCCAAAGAACACCCATGCCATAAAAGGAATATTTGCATACCTATGAAGAGAGAATCCAAGTAGAATAGCAAGTTTCCTTAGTAGAAGCATTAGACATGGAGGTTGTGCATGAAATTTCACATAAGGAGATGATTTAAGAGGTCCATCCATATGTATAGGATAGAATCCAAGATTAGGTGGAGAAGAAATGAACCATGAGTGTTGTGGAGCTGTTGTGTAGAGATTAAAGTCACCTTGCAAATTTTTCTCAAGTCTTAGAAGAACTGCCAATTTTGGGATTAGCTTTAGAAGGAGTTATGAAATATTTGACAAAGATTCATAACACACATAAATTCAATGAAAACATATTTTTTAAGGCTCAATTTGAGATGCAAAGTGTGTTTTCTATAGAAGTACTTAATTCATGGATTCCATTCCTTGTTAGCATCAAAGTAGTGCAATGATTGCATGATGGAACAACTATATCCCAAAAAAGTTCAAGAATTTTAAATCTCAAATTCCCAAAGCTAGTTTTGGGTCCTAGTGTTTGGAACCAAGAATTTAACTCGATTTCTTGAGGATAATCAATCTTTGGGAAGGGAGGATTTGTAATGTCCCCTTTTTTACCAAAATTGACATTTGAAGAATACCACTAGCCTGTTTAATTCTCATGGGATTAGTTGGGTATTATATGAAAATTTTTAGTATCGGGTCACTATTCATAAGGTACTATTCATACATACTATTCACATGTCAATATTTGATGGAGATAAACATTCTCTTACTCTACATATACCAAGTTATAAGACTTACAATCAATATTGCTTGCATTTAATTTACTCAGTCTTCCCTTCTTTGCTTTGTTCTCACTATTGGACTAATGTCCTCCTTTTACAAGATCTATTGTTTAGGATTAATAATGTCATATATTATAATTTGGAACCTTTAAAACTCTTAACTCGCCTTTTTGCTTCAAGACTCTCTTCCAAGCTACTTCTCACTAACTTTTAAAAGGCATTATTGACCAAATCTCCACTTATCTTGAAAAGGGTCCCATTTATCCAATATGAAATCTTGGTTAGTCTTATCTAGGATTCAAAAACTCATATCAATACCACTCACACTCACTCAAAGTCTAAATTTCTCACTATACTCCATAAACCCACCATTCACCATAATAGTTTGTAGCCTTTTTTCATTAAAATTCCCATAGTATGAACAAATACCATATAATACTGAGAAAATAAAAATATTATTTTATTCCCTCTATCCAAAATTACCTCTCCATGAAATTTCAGGTTCTAATTCCTTTTCTAAGTTCCTTTTCTAGTCTTTGTTCACTTCTTTTAGCCCTTAATAGGCCTTTTTAACCCAATTTTCTCTATAAGTTGTATTATACATACATAAGGATCCATTATGAGTTTAAAAACCTTAAAATATTATTCCTCCCTTTAAGGAATATTAGACTACCAATTTTTATTTATTTTCACTAGTTTAATCTTGAGTTATCTCACTTATTGTTCTCTTACCCTAATCTAGGGTTTACACTGTCTGTTACCAACGCGATAGTCTTCATTTGGAGTCTACTCACCTCACCCTTTCTTTTAAAAACTCAAATTAATTTATCTAATTATTTTAAATTTCATTACACCTTATCCAAATTCAAACTTTGCTATATTTCCTGACCATCACATCTTATACAATGATTTGGCAGCATTTTATATCACATAATATGCCTATTAACAGGGGAATATAGGGTTTAAATTCAAATAAACTTAAATAATTTTAATCATTTTTTATCTTCTTAAACATCTCATTCATTTTTTTTACCTATATTTTTTGAGATCTTGGACAAGTTTCCAAATAGTATATAACAGGCAGAGCACATATATAGTCTATAGTTTTTAAACATTTACTCTAGTTGACACAAATATAAAAATATGAGAATTAATACATCATGAAAACATGATTATATATTTTAAAACCACCTTTACTCTCAAAACATTCCACTCACTCATTATCTAATGATTCAATAAGTAGCTTGATTGTCACAAAAAATAATGTTTATTATTTTGCACTTTTATATAGGGTTTAAAGGATTCACTTACCTTATAGTTGATTCATGACCCTCATCCAAGGTTATATCACCTTAATAATGGTATTATACAATTTATTCATGTTGTATTAATCTCATCCCTCACATATTTTCATAGTTACCTTCAGTCTTTTGTAGGTAAAACACTCTCACACCATTATTTTGTATTCATGTTCATAGTTTTTGATCAAATATAGTCACGTAAGTGACGAAAACAATTTACTTAGACTTATATAATTTTTAAGACATTATTAACATTTCAATATCTTATCAAATAAAATCCTCTATAGAATACTCCTTTCTTGTCTCCCATAATTCTTGAAACTAACACTAGTCCTTTATACCAAACATGTAATACATAGTCTTAAGCAACTCACTTAACCAAACGTTCACTCCAAAATGATTAAAAAACTTGAAAACTTGACACTATTAACTACATACCAAAATGCTTCTACAATGCTAATTAAAAAATAAATTTTCAAAAAGAGGGTTTTGGAGGGAAAGTTTGTAAGACCAAAATAACCCACTAAAAACATACCTAATGACTTCAAATCCTTCTTAAGTCATGTTAATACACAAAAATCAACAATGAATGATTAAATTTATATAATATGTTTTGATGCCTCTACATCATACTCTCAAGGATAGGATAAATGAAACTCTAATGAACTGTTGCATGCTCCTTCCTTATTTTCTAGTTTAGGTTCCTTGGATCATCCTCTTTTACTAATTTTTCTCCACCATGAAAATATTTCTCATCTTTACTCTTATGATTTCTTCAATGAAACACTATTCTACCCTTATTATTTGTTGTATCATATTACACACTCATTCATTACTTTTTACCTCTATCATGTGGGTTATAGATGCCCCAACACACTATTTATTCAACATTTATACTTTTATATTCCTCTAAATTCATCTTCATACTTGCAATAAATACAAATAATTGTCTTTCTTACTTGTTTCAAGTTGAAGCTCTATTGTTGCCAACATTTCTCTACCTTCATCTTCTTGGTGCTCTATTACATACTTCTTAACTATTGTAACCTATACTTCCTCTTCATTCACCATCACTTCACATTTAAATGCTCTCTCTATGGCTTCTAGTTTTATTTCCAACTATTCATTACTCACATATACAAATGTGAAATCAGATTTATCACCTTCTTCATGGTTTGTGCTTCTTTGTTAAAGCCTTCAATGAGGTCCTCATTCTATTCTACTTCTTTATCACTCTGATCCCATAGCTAACTATAAGTGTCTTCTTGTTTTACACATAAAATATCTTCATTCAACTCAAAGTGTTGTTCAATCTTTTATTTACTAGGCTGATCTCTCATCCAAAACCTATACATCTCCTTCTTGAGTTGTCTACATAACAACTTCTAAATTATCTCTTTTCTCATTGCTTACATCCTTCTTTTCTTCATCTATTACCTTATTAGACACTTACATGTCTTCTCTCTCATCACCCATTCATAGTATGGGCTTCCCATTTCTCTTATCTACTCTAACATGACCAACAAATTGTCCATTTATTACCTCATCTCTTAAATCTCTTCCACCTCTATTCTCTTCTTGGTGTCATCTTTTACCATCTTCTTCTTATGGTAGCTTCTCTCATCAACTATGACCTATTTATTTTTTTCTCTCTCTTTCCTCATCTCCTTGAATATGTCTAACAACTCTTTGGTTTCATCTAGACATATACCTCTCTTTAACAATCCTTCACTCACTTGTCACATCTTAACCATTAACTTGGTCTATCTCTCTCTCTCTCTCTCTCTCTCTCTCTCGACCTCACCTAGGTCTCTCTTCTCATCCTTTCACTGTGACTCTTCTCTTTTCTCAAGATCACCTATGAGATCCCTCTCATGAGATTTTCAATATATCTCTCAATCAACAAGCCACACTTGGCTATAGGGATGTTTTCAACCTTATCTCTCACATACAACTCAATATAATATCATCAACATATCAAAAATTCAATGAATACAAAACAACACGTACATTTCACTTAATGATTGTCCTTGTCCTCTTCCTAAAGAATATTTTTTATGCCCTGATATTAAATGATGTAGAGAAACCTTCTCTTACTCTGCATATACCAAGTTATAACACCTATAATCAAATTATTTACATTCAATTTACTTAGTCATCCCTTATTTTATTTTTTCCCACTATTGGGCCGATGTCGTCCCTTTACAAGACCTATTAGTTAGGCTTATTTATGTCATCTATTCTGATTTAAAACCTTTAAAACTCCCAACACATCTATTTACTTCAAGATTTTCTTCCAAGTTACATCACACAAGATTTTAAAAGGCTTTATTGACCAAATCTCCATTTTTATTGAATAGGGTCACATTTAGCTAATATTAAAACTTGGTTGGTCTTATCTAGAATTAAAAACTCATATCAACACCACTCACACTTCCTCAAAGTCTCAATTTCTCACTACACTCCATAAACCCACCATTCACCATAATAACTTATAGCCTTTTTTATTGAAATTCCCATATTACAAACCAATACCATATAATAATAAGAAAATAGAAATATTATCTAATACCTTTTTTCCAAAATGACCTCTCCATGAAATTTAAGGTTTTAATTCCTTTTATAATTACCTTTTCTAGTCTTTTGTTCACTTCTTTTAGCCCTTATTAGGCTTGTCTGACCCTATTTTATTTATAGGCTATATTATTCATACATATATATCTATTATTAGTCTTAAAAACTTAAAATATTATTCCTCCCTTTAAATAATATAAGAATACAAATTTTCATTTGTTTTCACTAGTTCAATCTTTAGTTATCTCACTTGTTCTCTTACCCTAATCTAGGGTTCACACTATCTGTTACCAACTTGAGAGTCTTTATTTGGAGTTTACTCACCTCACACTTTATTTAAAAAACTAAAATGAAATTATCCAATTCTAATCAATATCATTACACCTTCTCCAAATGTAAACTTTGATTGATTTCCTTACCATCATGTCATATACAATGATTTAGTAGTTTTTTGTATCACATAGTCTGCTTATTAACATTGGAATATAGGGTTAAAATGAATATAAACTTAACCAAATATTTATAACACTCTTTCAATGGTCATTTTCATCATGATTATCTACTTCCCATGTTAACCCTCTTTCACATCAACATCTCTTTCACATTTTTAGCTTTGGTTTTTGAGATCATAGACAAGTTTCCAAATAGTATATAATAGGCAGATCACATATACAATTTGAAGTTTTTGAGCATTTACTCTAGTTGACACAAATACAAAAATATGAGCCTTAATACATCATTCAAAAATGATTTTATCTCTACAATCCATGTTTAATCACAAAACATTCCACTCACTCATTATCCAATGATTCAATAAGTAGCTTAATTATCATAAGAAAACATGGTTTGTTCTTTTGCACTTCTAAATAGGGTTTAAAGGATACACTTACCTTAAATTTGGTTTATGACCCTCATATAAGATCATATAACCTTAATAATGGTATTTTAAAATGTCTTCATGTTGTATTAAACTCATCCCTCACATATTTTCATAGTTGCCTTCAGTATTTTGTAGACAAAACACTCTCACACCATTGTTCTATACTCCTATTCATAGTTTTTGATCAAATATAGTCATGTAAGTGAGGAAAATAAATTAATTAGACTTATTTAATTTTTAAGACCTTTTAAACATGTTAATATCTTATTAAATATAATACTGCATAGAATATACCTTTCTTGTCTACCCAAATTCATGAAATTAACACCAGTCCTTTAGAACAGACATGCAATACATAGTCTTAACCAACTTAACAAAACATTCACTCCCAAATGATTAAAGCATTTAGTATATAAAAATTCATTCAAAACATTTTAAATATAGAATATGAAATAAATCAACTAAAACTTTTCAACTATTATTGATTTCTAAGTACACACATTGAATACCATCATGGGCAAAGCAAAGAATTTTGTTTACACCTTTATTTTCATCTATACCCCCACCTTTCCAATTCTTCAAAAATAATTTTCATCCCTATAATACTAACTACCTACTTCTCTTCTTCTATACTCTCTCCATTCCAAGCTAAAATTGTTACCAAACAATAAACCTACCTTTTTGTGTAACTACCCACTCATTTGGTAACTACCTTCAAAATATCTATTGACTACATACCAAAATGCTTTTACAATGCTAACTAAAATTTAAATTTTCAAGAAGAGAGTTTTGGTAGGAAAGTTCCCAAGACCAAAATAACCTACTACAAACCTACCTAATGACTCCAAAGCCTTCTAAGGCATGTTAGGACACCAAAATCAACATTGCATGTCTAAATTTTTATAGTATGCTTTGATACCCATACATCAATATTCATGGTGACATGGTAGGTGATGTGGATGGTAAGGTAGCTGATGATGCAAAAATGGAGGTTAATTATGGAGAGGTGTGGCATGACCCACATGAGAATATAAGGGATGTGAAGAGGTGGGGTATATTACTCCACTTTGTGATTTAATTAATTATTTTATATAGTTCACATGTCTTCCTTTTCAAAGATAAAGATAAGAGGAATAATTTAAGCACTACACCTTGGTAGAATAGTGTTTTTGAATTTGAGGTAATTCAAAAGGGTCAAAATCTAATTACATATTATCTAGGAATCTTTGGGGTCACATGGAAGAAGAGGACAAGGACTTCACTATTCTATATTTGCTCACATGTGAAGGTGGGAATCTAATGTTAGAGTCAAATGGGTGACTAATATTGTATGCGAATTTGAGGAAGTAGGAGGTATGATACACTATTACATATTAGTTCACATGTGAGATTGAGGAGGATACTTTGGAGGCACATGGATAAATAAATAGGTGATCATGTGATCCACCCTTGACCTTTATACATGGGACCACTTACATAAATAGTTACTAACATGGGATGTGGCTTAATTCTCTCTCTCTCTCCTCACCTTTATTCTCTCCTTCCTTATCTTCTATGATTTTGTATATAATCATGCTTATTCTTTGTAAAATATATATTTGAAAACATAACCCAACCCCTATTTTATGATGTTGAACATTGGTTCAACTTATTACCTTGGAGGATAGATCTTCACAATAGTGCTAGTTTTGGTAGTGGAAGACTCCTCCCTAGATGGATTTTGATGGTTTCATTTAGGAACCATACATGTGCTTCATTGGAGTATTCTACTTGGGCATTATCAATGTTTGTAAGTGTTTGTTATATTTATTTCATTTATTAATGTAGGATTATGTTATGAGTTGTATTTTGTTAATATTATAAGGCGTATTATGAGAATTTATTCTTCTATCCCTCTTGTTAGCATTTTAAGTCAATCCATGAATTGAGTGAATATATAAGTGTGGGATTTTTGGTGTAATAAAATTTCATATGAAGCATTTCTTAGGATATTAATATTTTAATTTTTGTGTTATATTCATATCTATTGTAAGTATTAAAAATATGAAATTTATAGTGTCGTAGGTGATTTAGGAAGTAGTACTTGTTAACAAAGTTAGTTTTTAGTAAATATCCACTAAAAGTGATTTTTAAATATTTCAAAGGGGTATGTGGTGCTCCATGTTATTTTAGGATGTGTATAGAGTTACTAAACACTACGACATCTATCAAAGAATGTGAAAGGTCAACAAGTGAGATGAAATGCCTTTGGTACTTATGCTTGTGTAAAAACCCTTTGAGAAATGGCGAAGTGATTGTTTTGGACCTATATCTCACCCAAGTAAGTGAATTCATGCTTAATATATTATTACTATGATATACTATTTCATGAAATGGGTGGAAGATACTGCTACCCTAAATTGTGGTGCAAAAGTTGTTGCCATGTTTTTATATGAAAACATAATCACAAGGTTTGGATGTCTAGTTAATCTAGTAAGTGATAGAGGCACAAATTTTTTAAATGGTACTATTAGGACTCTTACCAAAGTGTTCATGATATTATACCATAAAAGAAAGTCTTACCACCCATAGGCCAATGTAAAATCATAAACATCCAATAAAGTTTTGAGGATGATGGTAGAAAATATTTTTAATGTTTGGAGTGAGGATTGAGAGGATAAAACTCCCATGATTTTGTTTGATTATCAAACACATTACAAGAGAGATACTAGGTTCACTCCATTCCAATTGGTTTATGGCCTTGAGGCAATAATGCCTATAGAATATATTATGCTTAGTCTATGCATTGTGATGATCATGAGATTAGGAGATCAAGATTAGTTAAAGGCATGGTTGATGTATTTCCATAGGATGGAAGAAAATATATTAAAATCATAGTGGACATAACAAATCAATAATCATAGTAAAAAAGTATGGCATGATCATAACTTATGATTTAAGAAATTTTACCTATACCAAATGGTATTGGTTTATGAGATAAGAAATTAATTAATCCCAAAAAAATTTGCACATTTGATGGAAAGGAATCTACATCATTCATGAATATCACCATAGGGTACCATAGTGATGAAACATTTGCATGAAACTACATTACCAAGATGTATAAATGGCTATAATATTAAGTAAAAACATCTTTAATCTCTATCATTATAATAAAAAATTTGGTGGGTGTTGAGTAACACCATGTAGTTAGTATTTCATTCAATGTTATTTATTTCCATTTTCTTTTCTTAGGCTAGAATGTTTGTATAGGTTGTTCATTGATGCATAACACATCACAACCACCAAGAAGTAGTTATCATTACAAGATGTGATCACATTCTAGAGACATGTCATCAAATATAGTTGGCCAAAACTACATCAAGCATTGTAATTAAGTCTGAGAAGGTACTGATAAGATAGGTATGGAAAATAGAAGGCCAATAGTCAGGTCAAACTGATAATGATGTAGTTTTTCATTAGGAATAGATATTTACATGAGTGATTGTACTATGATAAATAATACTATAGATATAGTATGTTAGAATATAATTTTTTATTATATTCTAAGTATGTTTTTTTATATTATTTGTAAAAATAATATAATGCCTATGAACTATTATAGGAGATTGTGAGATATTCTTGGGATATATTATGGGTAGTATGTTTCCTAGATTATAGTATATATTCTCCTATATTTTTGTATAGGTGTTGTTTGATAATGTAATAGGAAATAATAGAGTACAATATTATTATTTGTCAGATTAAATTTTTTTGTGCGCTTCTTTTTATGTTTGGCTCTCTCATTTTTCAACAGTGGTATCAGAGTAGATTTAGTCAACCTACCAGAGCTGAAATCTAAATGGAGTGTAATATGGTGTGTTGAGTTTTGAATGGGAATCTACCAAAGCATGGTCTCCTCTAGTAATGTGAGAGAGTTAAATTTTTATCAATGAAAATATTATAATTTTAATTATATGTTTTTCAATTTTAAAGCTACATTGTGTACATCATCAATAATCTTCACACATGTATGTGTTGGTTCCCAACATCTTCTACCATAGTGCATTCAGATCTATGTCATATTTAATTTTTTATGTGACCATAAAATTTAGATAATCTCCATTTCCAACACTTCCATTAGGATTCTTATATCATGGAGATAAAACCCTTGTTGTATTCCATTCTATGCATTGTTTTATGTAAATTGTATTATGTATAGATCCATTTAGTATCATACTTCTTGTCTAGTGAAATTACACCTATATGGATATGATTATTGGTGAAATGAAAAGTATATGATCCATATGCATGAAAAATTAGAGATTTTTGATAAAATTCTATGTTTATTCATACTCAAACCAAAAAAAAAGCTTCTAGCATCAAGTTTGAGCTTTGCCATTTCAGAATTAAGCGTACCCTAACAAATCTATTGTGTAATATCAACCCTAATATCTACATGAATTCATCATATATGTCAACAAATTATTTTTAGATATGTTATTTCAAAGTTATAACACATCTAATAACACATTATATTTGATCTCTAATATATGTGAATTGATATTATTTTACTGTGATTGAAGTTTATCTCAGAGTTGTGTGGTGAGTCCAGACACAATATGGGTATCATGATACTAATTTAAATATTGATCATGTCCATCTATAAAAATTCACGTTATGCCCTTTTTCAGTTAAATCTTTTGTGTATTGTTCCATTCTACCATCCACCACTAGACATAGTTGTCATACAAACCCACCATTTTAGGTTTGTTCAAGAGATTTATCTTGGATGATTACATAATAACTAGTATTAGGTCAATAGTCTTTTAATTATTTTTAATTTAATTTCTTTATTTTGGTCAAAACAAAGTTCACTATGGTGTCATGTATATTGTCTTAAATTAATTCATGCAAGTCATGTTTTATATATATATAAAATCAAAGTGTCACTTAATTTTTTATTGTTAGGTGGTCGAGTTATTTTATGTTTATGTTTCAATAGTTTGTTAACATTTTTATAGAAATTTTTTTAAATATTAAGTCTAGTCATTTTGTTAATATTATTAAAATGGAAAATATTGAGTCATTATCTCATTAAAAGTTTATTTTGCATCTAGTATGTCAATGAAAGTCAAAAATTATTTTATAGGTTATGACATTAAAATTGATATTGCTAATATCAATATCTGAAGTATCTTTTGTCATAAATATTTTTGAAGTAGTCTTGTATGTGTAATCATATTTTCAAAGTCAAAATCATTTGTTTGTATATGGATGCATTATCTCTTGTATGTAATGTCCTATGTCAAAAGTCAAAAGTGAAAATATTGTGAGGGGGAACCTATTCCATTTAAATTGATGTGTAATTGAGCTTAATTAAAAAAATATATATGTAAGCAACATCTCTTAGTGGAGGAAGGAGGAAATGGAGGTTATAGGTTTGAGATCCTCTTGTTAGTCAACAATGATGTCCTTGAAGAATATTTGGTGACATATGCACGTGGTGTGTTATTTTTAGCATGGTGTGTTTTTCTATTTTTTTAGTGCGGTGTGGTAGTTACATTTGTTTTTCAGCATGTATGAAAAATAATAATAGTTGTACCTATTCACTTGTGAATGATATTCCCATGTAACCCCTTTTGTATATTTACATTGGAGAATGTTGATCTAAAAATAATTACAACAATCATGATGAAGGGTTAGTGGTAAACCTGTGAAAACCATTTTTTTAGGTTAGTGGTGAACTTGAGAAAACCATTTCGTAAGGTTAATGGTGAACCTAAGAAAACCATTTTGTAAGCTTATTGGTGAAATTATGAAAATCATTTTATAAGGTTATTGGTGAACTTGGAAAATTAATTACAAATGAGTGTGACGGAAAATATGTATGATGGCACATGTATACATAGAATATAATGAGTACACAGAGGTGGCATGCTATAATCAGAGAACAAGATATATTGTACCATGTAAACACTAGGGGGGGGGGTGTTAGGAATAACTATTTAAATGAGGGATTATACATATGATAAATAGTATTATGGATATATTAATTAGAATATAGTTTTTTATTATATTCTAAGAATGTTTTTTTTTATATTGTTGGTAACAATAATATAATACTTACGAGCTATTATAGGAGAATGTGAAATATTATTAGGATATATTGGGTAGTAGGTTTTATATATTATAGGATATATTCTCCTATATATATGTATAGTGTTTTTTGACAATGTAATAGTAAATAATAGAGCATGATATTATTATTTGTGAGATTAAAATGTTTTTTGCACTATTTTTTGTGTTTGTCTCTCTCATTTTTCTAAGAAGATTTTGTAACAAAAGGATAAGTGGATACATAAATCAAATTAATTAATTGAAAGGATAGATACTCACCTATAATAACTACCAAAAATGTAAATTAAATATATTAAGCACTAAATTTCCCTATCAAGGTCATTTACAACAACTAATATTAATTGAAAAGGGAACATTCATGTGTGTGCATTTAATGAATTGAAATGTGGAAGTGATATGAAATTAGGTGCTAAAAACTATATAAGAGTAGGGTATGGATAATGATAAAACATTAAAAACTTTATCTAAAAATATAATTATATGATTTTACTTTAGAATACCTAATCATGAATGGATTTCAAACAAGAGTGAAACTACCAAGAGAAATAATTTAGTCTAGACCATCGATAAAACCATGGAGAGAGGTCAGTTTTGATATCACTATTAGATGCATAAAAAAATAAAATTGGAATTTGGATAGGTATTTAATATACTAAATATAATATCTATATCTATTTGAATTCATAGACACAATATAAATTACTCTATTTTCCCAAGATACTCAGGGAGTAGAACAAACAAGAGCCCTAACACTTCAACATCCACTGCAAGGCTCTGACATTGAACAATGAATTGATATACCTACTTTTGGGGATTTAAATGATGTTGTGATGAATTTATTGAGCTTATATAATCAAGGACCTATCCACTTAGATCAATATGTTAAAATATAGATTTTTGTGCACACCATAGCATGAGTGAGTAGTCTACCCAATCATAGAAAATCTCTCCTACCTTATAAGTCTACAACACTACCAATCCATTCATATATCTAGTAAAAATATAATATTAGGGCATTGAAAATAATTCTTACTAGCTAAATTGAGGATGTTTCTTGGTATATCATGGTTCAATGTATCACTAAAAGATTTTGGTAAATCACCAAGCTAGTGAAACAAGTGACAAGAGGTGTAATTGACATTGTTTGTCACATGATGAAGATACAAGAGGATTTAAACTAGATTGAGTTTTTGCTAGCCAAGACTATGAATAATATAGAGGAGGTAATTTTGGGAAGCACATAGACCTTTCAATACTAATTTTGGTTCTTTAATTGTGTTTCATGTAGTGGAAATCTCCATTGAGGCCAATGAATGAAAATCTATATTTTTGACCTGGTAATGCATTTGTAATTATTTTATGGACTAAAAAGACAATATTATGACCAATTGAGGTGATTTAACACATGGTGGATTGAATCCCTAGCCTTCATCTAATCACACCCTAGGATTACATAAGATGTAATGTAATATCTAGGACAACTTATTTTGGTTACCAAATTGCATAGTTATATATAGTTTAAGGTCCATGAGTTAGGTACTCCAAATGTCACCTTGATGCCATTTTTCATTTCAATGGTTGAAGCAAAGGTTGAAGTGTATAGTAAAAATATCCTAGCTACAAGGTCAGTTCTTCCATTATAAATCATCCCTCCACAAACATAATAACCATAAGTAGCGAAAGCACCCTTGCAATAATCAACACAAAAATAGACCCAATCAACATAACAATCATAGCTTCAATATACAACATATAAGGATAAAGGTAATAATAAATCACCTACATGTAGAGTCTCACCACCTCCACCAAAGAAAATAACCTGATAATTAAATTCATGGCTTCAGGATCCCATGGTTTCATGGAATGTTATTGAGTGTGACCTCCCTATGTTGAGGCTAGAATAATAGGAAATGCTATAATATATGTTGGAAGACATTATAAAAGAGGTGTATATGTAGATAAGGAGAAGTATTTCTTATTTTGGAAAGCATTATGCACTTGCCAAGTGTAGAATCAGGGAAGATAAGACATTTGGGTTTATATTACTCAACCACCTTTATATATCCTTGTGGATACTATAAGACAATAAAAATATTGGCACAAGTTAGAAGTTGAAATATTTTCAACATAATTATCTATGGGATTAATAACTATGCAGGTAGTGGATTTACCTATATAAGGTAGTCTTGCATAAGTCTTGTTTTGGTGACCATACACACATGTATCTACTAAGCCATCATAAATAGTGGGGGAAAGGATAGTGTATTTTTATGAACCTATTTAATAAATTAGGGTAAAAAAGTCTTAGGAAAAAAAATAAAAACCTTAGCCCTAGGGTGTGAAGAAGCAAAAGTAGAATCTCAAGCCTCCAATAAAATCTAAGAGAAATAAGTCAATACACAAAGGTCATCTGGGTGAAATGAAATCATTTGAGCATATTGAATCTAACACTAAGATTGAAGGTGATAAGGAACCTATGGATACTATTTCACCAAACATCCCCTCCTTCCATAGGAAATGCGACCCACCTTTTTTTATTATGGTCTTGATTTTGGTGTGGTAGCATTGACACTATATATCTTTATGGACTTAGATTTATCTTTTTGGATTTTTGAAGTATATCCTTTGGGACTTTACCATAGAAATATGTCTCATGAAGTAGACACTTCAATTTTTTATTAGAAATGAAGTATCTTAATTATTTTTTCTTCAAATCTTGTCCCCTCTTAGCCCTTCTTAGCCAAATCCTTCAAACATTTCACTTGAAATAATTTTCACCCTTCATTCCCAATGCACCTATCCTTCATAATTTATGTAACCCACCCTTTGGGATTTTGGAAATGACCCTAAAGTATACAATTGTACCCCTTAGGAAATAAAACTAATCCTTTTAGCCTCTACAAAGTAGACTCTATAGACAATCATTACCATGAAGTTGATCCATCAAATTCTTTTCCATAGACCCTTCATGACCCTCCTAGCTGGCCCTTTATATATTTGACCTTTCCAAGCCATTTTGAGCTTGTATTGTAGGGAACATACCCTTTAGGTCTCTTGAAAAGTACCATTTGTCATTTCAGAACATTTAGAATTATACTTTATACTATTCCTTTGGAATTTCCATTTTGCGACCCTTTATTCATTTCTTTAGAAAAAAAATTTGGTCATTTTTGTTTGATGAAAAAATCTCCAAATAAATTATTCTTAAGGACACTTCCCTTTTGAAACTCATAAACCTAGCCTTTACTCACACCTTAGACATACCCTTCAGACTTATGCCAAAGTACCCTTCAGTGTGGACACTTACCCTTTGATACCTTTTGTCTCATAACTTCTATATTTACCCCAATTTCTTCCAAACATGGTACCGAAGAGAGTTATACCCTCCATGTTAAAGGCACATACTGTTCAAAACTTTTGAAGTGCCCTCTTAACCATATGGAAATACCCCTTCTGGATATCAAAAGTAACCATTAGGGATTCTAAATTAGACCCTTTAAGAGTTGTGTCATGGACCAAAGCACCCTATGAACTAGACCCTTTAGATCAAAAGTACCCTTTGGGGAAATTGAAAAGGTCCTTTAAATACTAAGATTAACCCTTCAGAATTAATGTTTCATATCCCTCACCATGATGATATATTTCCTCGAAGAAATTATCATGGACATTTTGTTTGAAACAATTCCTCAAAATAAATAGTCCACCAACGTTGAACCAAACATATTTCCCTTGATATTAATCTAAATGTCTCACTTTTATCCAAACTAACATAAAATATTTCCTATTAACAATAATAAAGACCCACACCAACCTAAGATAATAAATTTGAATTAAAAGGAATGACTAAATGTTGCATATTTATGTTGCATAAATTAGTATTTAATGCAAGATATTATATAGGTGATATGAAGCCATTGGATTCATCATTTTCACTCAAGCTATCTTGTAATTGAAGTATCCTTATTTCCCAACAACACGTAGGATCCCTAGTTTCTATTTCAAAAGAGCATATAGTAGACTGTAAGTAAGCTAGAGCTAAGTCAATCATGTTGGTGTACAAGTATACATAGTAGGTATCATATTGAAAAAAGTAATCACAAATGCATAGCCATGACATCCTCAGCAAGGTCATCATGGGGAACTAATCCTCCCTCTGTATTCTTAATTAAGGATTCCATAGAGTTTAAGGACATTATATTTGATGTAGAGGTATTTGAGAACAAATATAGAAATTACTCATAGCTTTGGGATATTATTGATTCAATGGATGTTTTTTAAAGGATGATGAAACAATGCTAACAAACAAGATGTTTTCCAAATAATTACTAGCTTATAAATGCCAAAGGTTACATTTCAATGCCACCAAATTAGAGGTCATGTCATGCATTGACCTTCTCAGGGATTTATTTTTTGTAGGAAAGATATCATATGATGTATATTTGTTTCATTCTTGTAGTGATATAGTGGTCACATGCATATTCAAATATGATTATCAAAGGTATTTATCTCTCACCATACAAGATGCCTACTTTGACAAGCATACCCTGGTGTAGTTCAAAAAGGAAATAAGCCTTCAATAAGCAATGCAATCATGGTTGTTGCCCAATGAAACCATGATGTGGAAAAGGAAGAAGTCAAGTGGGTCATTACCAATCGATAAATTTAGGATGGGCATCTACATAGGTATGGATCTACTACATAAATTATATGGTATGCCAAACATTCATTTTATAAATTTTTATTAAGTACCCTTGATCTATATGGTGCTATCACATGATGTTTCTTATGGTCTAGTAGAGATAGTTAGTTTTAGGTTAGGTGAATAAATTCTTCATAAGGATAGACACCCTACCCCTGTAGGATCTTTCAATATGATGTCATATCTAGTTGATGCAGTCATGGGTACATGTAATATAGACCTAGGTCATTTATTGTCCTCAACCACAAATGTAATTAAGAATATAATATGTGACCATTACCAACTTATGCACATCTATGCCTACTAGAGGAACATGGTTAGAATTTTATAGGATGTGTATTCCCAGATATGGAAAGCTATATATGGCTTCCCAATGCCATGTATTAGAGGAAGCATTATGGATAAATTTATTGGGAAGGGTGATTACTTATTATATCTATATATCATAGTCATATTGGTCTGGGGAAACAAGGTAGTGCCCCTTTGTATTCCCAAGTATGTTCCTGATAAGCTAGCATAGTAGGAGATAGATTTCTAGCTATAGAATAACATCGAGGAAGAATTGGTGAGATAAAAGAAGGATTTTTTCTTTGGGATTATTATCACCATTGGAATGATAACATACACCATGAGGAAGAATATTATTGATGAATAAATCATAAATTATATGGTTTCCTGACAATGTTGTGTAGAGATTAGGACCCCCATGGGTGCATCTAACAACACATTCATGGATACAACATCTGCTTTTACCACTAGCCATATTGTTATTATTTTCTATTTTTAGATCCTATAAGTGATGAATAAGTATTAGAGTGGGAAAAGATAGATGGTATACAAGAAGATCATTTCAGGATGATCCAAGCAGAGCCCAACATATCTACCAAGGAATTGGATAAATGAATAACCCCTTTTGAAGGGTGGAAACATTCAGACTTTTAGAGTAGGTAATCATATGAGAAAGGATATTCTTCTTCTCAAAGACCCCACTTAGAATTGAAGTTGAAGATAGTCAAGCAAGATCCAAGGATCATGGAATCAAGTGTAGGAAGAGGAGGAGCCAAAGGAGACCCCATTAGTTTAGATTTTGATGAAGATGATAGGCAGGGTGCTGACACCATTTTAGTTTCTATGACTACCCCTACTATGTCTCATGTTTCATCAATTAGGGTAGCCATTACACAAGAAATAATCCCTTCCTCCTATGACACTCCTACTCAAGGGAAGGCTCCCTTGGTTTATGTAAGGAAACCAAGGACCCCTATAGGCAACCCAATAACATAAGTATCCATAGGCTTGCCTATACAAAATCCTATCTTATAATTAGAAGGAGATGATGAAACCATTCAAGACTAAGAAAAGGACTCAAATGAGGACACTGAATTGGAAGAAGTAAAATATCTCAATCTTTAGGGTACCCCCATTGAGCTATAGCTCTAACTTACCTTGACCCTCTAGACCTTTTCTTTACCCTTAATTTCTATTGTTGAGGCACCCATATCCTCTATAGAAGTCCCTTCCACCTCATCCAATCCTTCCATTTATCCCTCCACCACCTTCACTACATTTATTCCCACAACCATCCATTTTGTGCCTACTAGTATTACTGCTATGAGACTTCAAAAAATGAAGAAAGCATCTAGGACGATATATACTACTTTGGCCACACCCCAATTACATGTTCAATACACACAAATCTCCATCCCACTCCCCATTTCCACTTCTACTAAAGAAACCATTGTAACTAACAGAATAAGGGGAAGTAAAGTAAAGCCACACATTGTGGTATTCCATCCACTTCTTCAAATTTGAGGAGTGGACTAGTCTAAGATTATATGTCCTTCCCTATAATATGTATTGACAAGGGTAACCAAGAATCAAAGTAGAGAAGAGAAGGGGGAGCTAGATTAGGAAGTTATTATCATAACCTCTGATACACCTATAAATACACCACCTTAGGATATGGAATTAAGGAAATAAGCTTTGTAAAGGCCCAGTTTCAAGATAACCGACTTACGTTCCTTAACTACCTTGTTTGATCCTCCCACTGGCTCCATATAAAGGGTTAAGAAGTGGAAGCTTGAAGATGACCAAAGATCAAGTGTCGTCCTTGAATAAGGATAGCTAGTGTTCTCCCTCACAAAGAGGTAGAATAGGCAGCTAGGAGAATCTATGTATAAATAATATCTCTTAGACCTAGCTCAAGCACACAAGGATGTAGTATTAGTTATCCAAAAAGGGATAGAATTAGCTCATCAAGATCTAAAAGAGGAAGTGTAAGAACTATGGCCACAAATTGAGTATCTAACAAAACAGTCAAATATGTGCATGTTCTTCAAAGTATAGAAGTTGAGGTAAGGGAGGCTACCTCAAAATGATACCAATCCTTGGAGGCCATGGAATTCATGAAGGCTGAGATGGCACCTCATACGAGTCAGGCCAATCAACTCTATAGCTCCCTATCCCATGATAAAATAAGGCTAAACAATTTTGTTACGTATATAGGTAACTCATTATAAAATCACCTTGATCTAAGAACTACATTTGAGGCATCTAATTCCCTAAATATAGTAGCCATTAGACATGAGGAGGCCAAGGAGTAGTTGAAGGTGATTACAGCCATGATTCTAGATTACCAGGAATATGAGGCTTAATTCCTTCAAATTTTTAATGATTTGAAGTTATTTAAAGTAAAAGATTTTATGGGCAAGTTAATTACTATAATCAATTTTGAAAATATTGTCCAGGAGGTGATAGATAATTTGAAGGCAAGCATTCAAGGCTTCATGGTGGATAGTATTGAAGTAAAGTTAAGTAGGGTAAGAAAGAAGGTGAAAAAGGAGGAGATCTTTAGATTTAAGATTCAACTTACTAAATATGAACATGTAAGACTCTTTGAACAAACAAAGAGACTCCAATGACATTTAATACATAACTTAGACATCATTTAATAGTAGCATGATATAGCAGACAAAGTTTACAAGGATAATAAAGCAAAAAAGAAGTAGGTTTCTATTAGTAGAGCCACATCTTTAGATTCTACTCTAAGACACATGCATGACTCCAGCTAATGCAGCCCTAACCTGTCATATACCTCATTTTTTTAATGGTTCTTTTTTTACCTTCCTCTGTTAAATTGACTTATTATTTTATACATGCATGTATTACAACCTTTCATAAATTCAATTCTTTCTATTTATATCTCTCATTTGGTTTTAGACTACAGTTAGAACTACATGTTCTAACCACTTCATGTAAACATCATGCAAATACTTGGAGGATGAGGTGACCCCTCCCAAAGATCTATAAATATTATTGTATCACCTACATTAAAGGGGTCAAAATTTTTGAAATACAGAGTAGAGAAGCTAATTTCGATCATCGATTGAAGTATTTTTGAGTATTTTTTACCTATGTTGTGTTATTAATTATTGTTTTTCAATGGTTGTTTATTTCAATTAATATTTAGTGTGCTAAATGATGTGAATATATTCTTAATTATCTTTATTAGTATACAAAACTAGGATGTGCAATAGATATCAGTGATTAGTAGATTATTAATTGAGAAAATTAAGTTATGTTGAAATATTTTTTTGAATGTGTATTTATGTTTTCTTGGTGTAGTCTTCTATGTATGTGCCATAGCTATCTTAGATAATCTAGTAGTTTGATCCATAATCTATTGATTAAGGATGTACAATAGCTACCTTGATAGGAGAGACCTTTGTCTAAGGCCATTATATATCTTATACCCCATCCCCTTAGACTCTTTAACTATATCTAGTTTCTGGTGAGAATTTGCTACTAGCGATAGGTATTAGTTTTGAGAAGACATGGGTCTATTTAAAAACTAGCTAGAGAAGTAGTTCTTAAGACTCATTAGATTTTTTTTTTCTACCTCAACCTTTTTTTTAATTTTTTTGAGTTTGTTTTGAGACCTACTCAGTCTAGATTAAAATCTAGTTTCTCATCCAATTTGCATAGAGTTTCTCAATCCTTTAAGAACTATGCTTCCATCCAAAAACCTTTTCATCAACCTACATGCCCTACCCACTATTCCATCAATAGGTTATAAAATAAGAAATACCTACAAATCATGCATTAGTGTGTAGTTTACCTCCATAGAGATTCTAAAATGTTATAGGTTTCCTCATTATGTCTATGGTGTGCATAAAACCTACATCAATAGTTTTATTTGCACTAGAGGAGTGTCTTAAGTTTTTTCCCAATAATAGAGGTCAACCCTTGCATAGAGTCACACTAGAGTCACCCAAGAGAGTAACCAGATCTAGTTCATAGGTTGGATTATTAGTATCACCTTTAACAAGCCACAAGAGACCTAGGATATGCTAATATATCCATATCAGAACAATCTACCTCTAATAAGGCACTCTTATCCTATAATGGACCCTTTATTTAATAATCAACCATTGGCCCAAAAATAACCTTGGTTTGTTGGATCTACCATTGCCATCCCTAAGGATGTGCATGATTTACCCTAGAACCCTAAAATGTATTTACCATCCTTTTCTTCCGTAGGACTTGGGACCACAGAAAAGCATATTAAATCTATTAAAGCCACTTTAAGGTTAATGAATGTAGTTGATGAAGATGTTTCATGTCAATTGTTTTCCTTTACTTTAATGGATGTTACTTATGATTGGTATTTGAATCTAATCGAGAACTCCATCACTAATTGGGGAAATTATCAGATGGTTTTTCTTACATAGTTTGGGTAGGTAACTAATCCCAAACTAGTGTATCAACACTTCACAAGCATGAAGAGAGAACCCAAAAAATCTATCCATGCTTTTAATGCAAGATGGCAAAAGATATATAATTGGTTAACCCCAGGGTACAATCCACAACTAGCACTAGTGCTAGAGATGTAAAAAAAAACTTTAGACCCTATCACCAACATATTATTAAGGAGGGAACCTGCTACCAATACCTTGGCATTGAAATTTGAATAAGTCATCAATATTGATAAATAACTCAATCCTTAGACACTAGGAATCCCTGACCTTAGTATTAGAACCCTAGTGCTTAATTCAATACCGTATGTAAAGAAAAATGTTCCATCTTACAATAAATAATATTTGTATATGCTACCCCCATTGACATAGATGGCATAGCCATGTTTTGGATACTTGAATAATCATGTGATAGAAAAGAATTACCTACAAAACCAAAAATCAACTACATTTCCTATAGATGTTTTATAAGGTACAAACTCCACAAAAGTTGAATTAGATTCTATTTAGAAGATGGTTCAAAAATTAAGTAATGATTTTCTAAACATACAATGAAAGTTGGGCAATGCCAACACTCACATGGGCAACCCAAGTACCAGGTTCTTAAGATATAATAGGCCTACAAATAATGTAGAGCCATTAGGTAAACTTATATAAATCAACATTGCTGAGACCATTCTCCAAATTAGTGAGCTAGAATGTGTCAAGTTCTATGTAATATTCAAAATGTTCTAAAGGGAAATAACTAGATAGGATTAGATGAACAATCTTCCATAATTACATCAAGACCTAGGTTTAAATAACATAACCATGTTCTTTGAGACTCATGAATTTACCTTTATAGGAGAGGATAACAATGAATTAGAGGATAATATAGAATAATTTCATGCTTTCCAGTAGTTCTAGAGGGGGAATATAACTTTAGGAATAAGTAGCTTTTTACCACTTCAACTCCTCCAAACACCACATCAATTCCACCTGATCCAAAGGTAAATAAGAATCCTACTCCAAAGTGGAGTGATTCATTACCATGCAAGGACAAAACAAGCAAATTAGGGGATATAACATCATGGAAGATATGAAGAAAATAAAGGTGAATATCACACTCCACGATTTAGCTCAAATCATAGAGTAGGATTTATTATGGAGATCTATAATTGAAAAGACTATTATGGAGAAGGCTACGATAGCTTTAGACAAAGCTAAAGAGGAAAAAGTAGTTGATACCAATGTCATCTACAAGAGAAATACCAAGGTACCACCCTTTCTACTGACCATCAAAGAATTTGGTAAAAACATCCACAATTATTTGGTTGATTATAGGTAATTTTCTACTATTTTTATATGTAAAAGGTTCAGGCGTACTCCCAATCCTTTAAAGAGATCAATTTCTCAAAGATAAAATAGTAGTGTCAGTGGTAGGATAACTAAACAATGTACATATTTAAGTAGAATCAAAGCCAAGATTTCAAATGAATATTGATATCCTAGTAGTGGACATACTAGAAGGCTATGGATTATTACGGAGTAGAGATTGGTGCAAAACTCTTAATAGATACCTTTTCATATAGTTTTCACACAAGTGGATACCATGGAGAGGAGCTGAAAATTAGATCCAAATTGATAGGGAGCCTAAAATGAAGTATTCCATCACTGAATACAATGTTAAGAACAAAGAGGTAAAATATGATTCTCCCTCATTAGGAAACTACACTTTTTATGTGCATAGTCCATTATAAAACACAAAGCCTAAAGGATCAAACCAGCTATGGACAATTGATTTTAATGGAGCTAAGTCCAAACAAGGATCACCTGTGGGAAAAAATTTAATTAATCCTGAAGGTAAAAAGTTTTTGGCTGCCTAAAAATTGTAGTTTCCTTGTACCAAAAACATAATTGAGTATGAAGCTCTAATTTTAGGATGACAATTCACATTAAAGA
Organism: Torreya grandis; assembly: GCA_037957365.1. Classification (NCBI taxonomy): domain Eukaryota; kingdom Viridiplantae; phylum Streptophyta; class Pinopsida; order Cupressales; family Taxaceae; genus Torreya; species Torreya grandis. Next base: position 93,130 of record JARHVA010007330.1, on the reverse strand, counting down.
AAAAAGTAAAATAAATAAAATATTTTGAAGAATTTGAGCTGGTAGTTCATCAAATAAGGAACAAATACTAGTGAAAATAATCTTACTTAAAGTGGTATAAACATAGATCATGGGATATAATTGAAAGATTTGAAGCTTTCAATATAGTAGTGCTCCCAAGATAACAAAATCAAGTTACTAATTCATTGGCTACCACCGCTACTAATCTAGAACCATTATAGGAATCCTAGGTGAATAGGTTTTCTATTGAACTCATCCCTTACACCTTTGTTCCATATAATGCTGAGAAATTTTAAGTCTTCAACGATGACCAACATATCATCAAGTTTTCTAACAAACTTTAGGTATTTTAAGTCTGAAATCATTCATGACAAGGATTTCAATCACTTCTATCAAGAAGATACAGGTAAGGAAGGTATCCTTCAACTCAAAAATAATAGGATGCCAATGGGTTTAGTCTCTTTAGAAATGTAGTTTTACTTAGATCCCTAGGTATAATAACTTAGGTAGTCCTAAGTCAGTGAATCATATTTTAGGAAAGAGAATCTAGGAGATGAGCATAATCCATGTTATGTCAACATTGGCCTCAACTATACCCCTAGGGAAAGGCAAAAAAATGAAAAATTTTATTTATCAATACAAGGATGTCATTTCCTAAACATATGAGGACTTGAAAGTATATAAACTAAAGGTCATCACTCACAGCATTCCTATGAAGCCAGATCATAAACCATTCAGATAGAGGGAAAGATTGATAAATCCAATTTTGGAACCTTTTATTCAGAAAGAGGTGGAGAAATTTATAAATGCCAAAATCATTTTCCCCATACAACACTCTACTTAGGTGGCCAATTTAGTCTTGGTAAGGAAAAAAAATGGTGAAATCTGAGTATGTGTCAACTTCAAAAATATGAACAAAGACTCTAAAAAGGACAATTACCTTCTAACATCACTATATGAGGTAATATAGGTTGTGAGTGGATCTAAAATGATGTCATTCTTAGATGGATTTTTAGGTTACAATTAAGTGCTAGTACAAGCACAGGATAGAAGGGAGATTGTGTTTACCACAAAATAGGGGAATTATGCATATAAAAGGATGTCATTCAAACTAATCAATGTGGGGGATACATTTTAGCATACCATGGATCATGCCTTCAAGGGATTGATAGGAAAATGCATAATCAATTACATGGATGATCTCATGGTATTTTTCAAGAATAAAAGAGATGATATAGCCCACCTTCAGTCTATATTTGAATGATGTAGGAAATTCATTGTTTCACTACACCTAAATAAAATCATATTTGGAGTTACAAAGGGTAAACTATTAGGACACATCATCACAAAGGATGAAATTACTATTGATCTAGATAGGGTTCAGGTTATTTTAATGATTTAGTCACCTAATAGGAAAAAGGAACTAAAATCATTTTTTGGGAAAATTAACTTCATAAGGAAGTTCATTTCAGGTTTCATATAAATTGTCAAGCCCCTAAATGCCATACTCAAGAAAGATGCTAAGATAGAATGGATTTATAAGACCAAAAAGTATTTTTAGGATATCAAATAAGCTATATCATATGATTCAATCTTAATCAATCCTAACTTTACAAAGGATTTCTATCTATACTCCACTTCGTAACATATGATTACTATAGTTATCACTCATAAGAAGGATGAGATAGAACATCCCATGACCTTTATGAGTAACATTTTGAAAGATGTTGAGATTTGATATTATATGATTGAAAAATAGATCTTTTCCCTTGTTAAAGTAGTCAATAAATTTTGACATTATATCTTGAGGAATAAAACCATCACTATTGTACCTGATCCTATTGTCAAGCTCACCCTATCACATAATGAGATAGGAGAGCATATAGTAAAATGGATGGCTAAGCTCCAAGAGTTTTACATAGAGATCTGGCCTACAAGGATTATTAGAGGACAAGGCATTATTCAGCTCATAACTAATTCATATCCTTGTATCACTATCAAAGAGGTATGTCAAACCTAGGTATCTAAAGGTGAATGGTATATAGATATAATTTAGTACTTACTAATAGGAACATGTCCCCCAAAATATAATAGAGAAAAAAAATATCTTTGAGGATCAAGGTTGCTTAGTATATGATTAAAAAGGCAATCATCTATTGAAAAAACTATGAATGAATCTATCTCAGATGTGTGGCTATAAAATAAGCTACAGATATCCTAGATAATTTACATTAAATGATAGGTAGTGGCCATCCTTTAGGGAACATTGCAGCTCATAATATCTTAAGGTTGGGCTATTGTTGGCTAAAATTTTTCAAAGATGCTCACACACACATTATAACCTTCCATTAATGTCAAATTCTATATAAAACATAAGTACACCCAACCATGACACTGTAACTAGTTGATGAAGGAAGGCCATTTACCCAATGGGGTTTAGACTTCATATGCATGATCAACACAAATTATTTAGTTGGCCACATATTTATACTCATGACCATATACTATTGTACCAAATGTATATAAGCTATCACTATGAGACATTGTAAAGTATAGGATGTAATTGATTTTTTGGAAGAACACATAATAACTTGGATTGACACACCCATTGTGCTAGTTTATGATAATGGACCTTATTTCATATTAGTAGAGTTTATTGAGTGGGCACATGACAATAAATTTATCATCAAGTCAACTTTAAACCATTACCCTCAAGGAAATGGGTTAGTAGAGTTAATGAATACAAATTTGATTGATGTAATCAATAAATTTGTAGGAGACAAGCCTAGAGAATGGCATTTTTTTTAATTAAAGTATGATCTTTGGGTAGACTAGACAAGGCAAAAATGAGCTCTTGCTGCCTCACCTTACTTGATGGTGTATGGATGTAGGTCTATATTACCAATCACATTGAATATACCCACTTATCAATTCAGTCAAGACTACATGGATCCTTGTGATAAAGATGAGTCAAGACTTTTGGATATAATTGAGATGGAAGATTCTAGGAATGAAGCATTAAAAATGTTCAACAAACATCAAGACCTGGTCAAATGATTTTCAACAAAAGAGAAAAGGTTAAAACATTCAAGATTTTGAATCTAGTGCTACTATGGGATAAAGCCCGTTAAAATAAAGGAAAAAATGAAAATTTTGCCCCATTATAGATCAGACCTTATTAAATTTTAGTGATAATAGGTGATAATGGATTTCAACTGAAAGACCTCCAAGGTAATGAGCTGACATATCTAGTAAATAGATAGTTTTTGAAGCATTAATTTAAGGCTATTCTATATATGAATATTACTAATTAAAGATGATCAAGATAAGTTTAGATTAGTAGTATATTAGAATCCTTATTTTCTAAACTAGTCTTTGTTGCTTCCATTATTTTATTTCTTAGATTAGATTTTGTCATTTTTTTTAGTTTAGTTATTTTGTGATTTCTTGAATAACTAGAATTGTGTTTATTCGATTGTGACCAATTTGAAATTCAGACCATTAGATACTTATAACTAGTGATAGAGGGGAATTGAAGTTGTGGTATTTTTGACTACCCCACAAGTGGGATGTATCCTTGATCTTCTTTAGGTAATGGTATAAAGGTAAGTAATCATGCATTATTTTGAATGCTATCATAGTTGAATATCTTTATTAGGCATGTGGAAGTTACTCTCAGAGTATTTTATGAAAATATAGAAATTTTTCCTATTTCACTGGATAAAATATAATCATCACCTAAAACCTCCTAGAAATGATAATTCTATGTCTAGATTTAGCTAGTGGGGATGTCCTAGTAATGATTTGTCTTTCAATTTTACTAGCTCAATAGGGTTCTATTTCTTCTCCTATATATAAAATAAAAAATGATGATGAGTTCAAAGAGAAAAAAATAAAATCTAAAGAAAAAGGGCTCATGTGATGAAATAAGGTCAATGTACCATGCATCATGATCAAGTAAAGGGGAAATAATGAATGAAGAAGAAAAGGAGCCCAAATTACCTCTATCAGGGATATGGAAACCTAGATGGTAGTAAAGCAATGCTTGAGCCTCCCTTATTTTTCTAACTATAATAGATATTATAATGAGACCTACCACCACATTAAAAACTTATAAAAACTAATCACAATAGGGGTTAAATAAATCTCATATTTTTGACACACATAAATCTAATAAATTTGAAAGCAAGTATGTCGTGTAAATCTACTTAGGAGTCTCTTTAATGTTTTTGATTTAAATATTATTATGTGGTATACTTTAGGATTTATTCATGATTTCAAGAAAAAGTTATAGGTTCTTGAATACTTAGGAGTATTCCCCCTATGAGTCATCATTTTTTGCACCCAACATCCCCTCTTTCCGTAGGAAATGGGGACCTACCTTTTTTATTATGGTCTTGATTTTGGTGTGGTAGAATTGAAAATGTATATATTTATGGACTGGGATTTACCTTTTTATAATTTTTAAGTAGATCCTTTGGGACTTTTTCATGGATAAATTTCTCATGAAGTATAATCTTCAGATTACCATAAAAAATGAAGTACCTTTGGCATTTTTCCTTTTGAATCTTGTCCCTTATTTGCCCTTCTTAGCCAAATCCTTCAAACATTCCATCTAAAATAATTTTAACCCTTCATGTCTCATTCACATATCCTTCTGACTTTATGTAACCTACCCTTTAGGATTTTGGAAGTGACCCTTAAGCGTATGATAATACCCTTTGAGAAATCAAACTAGTCCTTTTAGCCTCCATGAAGTAGACCTTTCAGACACTCATTGCCATGAAGTTGATCCATCAAAGTCTTTCCCATAGACCCTTTAGGACACTCCTAGTTAGCCCTTTGACCTTTCCATATTTGACCTTTCCACTCTGCTTTGACCTTATCTTATAGGGCACATACCCTTTGGGTCTCTTAAAGAGTACCATTTAGCATTTCAAAACATTCAAAATTACCCTTCAGACTATTCCTTTGAAATTTCCATTTCATGACCCTTTAGTCATTTCTTTGAAACTTTTGTTTGGGAATTTTTTTTTAATGAAAAATATTTGAAGAAATTTTTCCAAAGGACACTTCCCTTTTAGAACTCCTGAACCTACCCTTCACTCTCCCCTTGGACATACCATTCAGACTTATGCCAAAATACCTTTTGGTGTGGCCACTTACCCTTTGGAACCTTTTATCTCAGAAAATCTATCTTCAACCCAATTTCCTCTAAACACGGTACCTGAGAGAATTATAACCTCTAAGTTAAAGTCACATACCATTTGGAACTTTTAAATCACCCCCTTAACCATATGGAAATTCCCCTTAAGGATATCAAAAGTACCTTTTGGGGATTTTGAAGTAGACCCTTTGTGACTTATGTCATAGACCAAAGTGCCCTATGAAGTAGACCCTTCAAATAAAAAGTACCCTCTGGGGAAATTGAAAATTTACTTTAAATACAAAAATTAACCCTTTAAAATTAGTGTGTTAGATCCCTCACCATGATGATATATTTCCTTGGAGAAATTGTCGCAAAACTTTTATTTGAAATAATTCCCCAAAATAAATAGTCCACTAGTATTGACTCAAAAATATTTCCCTTGATATTAATCTAAATACCTTCACTTTTAACCATGTTTCACTTTTATCCAAACTAAGTTAAAATATTTCCTATTAATAATAGTGAATACCCCAACCAACCTGAGCTACAAATTTCAAATGAAAGGGTTGAGTAAACATTGCACATTTATGTCACATGAATTAGAGTTTAATTCAAGATCTTATATAGGTGATATGAAGCCATTGGATTCATCATTTACACTCAATATATATTTCTATTCATTTTCTCCTAATAGCATAAAAGAGCCCTAGTTTATATTTTGAAAGAGCATACAATAGAATGTAAATATTGTAGAACTAAGTCAATCACATTGGTATACAGGTATACACAATAAGTAACATATTGAACAAAGAAATAATGAATGCATAGCCATGGCATCCTTATCAAGGTCATCATGGGGAACCAATCCTCCCTCTATGTTCTCAATTAATCATTCTATAGATTTCAAGGACACTATATTCGATGCAGAGGTATTCAAGAACACATAGAAATTACTCATAGTTTTGGTATGTTATCAATTTTGTGGATAATTTTTTAGTAGATGATGAAACAATGCTAGAAACAATATTTTTGTTAGAGAATTACTATCTTAAAAATGCTAAAGGTTGTATTTAATTGCTACTAAATTAGATGTCTTGCCATGCATTGACCTTCTCAAGGATTTATTTTTTATAGGAAATATATCGTAGGATGCATATTTATTTCATTCTTGCAGTGATACAATGTTCGAATGCATCTCTAGAGATGATTTTCAAATGTATTTATCTCTAACCATAGTAGATGCCTAATTTGAAAAACACACCTTAGTGTAGTTATAAAAGTAAATGAGCCTCTAAGGAGCATTGTAATAATGGTTACTGCCCAATGAAACCATGATGTGGAAAGGGAAGAAGCCAATTGGGTCATTATCAATCGATAAATTGAGGATGGGAATCCACATAGGTATGTCTCTGCTAAATAAATTATATGGTATGCCTGACATTCATTTTATAAATATGGATTGGGTAGCCTTGGTCTATATGATGCTGTCATATGATCCTACTTATGCTTTGGGGGAGATAGTTAGTTTCAAGCTAAGGGAACAAATTTTGTATAAGGATAAATGGCCTACCCCTAAAAGAGATTTATATAGGATGTCATATCTAGTTGATGAAGTCAAGGGTACATGTTATAAATACCTAGCTCATTTATGATCCCAACCCATAGACTACATTAAGAATAGAATATGCAGCCATTACCAATGTATGCACATCTATGCCTACCAGTGGCACATAGTCAAAATTTGTGTGGATGTGTATCTCTAGATATGGCAAGTTATCTATGGCTCACTAATGCCATGTATTGGAGAAAACATTGGGAAGAACTTGACTATAAAGGGTGATTACTTCTTGTGTCCAGACATCATAGTCATATTAGTTTGGGGAAATAAGGCCATGCCCTAATGTCTTCCCATGTATGTGCTTGATAAGCTAGAAGAGTAGGAGATAACTTTCTATCTATGGAACCACATAGAGGAATAATTAGTGAGACAAAATAAAGATTTCTTCTTTGGGAGTCTTATCATCATTAGCAGGATAACATACACCATGATGAATCATCTTGGTGATGTTACAACAAATAAAAATAGATATGGTTTTCCCATAATCCCATGTAGAGATTGGGATCCCCACAATCACGTCCAACAACACAATAATAGATACAACATCCCCTATTACCACTAACCATACTATTATGATTCTCTCTCTTTGAATCTTACAAATGATGAGGAAGTATTATAATGGGAAAATATTGTTGATTTATAAGAAGATCATTTAAGGATTATCAAAGAAGAGACTAACATCTCCACTAAGGAATTAGACAAACAAGGAGACCTTTTTAAAGGGTGGAAACATTCAAAATTCTAGATTGGGCAATGTTATGAGTAAGGAGCTTCTTCTTCTCAAGGACCCCCTTAGAATTAAAGCTAAAGAAAATCAAGTAAGAGCCTAATATTATAGAATCAAGTGTAGGAAGAGAAGGAGATGAAGGAGAACCCATTTATTTAGACTCTGATGAAGAGGATAAGTAGGGTGATGACACCACTCTAGTCTCCATGACTACCCCCAATATGTCTCATGTTTCATAAATTAGGGTATCCACTACACAAGCAATACTCCCTTCCTCTCCTGAAACTCCTACTCAAGAGAAGGCTCCCTTGGTTTATGTTAGGAAACAAAGGACCCCCATAGGCAGTTCAATAACATTGGTAATTATAGGCTTGCCTATACCACCTCTTATCTTGCAATCACAAGGAGATGACATAACCATTCAAGACTAGGTAAGGGACTTAGATGAGGTAAAGTCTCTTAGTCTTTAGGGTACCCCCATTGAGCTATAGCTTCAAGGTACCTCGGCCCTCTCTACCTTCTCTTTAGCCTCAATTTCTATTGTTTATGCACCCATCTCCTCTATAGAAGTCCCCTCCACCTCATCCACTCCTTCCATTTATCCCTCCACCACTTCCACTACATATTTTCCCATAACCATCCCTTTTGTGCCTATTGGTATTTCTATTATGAGACTTCATATAAAGAATAAAGCATCCAAGAAGGTACATACTACTTTGGCCACACCCCAGTTACATGTTCAATCCACATAACTCTTCTTCCCACTCCCAACTTCCAATTATAATAAGAAAACCACTACAACTAACACAAGTTGGGGAAGGAAGGCAAAGCCACACATTATGGTAGTCCATCCACTTCCTCAAATTAGAGGAGTATAGTGGTCCAAGATTATATGGCCTTCCCTACTAGATGTATTGATAAGGGAAGCTAAGAAGAAAAGGAGATAAGAGAAGGGGGAGTCAGAGCAAGAAGTTGTTGTCATAATATCTGATATACCTAGTAATATCCCATCATGGGCAATGGAATTAAGGCAAAAAACTTCGTAAAGGCCTAGTTACAAGATAATTGAGTTAACTACCTTAACTACCTTGTTTAATCCTCCCACTAGCTCCATCCAAAAGGTCAAGAAGAGGAAGCTTGAAGATGACCAAGGAGCCATTGTCATCCTTGAAGAATGATAGGCAATGTTCTACCTCACAAAGAGGTAGAATAGGTAGCTCAGGGAATCTATGTATGAATAAAAAAATTTATACCTGGATCAAGTGCATAAGGATGTAGTAGTAGCTATCCATAAAGGGATAAAATTAGCTTGTCGAGATCTAGAGGAGGAAGTGCAAGAACTACAAGCACAAACTGAGCAACTAAAATAACAATCAATTACCATACATATTCTTACAAGTATATAATCTAAGGTAACGTAGGACACCTAAAAATGATACTACTCCTTAGATGCCATTGAGTTCATGAAGGATGATATGGCACCTCATACGAGCCAGGCCAATCAACTCTGAATCTCCCTAGACTAGGATAACACAAGGCTCAAGATGTTAGTTGCTTATATAGGTAACTCACTATACAATCACCTTGATCTAATGACTAAATTTGAGGCATCTAATGCCCTAAATCTAGTAGTCATTATACATGAGGAGGTGAAGGAGTGGTTGAAGGTAGTTGTAGCCATGATTCTAGACTACCAGGCACATGAGGCCAAATTCCTTCAAATTTTAAATGATTTGAAGTTATTTAAAGTAAAAGATTCTATGAGAAAGTTAATTAGTAGAATCAATTTTGATAACATTATGCATGATGTGATAGATAATGTCATGGGAACCATTCAAGACTTGGTAGTGGATAGTATTGAAGAAGATTTAAACACGGTAATAATGAAGGTGATAGAAGTGGAGATATTTAGAAGTAATTTTCAACTTACTAAAGATGAACATGAAAGAATCCTTAGACAAATAAAGAGACTCCACTAACCTTCACTTCTTAACTTAGACATAATTTAGTAGTAGCATGAGGTAGCAAACAATGTTTACAAGGATATCAAAGTGAAGAAGTGGGTTTCTATCAGTAGATCCATATCTTTAGCTTCTAATCCAACTGAAACCCATGCAGCACTCTACCCAATATAGCCCTAGCTTGGCATACACCTTAATTTTATAATGATTCTTATTTTAACTTCCTCTATAAAATTGACTTATTCTTTTAAACATGTATGTATTGTATTTTTGGAAAGTTAATTATTTCTATTTATATCTCCCAATCAGTTTTAGACTATAGTTAGAATTACATATTCTAATCACTTCATGTAAACATTATGTAAGGACTTGGAGGATGATGTGACCCCTCCAAAAGATCTATAAATATTATTGTATCAACCATATTAAAGGGGTCAAAAAAATTCAAATACAGAGCAAAGAAGCCAATTTCAATCATCAAGTGAAGTGTTTTTGAGTATTTCTTTCCTATGTTGTGTTATTAATTATTATTTTCAATGGTTGTTGATTTAAATTAATATTTAGTGTACTAAATGTTATGAATATATTATTAATTTTCTTGATTAGTATACAAATATCAGATGTGTAATAACTATCAGTGATTGGTAGATTACTCATTGAGGAAATTAAGTCACGTTGAAATATATTTTTGAATGTGCATTTTTGTTTACATGGTGTAGTCTTCTAAGTATGTGCCACAAATATCTTAGATAATATTTTAGCTTGAGCCATAATATTCTAATTAAGGATGTGTAACAACTACCTTGATAAGATCAAACTTTATTTGAGGCCATTAGATTTCCTATACCCCCATCCCCTTAGAATCTTTAGCTGTATCTAGTTGCTGGTGAGTATTTGATACTAGTGATAGGTATTAGTTTTGAGAATATGTAGGTTTATTTATAAACCATCCAGAGAAGTAATTATTAAGACTCATTAGGTTTTTTTTCTACATTACCATTTTTTTCCTTTTTTTGAGTTTGTTTTGAGACATGCCCACTCTAGATTAGAAGTCAGTCACTCATCTAATTCACATAGAGTTTCCCAATCCTTCAGGAACCACACCTCCATCCAAAAACCTTGTCAATAACCTACATGCCCTACCCACTATTCCATCAACATTTTTTAAGAGACCAAATACCTATAACTCATGCCCTGGACTGGAGTTTACCTCCATAAAAATTGTAAAATATTATAGGTTACCTTGTTATGGCTATGGTGTGCATAAAACCCACATCCATAGATACAACTGTGACTGAGGAAGTATTTAAAAAAAAATTACATGGGGTAGATCCAACCTAAGGAGATGAAGGAAGAACAAAGGAGAAATAAAACACTATAATAAACACAGCCATCCGTGCCATGAGAAACACAAAAAAAGCTACACAATGTCAATAATAAAAGCAACAAGATATAGATGCTAAGAAATAAAATAAAGTTGAGGAAGCACAAGTTTCATGGAATCAAGCTGAATAAGTTGAAGCCATAAAGAAGAAATTTATATAAATGGAAGCTATGTGCAATAAATATGAATATGTGGAGGTAAAGAATAAACAGGAGGAAGCATAATGATGAAAATAAGACGCATAAGTTGCACAAAAAAAATAAAAGGAACAAGAAGCTCAAGTTAAGGCTGAGGTAGATGATAAATCAAAAGCTCAAGTTAATGCTCAATATAAGGCCAAAGAGGAAGCTAAATCACAATCTAAAGGTGACACCAAGTCTAAGGAAAAATTCACAACCTAGGCCAAGAAGATCAATGGCACAAAAGCATAAGAAGAAGCAACAATTGTAGCTCACACTAAGGGCAATGAAAAAGCATTTTAGATCTCTAAACAAATGGATATGGGATGTCCTCACTACATCAATGTGGCATAATACTTTATTTCTCCCCTAGGATCAATTCACACCTACTCCCACAACACCTACAACCACATCCATGGCACTTTTCACCACTATGATGGAAACATCATTGGATGTGACCTAGTTACTATTCTCAAAATAGATTGAAGGAGTAGTTGCATTCCAATAATCCATTGCATAGAAAGAATTAGATTTAGAATAAGAAGTATTGAGATTAAAAGAAGAATTTTTTTTTATAAGAGTAGCTATAAAATATGAGGCAATTGATCAATATTTCTTATCCCACTTTAGTTATGCAAGTAGTAGTTGATCAAATCATGTCAGAAGACAATAAATTCAATGCTTTATTATCAGAGGTCACAAAGCTTTAGGGAAATACACAAAATGTTTTAGCATTTTAAACATAAGGAAAATATATCTAGATATAAATATAGGTCATATGGCAAATCCTTGATGAATATGAATAGGGTATAGACACCACTGTAAGGTAAGATAAGTAAATATCCCAGGATATGTTAAACTAGAGATAATATATGAACTAATCCTTAGCTGTTATGAAGCCTAAATTTACCACTATAGACAAATATAAATCCATACTATAGGATCAAATGGAAACCATAGATAAAATGAATGACATACTTAGGTAATTTTTAGACTTTAGGGATGCTACCATACAAAAATATAAGTATGACATAATGAAATAATGTACAACACTTTGGCATCCATTCAAGCCTAAAGGCAAGTAGATAGATTAGATGACCTCATCTTGGACATTCAGATAAAATTATATAATACCAAGGTGTTTATTAAAATTGTATATGATGATGATCTACAAAACATGATGATGATATAGGTACCACTATATATTTTACTTGCCATGGTATACAAGGTGCTCACAGACTATAAAATGCTCAAGCAAGATCTATCTCAAATTGATATGGCTATTTCCTAGATAATAGATGAGCCTCAATTAATTATATCACAAAAAATTCAAAAAATCATACAAGAGATGAAGATGGACACAAAGGTCTAGTCTATGTAACTACCTTTGTTAGTAAATACATCAAAAGCTAGTGGGTTAGTAGCTTCCCAACCACAATAAACTCCATAGTCACCCATCTAAACACCTCTTTAGTTGTAGAAATAAATTTTGAAAAATTCATTTTTATGAATTTAGGCACATTGAAATTTTTAAAATTATATTCTAAACATTAATAAAGGGTCCAAAATGGATGAAAACCCATAAAGGGTGGCCACCTAGTTATGATAGTCTACTGAAAATTTGAAAGGGTGGTGGGCTAGTATGCTCCTTAGTTGAAAACCTAAAAGGGAAGATAAGTAGTGCAGAAAAGGTGAAAAATATTAAATGGCACTTGGAGAGATAATAATGAATTTTATTTATGGCTTATATTTTTAACTTGGTTTAAATCAACTTGCAACTTTATCTCATGATGAGACAAATATTTACGTTTGGGAAAGAGTTGGACATGGAATGGATCATGGTAAAACTATGAATTATATTAGATGGACACATGTATGAAGAGTATAATTTTATATTATGTATAAAATTTTGTATGCATTCATCCTTTTAAGACTAATTGAGTGATAGAGTAATCTGAAGAGTCTTTCCGTTTTTATCTTGAAATGATAGAATGTGAAGAGATAATATAATTATAAAAGACTATATATAACACTTTGATATAATAGAATATGGTTTGATGTGTTGATAGAAATAAATAGAATCATTTTGATATGGTTTTACTTATCTTATTTAATTTATAGTTTATGTGCAGTGATTACTCTATTTTAATTTAATCTATTATCAAATGCAATACTAGATATGGTCCAACTTTTGTTTGTATCTATTTCTTCTTAGTATTAGGTATATTCTAGTACATCATAGATCGATTGTAATATTATCATATCTTCTGAACCTTTTAATAATATCCTTTGCATATGTTATCCTTGTAATTAGTATTTTCTAAATTATTTCTAATAATACTTACTAATAAGCTTGGGAGACCCTAGTCAAATGGGAAATTGCCACATCATTTGGAGTTAGAGCATTAGGTCCCTCAAACTTGTTATAGTTGTCAGATCTGAGGAGAGACTGATGAAATGGGAAATCGCCACATAATTTGGAGTTAGAGAGGATATTTACTTGGAACTATTAGAGATTTTAGATCCTAAGATAGCTTGGCCAAATGCAAAATCACCATGTCATTTAGAGTTAGAGCAGCCATTCCCCCAAACCTGTTAGAGATGTTAGAGCCTAGGAAAGCCCAACTGGATGAAAAATTGCTATGTCATTTGGAGTTAAAGTGTTTAGTTCCCAAGACCTATCAAAGATGTTAAAGCCTATGATATCCCAACTAAATGAGAATTTGTCATGCCATTTTGATTCAAAAAGGCCAGTCTCCTAGACCTATTAGATATTTTAGAGCTTGAGGGACCTAACCGAGTGGGAAATTTCCATGTCATTTAGAGTTAGAACATCCAGTCCCCCAGACAGGTTAGAGATGTTAGAGCCTAGGAGATCCTAACAAAATGGAAAATTATCATGTCATTTAAAGTTAGAGTAACCAATCCCCCAGACCTATCAGATATGTCAGAGCTTGGGGGAGATCAACCAAATGGGAAATCATGACATCATTTGGAGTTAGAGTGATCAGTCTAACAAACCTATTAGAGATGTTAGATCTTGAGAGAGATTAACTGAATGGGAAATTTTCATGTCATTTGGAGTTAGATCAGCTAGTCTACTAGACATATTAGAGATGTCAGAGCTTGGGAGATCTAGGTCGAATGGGAAGCTGTGATGTCATTTAGTGATAGGATGAACTAGTTACCATTGGTAACCTAAGAATTTTATAATGGATTAAAAATGAGACTCAAAGGCCAATTAAGGTGTCCCACATATCCCTAGGTGATATGTCACCTATCCTATGGAAATGACATGGATTATAAAACCATGCCTAGGTGCTTACTATTAATGAGAGGACCAATAAATAGATTACACATGTAAAAAATTAGGAGTTAGTTGAGGATCTCCTAAAATATGTGACTTTGTGACTACCACATAATGGGCATTACCTAAAATGGAAGATAGAATTAAATGTGTAGTTTTGAAAAGATCCCATCACCATTCTCATATCTAGCTAGTGGTAGAGGATCATGGGCTCTAAATTTAATTATATATTTATAAATAAAGGAAAAAAATCTAGCCACCAACTCAAATTCAAATTCACAGCAAGTGAGCACCAAATTCCATTAATGTAAGGAGATGTATGCATGTGGTTATAAAGCCTAAGATAATCCCACTAATGGTTACCACTATTACCTTGTAGTAAATATCAGACTCCTTGATTTTAAAGTTACAAATAACCTTATATCTTGCACCTTTGATGCCCAAAGCTTCCTAATTCCCCCTCTATGCTAATCAAATGGTTGTTGCATCCTCAAACCTAGAAGTTAAGCCAGAGTACTGAGACACAACTTTCCATACTATTTGAACCAAGTATAGACTCTATACTAACATATTTAAATTAATTGAGTAGGTCCCCAAGGATTTTCTTAGTGCTAAAGACTAGATGGTTGAGTATGAGGATGTCCTCTAATCTTATAAAATGTATAGACTCCATAGAGTCATGACCAAACTAGATGTATTTACCTGTATTGACCTGTTATGTGACATCATCCATAAGGCTATCCCCTTACATGATAATGTTAGTGATTAGGTGTGTTCACCCACCTCTCAATACTAGATTATCGATATATCTAGGATGCTTTCAAGGTGTACTACTCCCTCCTAGACTTCTCTTTATCATACAATGAAACAATAGTGTTAGCCTATATAAAATGATATTACATCTATGACATCTTCTATTGTTGGGATGATAACCCTAATTCCTATTGTCACAGTTTTTAAAAAGGCAAAAAATAGTGAAAATTCAAGATTTTAACAACTATTTTTTAAGATCAGGCTCTAAAATTTTCAAATTTTAAGAGTTGTACAAATTAATTTAATTAATTGGTTGATTAAATTAACTAATTAATTGATTAAATTAATAATTAAATATAATAAAAATGTCATTATTGTCCCAAACCATGCGAAAATGCTTTCATTCTTCCCCATATAAAACTCCATAAGCTTTCCCCATATTTTGTAAAATCTATTTTACCTTTTTTAAGCTATGAAAATGCATTTTTTATTTTCACCAATTGGTATAAAAATATCCTGACACTTTTTCATGTCATGTAATTTGAAAATTTAAATTTTCACATAGTGCAAATTACAATTTAATTTAGCATATGGTGCAATTTTCAATTTTAATTTTACATGTCATGCAATTTGTAATTTTAAGTTTACCCTTCATGCTTCATGCAATTGCCATGAATATTTTCTAGATTCATGAAAATGAAGATTATTCTTCTCAAAATATTTCAAAATAAATTTCAAATCCCTAAATTGCATGTAAAAACTATGAATCAAATTACAATCAAAGAGATAGAATAAATTCATCAAATTTGATATTGGCCCTAATGTTTATGCAAATTGTGTAATACTTCATTAAGGAGACTATAGAATTTTCAAGAAAGGAAAAATTAATAAATAAAAATAAAGAAATTTTATCTACCTTGGTGCATATTTTAATGTTTTATAGCCATGAATAGGGGTGCAAATGTATAAAAAATAATTTTAAACATTCTTATTTCTTATTATTAGTAGAGGAAGTGTGGCCAACAAGTGGACCATATCCCTAATTTTAGTAGGTGTTACATTTATCCATATCAATCATGATCCTAAATACATGATTGAGATGCATTCAATAGATTCACCTTTCCATTTGGTCTTAGGATAGGAGTCGATGATGATGACTGATAAATATTAGAGGCTTGAGCTCGAGGTAGAATGCTAACTAGAGGTTCTCATTCTGCTCTAGAAATATACATTAGAGAAACAATGGTATCTTCATTTCAATCCAACCAAATATATAAAATTTGACCATTAACAACAATGAAATAAAAAATTATCTATCTAGGAACAACATCTACTAGGTAGTGTTGATAGGATACAAATAAATGGATAAGTCTTTAGGATTCTATGAATATGTTTCTTGATAAAAACACTGCAAATACTAAAAGAAGAAAATAAAACACAAAATTAAAATAGTTTTTTGAGAATAAATAATCTTTATTTTGACAAAACCTAATGGTAAAAGATTATCTATAGAATAGATTAATTGAGAAACTATGGCCTCATGAATGTTGGAGTTATGCAATTGATGGGTGTAAAAATAAGAAACTTTAATATTTATTTTGATTGTTGGACGTGTCCATCAAAATCATAATTATCAATAATTTATGATATTTTGATCCTAAAAAATAAGGTTCTCTTTTTTATATGGATTTTATATACCAACCATAGTTATGAGAAATTTGGGATATTAGAAAAGACATAATCGAGAAGAATTATGCCTAAGTTCCATTTCGCTGAAGCATGGTAGAATATTTTTGTGCTAGTCTTTATTTACCCTAATTACATATCAAGAGAGGCTCATATATTCTCTCTATGAAAATATGCCAAGACACAAATGATAAAAGAGGTAAAAATTTGGCCCTACGAGTGGTCTGAATCTCCATTATTTCAAAATAAATTAGAGCGAGGATGCATTACTAGATAATTTTTAGTATATAAGATACATATGTCAAGGAGGACTCAAGCTACTCATTATATATTTTTGTGATTGTTTTCAATAGGGGTAAATTTATCCCTACTAATAAAATTTTTGGATCCAAGTTGATGTCTATGGGTATTTTACCATAATAAATGTTTGTCCTCATAACTATAATTTATATGGATGGGTATCGGATGTGCTTGGTGATTATATGAAAGACATCTCCATTAACATATATCAGGGGACCATCACTAGATGAAAATGTCAAAATGAAAATACAAAGTTGATAGAGGTGTGTAAGTTATTGGATATTTTTTTGAGAGCCTCCCATTACATTGCCTAATTCTTCACGAAGGAGAATGTATCCCCAAAGGTATTGAGGGGCTGAGACATAATATGTGGAACATAACATTCCATATATTTCATGTGAAATTTTGGTCCCTAATTTTATAATAAAATTAGGTTGTAGGATTGAGGTTGGGATTTTGATCAATGAATCTCCAAAGAGATGGTCCTATAATGTGTAGATAAGTTTGTGAAAAACTGAACATCTACTAGAATTGACACTAGATGATATTTTGCCTGTGTTGCTTTCAAAAATATATGCTATTGATGGTAAGTGGTAATATATGGTGATGTGAGAAAAAATATGGGTGATATGGAAATATAAAAATATTTTTAGTTGTAAAATAAAGGCATATTTTCTTGATAAGTACAAAATAAGGATCGAGATTGTCTTCAGCAAAGTAAAAGATGGATGAATTTTTCATCAAGCTTCTAGTCCTTTAGAATATTTTCTTGCACCTTATAATTTTATTTTTTTTAAATTAATCTCATAAATGTTATTTTTAAAAATTCACTATCACTTTTTAAGTCTTGAATCATGTAATTTTGATGTACACATTTCAAAAGGTGTAAAAACACCAAAGCATTTCTGCATTTTTCAAGTGGTCCATTTTTGTAAAATCACTTTTATACCTTAAAAAATGTAAAAAGGGTCATTAAAAACCATAAAAACCTTCCCATGATATAAATATGAGTGTTTGGCTTATTATAAGGGGACATTTTGGTGATGAGACTATGTGGAAATTTTGACTGAAGCGCTGATCCTTTTTATTAACTCAATAAAGATTGAAATTGGGAGATTTTTCAAGATTTGTATTTGAAATTTATTCTTGAGTTATATCTTTGTATGTGATTCAAATATTTATATATTTTTAATTTAAATTCATCTTATTAATCATTACCAAAATGGTAGATAATGGCAAATTCACATTTAGTATTTCTTTTCAAAATTTCTTGTGTTATTTCTATGATTGTGAAATCTCAGTGGGGTTTAAGCAATATTTTAATTATCTTTTATGGGTAAATATGGGATGGTTGTCATTAGTCTGGTATTGATATTATAATTTTTTTTAGTTTACATTTTGTATTATTAATGGTGTAATTATGTCTTTACCACATATTGAATAAGTCAAATTTCCATTCACATGGTGTTTTCCCCTTCTTTGACTATTCTGATAAGTATTTGCATTTAACTACCCAGAGTTGTCTTTCATTTTTGCTAGGGTTACCATGGTAGTTTACATGTTTAACTAAATATAATAACCTTGTTCTCTCTTATTTATTTCCTTTATCTAATCTTCCCTTCTTTCCCCTCATTTCCTTTCTATCTCCTATATGTACTTTTAGGTTAAAAGTATGAAACCCCCAATATAGAAAACATGTTTATTGTAAATAGTTGTGAATAGTTTTTCCCTTTTTGGATTTAAATAAAGGTAGATCTACTTTATAATAAGAGAGGGAATTTTTCCTTCATTTTTGACTAATGTAACTCAGCTCCCACACTACTGAATTTTGTTCCCTTGAAAATTTTTTGAGCCAACAATTTTTGGCGACTCTGTTAGGGATTGAGGTGGTTTATGCATAAGAATTTCATACATTTCAAATAATTTTCACTAGAATTGAAGTTGGAAAATCCATTGAGAAAAATTACCTAGTGCCCTGCACCTTCTTGATTATATAAATGGTGTTAGTCCACCCCAATCCTAACATTCCCTATGTCCTATGGGGAAAATATTTTGGGCCATTGGATTTGCCCAATACAATGAGTTCCTATTAGGATCAAGGGAGATATTCTTGAAGTTATATATATAAAATGGTCAAGATGTAGATGGAAATATCCTAGACTTCATAATGTCTTGTAATATCTTAGGAGTTATGTATGAGGATGTTACTATGAGACTTTTCATTGAAAATTTCATTAGACATGTTGTCAAGTGGTTATGTACTTATAAGATGGATGTGTTATGGATTGGAACTCTTTGAATAATATGTTCATGGACATATTCAAATCAACTATTAATGTGTTTGAAATTTTTTTAGACTTATTCCAAATTTAAAAGTGAGATGATGAGCTAATGAGAGAATTTATAACACATTTTTAAAAAATTGAGACTGATCCCTCCAGCAAATCAACCAAGTCTTAACAATCAAATATGCATTTTCATTGGTTCTCTTCACTTATAGATCAATTTAATCTTGATGAGGAATAAGTTAAATGACTTGGTTGATGCACATCAAGATTCCATTGATATTTAAGATGATTTGATCATGTCTATAATGTTAAAGAAAGAGGTTTAAAAAGGTACTGCAACTATTTCAAATGGTGATGAATAAATAGTGATACCTTTTACAGTCAAGAGTCTACAATATTCATAAAAGAGACTTTGAAGTAAATTTTTTGATCAAACATGTCATTAATCTAATAGGGAGAAATAGAAATTAATTCCTATCACATATGGTTGTTTCAGTTTCACAATTATTGAAGAAGGTGAACATTTGGAAGAACTAATGATTGATTAGAGAATAAATGAAGTTGGCTTTCCCCTTGGAGAAAAGGAGAAATATTTTAATATTTCACTAGACTAATTAAACCCCATGGTCCTAGACAAAATGGGTTATCTAAAAAAAAATGATAAAACCACAAATAAAAAGAAGTAATAATATAGATTGTGATGTTATACTTTATGAAAGAGAAGATATTATGTAACTTGTTTTTGGAAAAGCAGATGATTATTGAGAATGGTCATTGATGTCAGGTTGTCATTGATATCAAATATATAATGAGATCATAGTGCATGAATGAAAAATTAGTTTTGTTTGATAACTTGGAGAGATACGACACATTTACAGGTCTATAAGGACAAAGAAGAAGTTATAAGGCATCCATAGATGTCTTGGTGAGGCTCTAGTGTGTCACTTATTCATTTGGAAATAAACACATTCATATTCTAGCTTAAGAGAATCTAGACCATCACTACACATCATGTAAATATCAATGAACTAAAAAGTTTGTGCATTTATTATAGGTACTCAAAAAGTCAACTAAGGTCAATGAATTTTATGGAGATGTTGTATATAGTGTCAATAAGGTACCCTAAATATTTGGAATCTTGAAATTTTTTATAGCTCAATTTATGAACCTTCAAATTTTCTCTTGAAAATTATGATGGGATAGAGAATGTCAAGTTTAACTAAATTGAATTCTGAGGTCAACTAGTCACTAGATCTAACGGTGAGTATTTATCATCCAGATTGTGATGCATGAAGTCAAATTGTTAAATGTTCCTAAGATTGAACATGTTAGTGACATATGTCTCTATTTTTTTGAGTTGATAGTAGATCAATAGTATGTGAGTGTTCATACAGATATAGATCGATGATGTAGGTCGAGTCAAAGAGTCAAATGTGTAGAAGGCACATAGCTACTAAGTAGCATAGTTGTGGGAGCTCAGATAAAAGATCAATGGTAAAAATTATAAGATAAATAATAAGATAATTCTGAGGATATTTATAGTGCATATTTTTTAGGAAGAGTGAGATGAGGTCAAAGTGTTTGATGTTTAACATTTTCACATTGATTTTTGGAATTTGAATATTCAAATTAATGAGGGAAAACCAATCTATATTTTTTTAGCTACATATTCTGATCTAAAATGAATTTATTATTGGTATAAAAAGGAAAGTTGAAGAGGACTCCAAGGTGCATCAATGGAACCTAGTTATAATGTTTGATTATTCATATAATAATAGTTATTAAGATTCAAAGTTGATAATGTGTTTGACCTTGTTTTGCAAGTGACCTAAGAAGGATAGTTGAGTTTTTCTTGATGGTATTTTGATGTTTCAAGATTAAATTAATATTGGAGAGTTTTTTAAACTCTTTGAAGACTATTTGTATGAATTTGGGAGTTTTTACCAATCCATCTTTAGTGTGAAAAAATGCTTAGAAGTTGATTATGTTTTTTTAATGCACTGGTAGATTTAGTGACCATATTGTAGAGGTGAGTTAAATGTGTTCTAAGTATAATTAAGGAATAAAATTAGTATGTAGATGTTATATAATCCCTAAGGATTATAATAAGGCATTGGTTGTCATGATATATCATTGATCAAATTTGGAGAGTTAAAATAGCTTGACTATATTTTGACTGTTTGTGACTAATCTAACTAGCCATTCTAAGAGAGTTTACTTTACAAATTAGAGCCTATGTTAAAGTGTCTAACACACATGAAAGTGTTTCATAGGTATTTAATAGTTAATCCATGTGATCTAATAATATGGATATGTGAAATACTTTACTATTTTTTAAATAAGTTTGAGACTGTGTTTTGTGTGTATGAAGCCCTAAAGAGCAAGGAGACCTTTTTGGTAGGTTCATATATATATATTTGGTGTTATATGTGGCATTAAACCATATGGGATTAAGAGAAAGGTTATTTTAAATAGTTTTTATGTGTTATAATCATTGGTAAAGGATGAATATGGTCCATGTAGTCTCACATGTAATGTGTGAGTATGAAGGCCCAATTATTTTAGGTCTCACCAAGACCTAATAGTGGTTTGAAGATAATGAGGTATTGGTTGACCTAAGGAGTGTGTGGTTCTTAAATTTAATGTTTATGAGGACCTATTTCAAATGTGGTTCAAATATGTAAACCATCATTGTTGGCTGATATTGGTTAAAGGAAGAGAGTGGTATAAGTATAAGGTTTATTAAACTAATTGGGCAAGCTATGATTGTGGATTCAAGTGAGGAAGAGAACCTTTGAAAGAGAAGGTATAGGTAAATTATGACCATTATAGTGTGATAAAGATAAAACATTTTTATCTAATCAAGTTGATGTAGGAGGACACATAGGTCATTAGACATAATTATCCTAGAAGAAGTAGTTTGAGCTAGTTAGCCCTAAAGGTAGATTGAGAGAGATTGGAGGTGAAGAGTGCAAACAAAGGGGATCATCATTAGTTGAAGAGTATAAATAGGTGTTCAAGAATATTTTTTAAAGGTATCTAATTGGGTAATTGGTTGCCTAGGTGGTTTCTTCCTCTTTTCAAAGTAAATCTTGCTAAAGGTCTAGTTGTTGTGGGTGCTTAGCTAGATAGGGGTAGTAGCTCCTTGTGGGATTGGTGTCTCATTAAACTAAGGGATGGGTATTTCTCAATAAGTTGGTGATTTTATAAATGTTGGATTATTTTTTATAGGACTAGAGTCCATATTGTATATTTTAGTGGGTTTTATCCCCTAAGATGGTTTTCCACATATATGATGAGTTCATGAGATGTATGATCTTATGTATGCTTTAGATATATGTGTTTTCATGCTTATATTTCTTGATCATGTTGATGTGTGTTAAATGTTTAAGAGTTAGGAATTGATTTTTATTATCTAGCATCACTAATTCACCCCCTCCTTTGATCGTAGCTCTAATAATGATCCCTTATTTATCAAAATGAGTGATTCAATAGACAAAAATGAAGATTCCTTAGGCATTTCATTTTTAGGGTTTACCATACATCTCTACAAGATCTAAATTTAATGCATTCAAGCATAAATAAATTTATAATCATAATCATGCTAAGGTTAAGGTCATGGAATACATAAATATAGAATAAAATGAATGGTGCCCAATAATAATTACAAGCAAAATAAAAACTGTAAAGACAAAGGAAATTGATAAAGATGATGATGAATCATTCAGTCATGAATTAATTTATACCATGGGAATCAATTTGGAAAATATTATCAAAAGCTCATTCATTTTTAAAGATAATATATTATTGTTTCAAATCAAAAATAGATATGTGACACACTTATCTCCAATTTAGATATTGTATCTATCACAAATGAATTTGAAGTCATCCAATAAGACATTGAAAAAGTTTAGTATTGCTCAAAAGTGTTCACAAAAGATCAGATAATTCATAATGACTTCATTTCAAAAAAATAAAATAGTTTATTTATTCATTCATGATCATCCATGTGTGAATGATAACTATAAGTTCCTCTTCCCACCTGCTTGGTCACTAATGCTAAATGTGTTTCGAGTTTATAATTAAAATCCATTATTTTGAAATGATAGGTACTTATCCTAGATGATGAATGGTTTTATATAATATTATCATTTTCATATGACCCTTGTAAATAATTCTTCTTTCCCAATTTTGTCTTGCTTGCTTTTCCTATTTCATTTTGGTGTGTATGTTGTTTTTCAATAAATGAAACAATCTATCTGTTGCTCCTGCATCTTTGTGTTTTGGTCTTTTTACCTGCACATATTTATAGTAGTGATCTATACTTAGGAAATATCATGGGAAAACATATGATTTTTTAAGATGACATTATGGATAAGTTCATAATGAATCTCTTTATAAAATAGATAGTCAATGTAAAAAAATTTAGAATAGGTGATCTGGGCTAACAACATATGTACATTTTTCATAAGATTGAGATGGGTGAAACGGATGTCAGTTGGTTAGATTACAACATAAAAATATGAGATATAAAAGTTTTAAAATATATTTTTTAATGATAGGGATAGTAAATTTTTTTTATAATAGGGCATCAACTCTGTACCCCAATGGATAAGGACCGAGTCACATATTGAAATTTACATATTTTAAAAACTTCAAAATGTTTACATTAAAAAGTTAGGGAATAATTTTTTAGTTCTGAATAATAAATTTGTTAAATTTTTTAAGGCAAGCTATAGTGTTTAGTATAAGGGAATGGTTTCTCTATTTGTATTTTATCTTGTAAAAACACAACTAAAATTCCCTTGCATAAACACAACTAAAATTCTCTTGCATACACTATCTTTAGATATGTGAAAGCACTGATTAGGTTGAGTGCCTGATACTCACATACACTATCTATTGACATGTGATAGAATATGTTAGGGTGAGTACCTCACACCATCACATACACTATTTATTAACATGTGATAGCATTTTGATGGTTTGAGGACCCATCATTTTATTAAGGAGTGGTTGTTTCTCAAATGTTTGAGTTACAGTTAAATTAAATACTTTGATGCTTGATATATGACATGTTTTCATATGAAACTAGATTCTAATTTAATCTCTTTCCCTTTCAATTCAAATCCCCTAGTTGGAGCCAGTTGTTTTCATAGTTTTTAGAAAGCCAAAAACTAGTAAAAATTCAAAATTTAATGGCTAATGTTTAAGTTTGGGCTTTAAAAGTTTCAAATTTTAAGAATTTTAAGAATTAATTTGATTATTTAATTAATTAATTAATTTGAGAATTTAATTTAACCAAAATGCCATTATTGTCCTGAACCATGCAAAAACACATTCATGCTTCCCTGTGTAAAACTTCATTGGCTTTCCCTGCAATTTGTAAAATCTATTTTACCTTTTTAAAGTTGTGAAAATGCATTTTTTCGTTTCCAAAATAAATGAAAAATTATCCCAACACTTTTAAAATTCATGTAATTTGAAATTTTTATTTTACACGTGGTGTAAATTATAATTTTAATTTTGCATGTGGTGTAGTTTGCAATTTTAATTTTACCCTTAGTGAAATTTTCATGAATATTTTCCCAAGTTGTTCAAATGAATATTATTATTCCAAAAATATTTCACAACAAATATCAAAGACCTAAATTTCATGTAAAAACTCCAAAACAATTTGTAACCAAAGAGATAGAAGAAATTTATCAAATTTGATATTAGCTCTACTATTTATGCATATTATATAGTGCTTAATTGAGGAGTCCAAAGAACTTTAAAGAAATGAAAAATAAATAAAGCAATTTTCTTTACCCTGTTGCATATTCTTAAGTTATACAACCATGAAGAGGGGCACAACTACACAAAAAAGAAAAGTTTAAAATTCTTATTTCTTCTTATCAATGGAGGACGTATGGCAGATGAATGGACCATATCCAAAAGTTCAATGGGTTTTACATTTATCCATATCAATCATTATAAATATAATATTGATATGTTTTAAATTTATTCATCTTTTCATTTATACCTAGGACAAGAGTCAATGATGATGTCTGACAAATATTATAGGCTTGAGCTTGAGGTAGAATGATCATTAAAGGCTCTCTTTCTTCTCTAAAAGTCTATGCTAGAGAATGAATGGTATCTTTCTTTCAATCCAACCAAATTAAAATAATTTTACTCTATCAATAGCCATGAAATAATATAAATTATTTGTTTGAGAAAAACATCTGCTAGGTAGTGTCGATAGGCTACAAATAAATGGATAAGTCTTCAAGATTCTATGAATATGTTTCTTGATAATATCACTACAAATACTAAAAGAAAAAAAGAAAATACATAAGTATGATAGTTTTTGGAGAATAAATAATCTTTATTTTATAAAAAACTTGATGGGAAAAGATTAGCTATAGACTGGCATAATTGAGAAACTATGGCCTCATGAAATTTAGAGTTGTGCAATTGATGGGTGTAAAAAGAGGAAATTTTAATATTTATTTTGATTTCTAGACGTGTCCATAAAAATATTAGTTATCAATAATGTATTCTATTTTGATACTAGTAAAAATAAGGTTCTCTTTTGTATAGGTATTTTATATATTGAGCATAGTTATGAGAGATTTGGAATATTAGCAAGGATGTGCTGGTGAAGAGCTATGCCCTAAGTTCTATTCAGGTGAAGCATGGTAGAATATTTTTGGGTTGGTCTTTATTGACCTCAATTATGTATCAAGAGGGACTCATCCATTCTCTCTATGTCAATATTACAAGTCACAAATTATAAAAGAGGTGCAAATTTGGTCCTATGAGTGGTCTGAATCTCCATTATTTCATAATAGATTAAAGCAAGGATGCATTACTAGAAAAGTTTTAATATAAGATAATTATGATGTGGAGGAAATTAAAACTACTCATTATATATTTATAAATTTTTTTTCACTAGGGGTAAAGTAATCTTGATGAATCGAGAGTAATAAATACTAATTTTGGAGACAAGTTGATGTTTATGGGTATTTTATGATAGAAAATATTTATCATGGTAACTACAATCTATATGGATGTATATCAAATGTGATCGGTGTTTATATGAAAGAAATATCCATTAAAATATATCAAAGGGATCATCACTAGATATAAATGTCAAGTTTTAGAGGAGATGGTTTGGAGATGCTGTCATCACATTGCCTAATTCTTGACGAAGGAGAATGCATCCCCTATGTTATTGAGGGGTTGAGACACAATATGTGAAACATAACTTTCCATATATTTCATGTGAAATTTTGGTCCCTAATTTTATAATAACCTTAGGTTTCAAGATTGGAGTTTTTATTTTGATCTATGAACCTCCAAAGAGATGGTCCTTGAATCTGTAGATAAGTTTACAAATATTTAAACATTTGTTGGAATCAGTAGTAGATGATTTTTATACCTATTTGTCGCTTTAAAAAATATATGCTATAGATAGTAAGTGGAAATTTGTGGTGAGGGTGAGAAAAAACATGGATGATATGGGATTAGAAAAATATTCTTGATTCTAGAAGTAAGGCATATCTTCCTAACATGTGCAAAATAAGGATGAGAATGTCTTCAACAAAGTAAAAGATGGATGAACTTTTCATCAAGATTATAGTCCTCTAGAATATTTTATTTTGCCTTCTAATTAATTTTTTTTAAATTCAATATTTTAAATGTGATTCATGAAAATGCACTAAGTCACTTTTTAAGTCTCGATTCATGAAATTTTAATTTGCACATTTCAAAAGGTGTAAAAACACCAAATCATTTCTATAGTTTTCAAGTGGTGCATTTTTTAAAAATCAAATTTGCATGTTCAAAAAAGTTTAAAAGGTGGTTACGCACCATAAACACCTTCCAATAATATAAATATGAGTTTTGAGATCATTATAGAGGGACATTTTGGTAGTGATACTATGAAAAAAAATTGTTTGAAGAGTTGATATTTGTTATCAACTCGAAAAAGATTGAAATTGGGAGATTTTGTAAGATTTGTATTTGAAATTTCTTCGTGAGTTATACATTTGTATGTGATTCACTTGTTTATATATTTTTACTTTCAATTAATCTTTATATCCATTACCAAATTATCAAATAATGGGAATTTCACATTATGTATTTGTTTTAGAATCCTTTTGTGTTGTTTTTATGAATGTGAATTCTCGGTGGGGTTTAAGCAATGTTTTAATTGTCTTTTATGGGTAAATATGGGTTGGTTGTCTTTAATCTATAATAAATATTAGAAAATTGTATCAATTCATGTTTTTCACTCTTAAAGGTGTAATTATGTTTCTACAATGTATTGAATGAGAGATGTTTCCATACATACAGTGTTTTCCCCTTCTTAGACTATTCTTGTAAGTTTTTGCATTTAAATACCTAGAGTTGTCTTTCATTTTTCCTATGGTTATCATGGTAGTTTCTATGTTTAATTGACTATAATAAGTTTTTATCCCATTTTCCTTTAATTTATCTATTTTTCCCTTCTTTATATTATTATATTCTTTCCCCTTATTTCTTTTCTATCTCCTTTATGTACTTTTAGGTTAAAAGTATGAACACTCCAATATAGAAAACTTTTTTATTATAAGTAGTTGTGAATAATTTTTCCCTTATTTTTTTATTTTTGGTTTTAAATCAAGGTATATTTAATTAATAATAGGAGAGGTAATTTATCCTACATTATTGACTAATGTAAAGACTCAGTTCCCACACTATTGACTCAAAGTTACCAATTTGTCCCCCTAATAAATTTTTGAGCCCAAAAGTCCAAGTGGGTTAATAATGAAAATATCAATGGCTACATAATTTGTACCTTTTAGGAGGAGGTAAAAGTATGCATTATCCTACTAAATTCATTATTCAAATAACTAGACTACCAACATGTCAATGACCTATGGGTGTCCATTCTTCACATATTCCTAACTCACTCAGAGATCTTAAACATTGGAGGCTTGATCAACTTAATGTTTGTCCATACCATTAAAAACACCTAAAATTAGGGAGACTTCTACATGATGAGATACCTAATCAATGAAATTTGTGGTACATTCTCATTCAAGGATTCAACCTTTCCTATGTGGTTTATTGGTGGCCTAACCATCCATGTGGTATTCTAAAATATGTATGGCCACCATTTCTAATAACATGTCCAAGATGCCTATGTCCACTTCTACCAAGTGGTGTACTAGGTAATGAATGAAGATTTAATGCCCTAGCTCTTAAAAATAATCTATGACTTTATCATATCCATTAGGGACTATTGGATGTTCAAAAATGACATAATTATCTGAGTCACATAATTCCTTTGATAAACCCTACACTTTCCATCTTATGTACATTGACACTCAAAAAAATAGATCGCATATCAACTTGTGAACATCTTTAGATTCTACATATAACATCAAAATAAGGTGTTCCCACAGATCATGATCACCATACACATACATGAATATAGTAACTTACCCTCAATAAAAAATATGGTAGCTAGAAAGACTCATTCACCTTGTAGAAATGTAAGATTTGATCATGGGACCCTAAAGGGGTGATTTGAGTGAATTTGGTGAAATAATTAATTTGACTCAACATAAAATATGGACATCAAGCTGAAGATGATGATGAGGTTTACTTGAATGTTGATGATGACTAGGAGGTGTTATCCTAGATAACAGTGAAGAATAATAAAGGGAAGAAGGCTTAGGTAGACCCCTCAGCAAGTCTTCCAACTCATACTTAGTTTAAGGAGGACTTGAATCTAGTAGCTCTAATCATCTCTTAGAGAATATTATAGATAATCCTCCTACCTTCTATTCCTTGATCCCTAAATCTATCTCCACTTCTACTAAATCTCTAAATCCTCAAGCTCATGTTTCACCTCTACATCCTCCAGTTTGTCCTTTTACTCTAACTCCACCTCCTCTGGTGGCACTAATAACTAGGCCACAGTAGAGTTGATCCTAGACTACATGATGATAGAAATCCTAAGCATATCCCACTCAATAATTAGTGTCATAGCATTTTATATTTGATGCATCTTATATTTTGAGAGTAAGCCCTAAATGAGGTACCCAATAGGTACCCATCTAGGTTCTCCCATTCACTATTGCATCTCCTCCCAGTTTCCTTCTATCACTTGCTCCCACCTTATTCTAACTTCTTGTTTTGGTGATTATTAGTTCATCCTTTCCCCATCTATTTCCCATTACTTCTCTTATATCTTTCACCCAAGTACCCTTGGCCTCAATCCTTGGAAGCATCCTC
Source organism: Torreya grandis (assembly GCA_037957365.1). NCBI lineage: Eukaryota > Viridiplantae > Streptophyta > Pinopsida > Cupressales > Taxaceae > Torreya > Torreya grandis. The sequence goes on along the minus strand of JARHVA010007330.1, from coordinate 63,506 downwards.
ACTTCTTCATTTCATTTTGATCATCCCATCTCACAATGAAGATTCCTCTTAGTGCCTCCCTTGGGCATGCCCTCAATAAAAGGTGTGGCTAAAGCATTTAGAAGCTTACCTTCTCTAGTAAGGACCCTCTTATTCCCCATTCTAATTATCATGGTGCTTCCCTCTAAGGCTCTAAGCCCCATATAGAATTTGTAATCCTAATTAGATAGTCCACCAAAGTACCTAGATTCAACCTAGGACAGAGGTCAAAGAATAAATAAAAGGTGACCCATACTCTAGCTTTAACCCAAATTCCTTTTGATCTAATTTCACCTCCTCTATAGGTCTAAATATATCCTCTATCCCTATTATTAATAGCTTAATGATTATCTCCTTACCCCCTCTCTCTTACCTATGGCTCTACTAGACTTATCTTTAACCAGTCCATCTCATCCCTATTATTCCAAAACACATTTTTGGGGGTAATTATGCCTCAAGTGAACCTCACTCAATAATAATGGTAAGCTCAAATGCTTCCATGGTCCTCCCCTTTTTTACTCCTTCCTTTCACTCACATGCCCCATCTACCTCCACTCCTTTACTATTTCACTCCTTCCACTTCATCCATTTCACCTCAACTTCATCCTCTGCCATTCACCACCATTTTATCCATAACTCCTTCACTCCCCATAGCCTAAGGTATGGTCCTAAGGTCACGTGTACCATATATGGATGTCTAGGATAACCTGGACATATAGTGGAGTTTTGATAAAGCCTCTAGGAGTATGAAGAAGGTACTTACTCATATATTTGTCCATAAGGGGATCTTAGTGATATGGAAAATACATTAAGATCTCTTTTTACTCACCAAAGTGAAGACATCAATTGGATAAGAAAAGATGGCTGAGGATCGACTATCTATCCTCTGAGTTACCCACAACATTTTTGAGAAGCTCTTTGAGGACATATGGATCCAAGTCTAGTCTCTTGAAGCCTAAGTGAAGAGTATGTTAACATTTAGACTAATTGGGTTGGTCAAGGAATCCCTCCTACTACTTTTCTTAGTCCTATGGAAAGTAGTGGGGACTTCAGCTAAGATCATTGCAATTATATAATAGATATAGGTCTACATGGGGAAGATCATGAAACTAAATGGGAATTATTAGAAGCTGAAGGTATTGATCAATAAGTGGATATTCTCAAAGCTCAAATTGATTCCAACCTCATATTTGGAGTTATACCAAACTTATGTTGGTAAAAAGATAGTGGTGATGGATAAATGGTTAGTCTTGGCTATCACTGCAATAGAATGCTTGGAAGAGGGAGAGAAGAAGATATTGACCTAATTTATGGAGGTCAATATATAGGTGTTATTCCACCTAGATGGTACTTACTCGACTAAGGGGAATTCAAAGTCTACTTAGTTTAATTCAACCAAGTAATGTGGGATAAAGTGGCCAAATAAAATCAAGAAAGAGATTGAGTGATTTTGGACCTACCAACTTAGTCCACTACAAGTATCAACCAAGTCTCCAAAGTTCAAGCCTCAATGGAAGAATATTTCTAGATCTCTTAAAGACTAGTAACTTAGACTAAGGTGATCTTCAAGGAGCATCTAATGAACTTGTCCAAGATGAATAAGTAATTCAACATCATGGTATTTGTAATGAAAGCTAAGAGTGCCTAGTCAAAGTAGTTAGGAGTCAATCCCTATTAGCTACTTCTACATGTCAACTAGTGGTCCTCCACAAATCTAGTGCGGGTTTGTTGATATTTCTTTTAGTTCATATTTTGAAATAAGTTATAACTGTAATGAGTGGACATCATGGCCTAAGATTGGATCCTCGTGTTTTTAAGAGGTGACCCCGAATCCTTATCTATTTATAGAGGAGAAGTTTTATGTTTTAACAATTTATCAAAAACTATTTAAAAGTAGTGTTGTATTATTTCTAGGATTTTACCTATGTTTACTTATTCACTCTAGAATGTAATAGTAACCTAGATCAATTATTGTAGCAACATTTCAATCTTTTAATGAATATAATCTATATTTTCTATGAAATAGTCTCTTTTATGTTGAATTTTCCTTTGTCTTCATGTTTAAATGATTAACAATGCTATGTTAATTAGATTAACACTTTGTCACTTTATGAAAGTTATATTATGATGTACTTAGTTATATAATCTCTATGTTATTTATTTAATTTCTCTTTCTATAGTGATAATAATTTGTGTGCCTAGTTGTAAACTCTCATATGGTGTTTATGTGTTTTGGATAAGAAACCCCTAGTACTAATCTTTAGTAGGAAATCACATTGAAGTCATAATCTCAGTTCCCTCAAAAACTTCCCACTATATGCTCTTAAAGTTATAACTTTAGTGAAACTCGGTCTACAGTGGTATAACTATGATAAAGTCACTAGGTTCAATGACAATGTCATTGATCTCATTTTAGACCTAGAGTCTTCCCTTATCTGCCTTATGCTTCCCTTTCTTTTGTGTTTGGTTAATGGATCTAAAATCAGCCTTTTCCCCTTGTGTTTATAATGAATAAGTCCAAAACTTAAGTATTAATAACTATCCTTAACATGTGTGAAGTAAATCATATTAAAATTTTGATGGTAATAATGCATCTCTTGGAGACTATTTACATTTTTTTTGTGAAGTCCAATACCTATAGTCATGCCTTGGGTTGATCCTACATTAGTCTTAAAATGAAGGACAAAAGCCTATAGTTTTCCCCACCTTCCCATTTTAAATTAATTCCTAATATCAATGGTGTCTTACAATAAGGATCATATTAGAGTAAACAACATAATGATTTGTATAGTTCACTAGTTATCCTTAGAGTATGTTTACTAAGTAGGGTTCTCTAGAGATATCAAAGTTGAAAAATATTAGTTTGACCAAATTTATTTGGGTGTATTAATTTTCATAAGCCTTGGTGGAACCATATTTTATCTCCCTTATCTTTTTTATGCTTTTGATAGGAAATTTTATTCCTAAATATTGTCCATCTTCTTTTCTTCATATTCATGATTCATATTTATTCATGTTAGCATTAACAAATTTTTATCATTCCCATATTTGGAATTGATGTTGCATATTTAATTTTTATCAGATGTTCTCATTGTAATTCCCTTAACTTTATAGGACTTATCTTAGTTATGTTTAGGACCTTGATTTTTATATTCACTTTTTGTGAGCCATCTAGTCCTATTTTCTCATTTTATACTTTTAGGTTTCACCCTTTTGATTTCCATTAGTTTCAATCTTTATTTTTTATAATATTTGTTTGAGTATGGTTTCATGTCTCTTACATTGTCATTTTTAATAGAATTTAACATTTATTTGTGTCCTTGTTTGATTTGAGTTTTCACTAATCTTACTCTAGCTTTATTGTTTGGGTTTTTAGTCCTTTAGTAGACCTTGCGTAATGGATATTTGATTTTCCCTAGTTTATTATGTACTTAATTGGATATTTTTATTATAACCTAACCTTATTGATCTTGGATAAAAATTTTATCTAGGATTTTCAATAATTTCTATGTTTTTCATTTTAAATCCACTTATTGACCATCTTGCATAGATGACATTTATTTTATCCATTTTTAGCTTTGTATCCTTAGGGTTTTTAAGTGTAATTATTATGATCTCCATGATTGAGAGTAATTTATTTACATGAAAGAATTATAAATAAAGATAACTCATGGTGTGCATATGGTAATTTAAGTTATACATTAATAAAAAAATCTTTCAACATTTATTTTTAGTTATGCTCTTGTTTTACCCTAATTTTAAATAATGCAATCAACAGTAACACTATTATGTTAATGTTATGTAATTCATAGATTAATATAAAAAATTAAAAATATATATTTGAATTTAAAATATTAAAACTAATTGAAATGATTTGATAACTGGCATGTGCTAAGTATGGTAAATAAAAAAATGGATGATTACTTAAATTATTTGGGTAACTATCTGACTTTGTTTTTATTTTAGAAATGGAAATTGGGATAAATTAGGCTTTTTTTTCATTTAGTTCTAAGATTGATTATATGTATGCACAAGGATGCTTATGTTGATTCAGGTTAGTATCATTAATCTATATTAAATTATGTTGGTTAGTAATGACCTCTCTGGAAATGAGCAACTATTATCGTATGGTAAACAACACATCTTTGTATCCTCTATATTTATGATTCCAAACCCTGATGTTGCACATAGCTTGAGAAATCACTCTCCTTTACCTTGAATACTTATTTGTAATAATGAGTGATAGAAACATATAAAAAATAAGAAAGTGTGATGGGATGAGATGACCCTAATCACCCTCATTTAATAAATTAACACTACTTAGTATCCAATAATTTGAGGAGGAAAATTAAGTCACATGTATTTATCCCATTTAATGTGATTGTGAAATTATGATATGTTTGTGCATGCGTGCACGTTTGTGTGTGTGTGTGTGTGTGTGTGTGTGTGTGTGTGTGTGTGTGTGTGTGTGTGTGTGTGTGTGTGTGTGTGTGTGTGTGTGTGTGTGTAATGATTGGATTATTGGATTTTGTTTTATCCTAGTGATATGTTTACAATTTAGAAATAATAAGACATATTTTTTCAATGTGATATAGTGTATATATGTGTTATAGATAAGTGTCAAATCCCTCTCAAATAGGACATTGATTTTTTAATATCTGAGTTGAATTATTAATTTATCATTACATTGAAATGATAGGAAAATGGGCCAACCTTGAGGAAATGTTTTATTTTTAAAAATATTTATTTCTAGGATAAGACCAATTTTAACTAGATTATGTTAGTATCGACATGAAATATTGATTAAATGTAGATAAAGTAGCTTGTGTATATACAAAATGAGCTAAAATTTTGAATATGCCTATGTAATATATTTAACATGTTTAAAATATATAGTGATGTTCTTCAAGGTGTGTAATAGTAGAAGGTAAGGTCCAAATCATAAGATAACATGCATGTGTGATAAAATGGAAGATTAGGACATTATCTATGTGCTCAAGTCACATGTGGTAAATGTGTGTCAATATTTTGATTTTCAAGCACCTAAAACCATATTTTGATATTAAAAATTGACCCCTTTTTATTATAATAATGGAATTACTAAAGTAAAAAGATAGAATGCACATGAATGTATACAACATACTTTATCTTTGGTATGAATCTCTAACTCTATAGATCACTCAATATAAAAGAATGTAATCATGTGTAATGAATGTCCATAAATTTAAATTTTAATATAAATTTAATTTTTTAGTCCAACTATGTAGATCACTCCATATAAAAACATGTAATCATATGTAATCAATGTCTATAGATTGGCAATTTACTCTAAAATTATTTTCTTAGAATTTTTAAAGAACAAAGGTAATATGACACGTGTATTGGTGAAAAATATTTTACCCTTATAAATTATTTGAGATGATGATTCATTGTTGAAAAATTATATAAAATTAGGATTTATTACTGAAGCACATGGAGAGTTGGGGTGATTATACCCCAAAATTTGTGTAAATATGTAAGCTTTTAGGTTGGAAAGGTAACCTATCCTAACCCTCATGATTATAGGGATAAGTATGAAATGTAATAACCCAAATAAATATGTATTTAAAAGACATAAAAAATAATTATAGGTTCATTTAGAGTAACTAAGTCAACCATTGCATATGGCTTATATATTATATAATATAGTTTCTCTTGAGTTTGGTCCATGTAAAAATAATCATGATCAAAAGGGTATGAACAAAATTTCATGCCCCATCATGAAAATGTGTTTCATTGTAAATTTTATCTCAATTTATCTTAATGTAGAATTAAATTAATGATAAAAAGAGAATGATCAATGTTCGTAATCCCATCATGATAGAAAATATGATAAGTTGGAAGTGGAATGCCAGTCATTTTACATTTAATTATAAATTATGTCATTGTGTATGTCTAAATGAACCAATGTCATGCCTCATGAAAATTAAATTGTGTATAGATATTAATGAAATAATGAACAAGGACAAGGGACACATGTAGGGGACACAAATATGTGTCAAACAAGGTACATAAAATATGTTTCATCAAATAGGGTGAGATTACACACACAAGTTACATAACTATGTCTTAAAAATGCAAAATTTTCACACATAATAGACAACTACAAAGTATCCTATCATGTAATAAATAAAAAACATCAATGGAGAATAAATAAAATTATTTAAACCATACATATGCGTCAATGTCACATAATAGTATAATAGCATATCCATGCATAACTATGCTAGATATGAAAAACTTGCAAAATATGTCTAAGCAATATAGGTATTTCAATGTGTTATAAGTTTATAAAAAATAAAACTTATAATCTATAAAATTGTGGAATAATATGCCTCTAGTATCCACATGGACACTATTTAGAGAAAATTCTAACATCTATACATCCATGTATACTTTGCATGTATTACATTATACTCATATACTATGAAATGAATGTGTTTGAAAATAATATGTCATCTACAAAACATTTGATAAATAACATATTTATACTAAATATAGAAATAATGTCATAATTATGTCCTTATTTTGTATTTTTTGAATAATTTTAATCTTTTTTTTATTTTTCATGATTATTTGATTATTTTCTATTTTTGAAATATTTTGAGATTTATGAAAACTAAGGCCAAGTGGAAATGGTTCCAAGAATTAAATATTGTAATGGATATGAACAATCTACAACGTGTGTCTAGGAATAATGTGCACTAGTTGTGACAACATTACTATGTGGAGAAAGTGAAATTAAGAAATTTTCCCCTAGAGATATTGAAATCTCATTTATATAACATCCCACTCTAGTATACTTGACAAAAACTTATCAGGGATGTACCCTTCTATTCTAGACCTTTATGCTACAAAAAGGCTTATATTGATCATCTCATTGTACCTAATTATCTATCTTATGGTCCTACCATCTCATTTTTGACAATGTAGATCCCTTTCATAGTAAAAAAACTTAAAACCTGATATATATCCTTCAATGTTAATTTTAGATCCTTAACATATTACTAGCCTATCAGATACTTACACCTCACACATGGACACTTATATTAATGAAGGTGTCCAAATTATTATCTAGTATTTTTAGCTTGTAAGGTAATAATTTTTTTAAATGTTTTGAATTCTATGTGTCAACCCATTACTTTATTTAACTCTTATGTGAGACATTTTCAAAGGGTGTTGTGTAAATACAAAACAAAGAGAATTCATTACCACCAAGTCATATTCAAAATATTACCAAGTGTACATCTATAAAATAACATTTCAGGTATTAAAAACTTCCCGATGTGCATATTAGACATATGAGTAGTCATATGAAAAGTTTGAAAAAATTAAAGAGTAGCTTATGAGAAGTATTTGTCAATTTATAAGCTAGATCATTGCATGCCATGGTATATAGTGTATTACACACTTATGCACACATAATCCAAAACCTAAAGGTGAAATACATATGTTTGAGGACCTATTCAAAGTAATGGCTATGTAGGATGTGATCGTTGATAGAGAGATCATTGAGTTTAGGTTAACTTTATGATATGACTAACCAAATTTTGGTAAAGTGTAACTACCTAAGGTGAAAATTTAGGGTTTGATCCTTTAAAAATCATGTAAATCATGTGCCCATGAATAAAATATATCAAAATAAAAGAAATATAAACTTTGAAATCTATATGGTTACTCCACAATACAATCAGTATTATTTATTAGACATATCCATTGACATTAGGATACTTGGATCAACACAAGTATCCTAAGGTTAACATAAGTGCCTAGGCCTCCAAAAACAATATTTATACAATCTGACAACTGAATCATGATCTTGGATCCACATTTGAATACATCATATTTGAATATGCATTTTCATATAAGTTAAGTATTATCTTTTCTTAGTATTAATACAATTGAATTATTGTTTTCAATGTACTTTCTATATCTATAATAATTTACCATTTTAATTCATAATATTCATTTACCTAATTTGTAAATCAATTAGCTTGCTTTATAATAGTTTTATTCATCATTATGTATATGATATTATATCCTTTAACCCTCATCCACACCTAAAAAAAGGTTAAAATTATGGTGAACCTAACCTCTACATCTACTTATATAAATCATGTCTTTTCCTAGGGTTTTCATCATTCTAGGGTTTCAAAATGTAGTAATTATTTAATTATATATTTTCATATCATGTTATATTAGCCCATAGAACTTATATGTCTTACTTATCCCATTATCATCTCCATATTTTGAATATTTAAAATAGACAAAAATGAATCTCTTACCCCTCATAACCCTAAGGAGGGTGATAGCTACCATCCCTTTAACTAGGTCCATGTTATCACTACTCTGTGGAGTAGGGTATCCCATCCTATGATTTAAAATTAAGGTAGTCAATATATCCTTACTAAAACCACTCCACCTTCCAAATATTCTTTATATAGTGTGTGTATGCTTATTTAATGTAAAATACTAGAATTTATACTTGTGAATGCCTTGAATATCAAATCATTATTATGAGTAAGTTAATAGAAGAGTTACAAAACTAAAATTAATATTTAAGCTCAAATTTCACACTATTGGAAACTCAAATCACCTATGCAAAAAGTATCGAATGTGATAATGTTAATCACATGTTTGATTATTCATTTTTAAATTTTATACCCAACAAGGTTTCATATCAAAATAATAAGCTAAAAGAGAAGTTATCCACAAATAGAAATTTAAAAAGAGAACAAAAGCCTAACAAGATTCCAAGTGAAACCCTAAGATAAATGATTAAAAATAAAGTGATTCAATTACCTCCAATACATTTTATAAGGAGATATAAATACTATTATGCATATCATAGAATTCATGGGAATCATACATATTATTTTTTTTAAATGAAGAACAAAATACAAAGTATCAAAGATAGTGGTGATCATATAATATATATACGACAATCAAGTAACCCACCCACATTATGAGTAAATTTCCTAAAACATAAGTGCCAAAAAATCAAATATGAGTATCAAAAGAAAATTTTGAGGAAAAAGATACAAATGACATAACTAAAACAATAAAATTATCCAAATATACCTCTAAAAAAAGATAGTCATCTTTCAAAACAATATGCTTATGGACAATAATATAAAAAATAATTAGGTTATCATATTGAAGGATTGGGAAAAAATTCACATGGAATCACTTTTTCCTATCTACACATCTAATAGTAATGATCATCAAGGATTCAAATATATTGTAAATACTAATGCAAATCATTTAAAGATACATTTTAATTTTGTTAATACAAAAGAAGAAGAACCTAAAAATGAAATAGGGTATGAAAGGAACATTCATAGAAAGAGAAATACATGCTTAAATATGATAATGTTACACATGTGAATTTATATGAAGTAATTAAAAATAATTCCTAAAAGCATAAAATCATTGAAATTTTCATAGCTGGAAAGCAAGGTAAAAATATCCTAGTTAACCCAACTTATGAAATCAATATATGTACTTGGAAATTATTTACATCTTTGGATATGGCATGGAACACCTCAATAAATCTACTTAATTTTATTATTGTATTGGATATATTTAATTTAATGGCACACTTGGATAAAAATCATGCTCCATTGTACTTCATATCAGTCCATTTTTGACTCAATATAATGCCAAACTTGGAAAACAATGGTTAGTAGAAACAAAAAGAAATATCTTTGAAGAAAAGATACCAAGTAAAAACATACCAAAGGAACATGGCATACTTTATAATTATATTACTTCCTCATGAACATGGATTCCTATGAGACATACATAGAGTACCACATATTTTATAGTTCTATATATGACACATATGTATGACCCTTCGCATTATCACCATTTTTATGTACCATATTATAATTTTGGAGCTTCTTATAAGACTCACTTATATGTGATCATAGGTTAGACCATTTTCTTTCCCAACACATTCTTAAAAATTCAAATATTCAATAAAATATAAAAACATTCAAATAAATTTAAAAATAAAAAATATTTAACATTCACATGTTTACTAGCTCCTTGGAATCTATATTATTTACTCTATGTTAGTGTATTACATATAATTTATTTTATAGATACACATATGATTCAAACATACTTGAGTGTTATATAGGAATATACCATATACATGATACATGCACATAAATATGTTTTATATTTTATCTTCCCATGTGGTATATTATATTAGGGGTATATAATTCCTTGATCACAATTGATACATGTTATATTATTCTATGATCACATTTCCATGATCATTTTGAGCTTATATACTAATTTTTACACATCCAATCTCATGATTACATCTTTCATTATGTACTTGATATGATTTTACATCACATGTTTTGATAACACATACATGTAGGATTTGGTATGATATGCTTATGTTGGTTGATTATATTTCATTAATTCACCTTGTCACTTCCCTGAGTGTCTTTTTCTCTCTTGTTATTATCCTTCTCATGGAACATTTGAATATGTTTTGTAATTGTTGGTCCATGTGACACTATATGTTTTTTATCTTTATATTTAGACATCTAAATATGGCATTCCTTAGAGTGTGAAAATTTTGAATATGGCCCATACTTTTGTTTCCTTAGACTCCTTTTATATGACATTTAGTGTTATTTTATGTGTGCTGATTTGTTTTTTAAGCATAATCATCTTATCATTTTGGGGAAAGGTAACTACCATATTCCATTCCCCTCACATCAAAAGGGGGGAGGGGGTGGTGGTGGGGATATTAGTAGTGAAATTTAATATAGAGATGACTTAAAACATATATAATTGAAAACATTTTATATAGTTTACATGATTCAGATATACACTCGAGTCAGAATACTATACACATTGTATTGATTTTTTGAGATTTGGGATAGTTTTTTTAGATTTTTAATAGATATTAAACACAATTATATATTTTAGATTAAATTTTGATATATAATTTAGTTTGACACATAAATAATTTCATATGCCAAATAAGTTCACCAAAATTATAAATACATAATCAAACTTATGTAAACTTATTTACCAAAAAGCAATGTTTGCACCAAGAATCACTGCTTTGAGCCTTTTCTATCTATATCAATTTCATCCTTCTATTATTTTGGTTGATATTAAATGTTCTAAATGTCTTATATCTAATCCCATTTTTAGGTTGAGTTGGTTCTTTCACTTAACTTGGCTTTTATTTTATTGTCACTTCAGTTATGAGATTGAGCTTAAATGATATAAATGGTCATATCACAACTTAACCTCACACTAGATTGGGGGAAAAATTACCTTCCAATATCCCTTATAAAATATAAATGATCTAGTTTTTAACCTATTTCAACTCCAATGCTTTATAAATAATCATCTTTATTAGGTCAAAGTACCAAGGGTAAGCACGGTTGCATCGACATACATGTATTCCTTCCTTGCTCTCTTTCTTTTCAAGAATTTAAATTATGTCAAATTTTATATTATTTACACTAATTTACACTTTAACATGATATTTTTTTTAGGTCATAAACCATAAAATAAATAACAATGGGATCAAGTAAAGGCAAGGTGTGTTGTATAGAACCAAGTATGCATTTTTTCCTTTAAACTCTTAATTTCACGCTTATGCATTACTACATTAAATGAGGAGAATATATATATATATATATATATATATATATATAATAAAATCTAATTTATATATAATATTATTCTTATATAAATTAAAAATTCCTATCAAGGTTCCACCCTTCATTTCTAAAAATTACTTTTACTAAAGGGCTTACATTCACCATCTCACTATGCCTAATTATTTATCTTATAGTCTGACCCTATCATTTCTGATGATTCAAATATCTTGAATAATATAAAAAATTAAAACATGATATATATCCTTTAGTGTTAGTTTCAAATCCTCAATAGCTTCCTAGCATGCCAAATACTTGTGTCCCATATAGGGATAATTGCATTGATACAAGTGTCAAAACTATTGTCTTGTTTTTTTACCTCAGAAGTAATCTAATCTATAAATCTTTCAAATCCTATGGTTTGACCAATATATTTTATTTTACCCTTTTATGTAATATTTTTAAAAGGTTTGGTATAAATATAAAATAAATAAGATTCATTACTAACAAGTCATATCTAAAATATTACCAAGTACACATCTAGAAAATCACCTTTCAAGTATTTAAAATTGCCCTATTCTTCCATATTTATATATTAGCCATAAGAGTAGGCATATTACATGTCTAAATCATTCAATGAGTATCCCATGAGTATTATTTGTCAAGTCACAAGCTAGATCATTTCATGCCCTTAAATATAGGATTTTTCAACATTATGCACACAAAAGCCAACACATAGGGGATAGATACATATTTCTAAGGTCCTCTTCAAAGTAGTGGTTATGTACATAGCAAACATTGATAGAGGTTCCTTAAGGTCATATAAAATTTGTGATCTACCTAACCCATTTTTGGTAAGGTACAAAGGCCAAAGAGGATAGGTTATTATTTTATCCATAAATGTTAATGTAAAGTGTATGCATGTGAATAAAATATATCAGTAGAAATGTGGAAAAAACCCATAAAGCTTTAGGTGGTCACTATAAATATATGATTATTTTGTATTGGATATGATTGTTGAAATAAAAAAACCTATGAAAACTCAAGTGTCCCAAAGGTGACACAAGTGTTCAAGACTCCAGAAATAATATTTATAAAATATGACAACTAGAGATTGATCGTATTCCTACCTTTTTCCACCTCTTCATATATTATATCTATTTATGTATTTTATATAAGGTAAGAATTATATCTTCCCTATGTTTATGTAGTCAAATTACTATTTTGAATGTAATTTATTTTCTTTATCATAATTTAAAAGTTTAAATAAGAATATTCATTTATCTTAGTTTTCAATTAATTGGCCTCCTTTTGAATAGTTTTATTCATCCTTCTGTATAGGCTACTATACCATTTATCCCTCATCCAAACCTAAAAAGGGCTGAATAGTCCCCATTATACATGTGAATCACAACAATGTATCTTAAGAGAGTATATGGAGATAATCATCATCATGTCATTGGTGATTAATATGTGTTAATGTAATATGCGGATATAAATATGCATTATAATGTATTCTCAATGCAGGCTATAAAGTATGTATAAGTAGTAAATATCTAAAGATGAGAAAGTCAAACGACATTAAAAATGCTCACTATAATTGTGTTAGGATAAGTATCACATATGTTTAGATGAGGAGATAAATTAAGGGGCAGTAGGAAAATGAAGATAAATCCAAGGTTTAAAAGAAGAATCCAATTTAAAGTATACATATAAGATAAGAGTATAACCATGCATGATCCAACAAATAATCATGAGAAACCTAGGTACAATTATATATTTAACATCTAAATAAAATAGCTCATGTTGAGGTCATATATATATATATATATATATATATATATATATATATATATATATATATATAGTGGTTATAATTTCTCATTGAATTTGTTCCATTTATCATATATATTTGATGGAGTTATATGTATATCTAAATATGAATTTTAATCTAGGATTTTAATCAGAGTATGTGTTATGTGATTCTTTATGTTATAATCATTCTTAAGTTTCTAATTTTTATTTTTAATATTCATAGTGATCATGATAGGTTATGAATACTAATTATCATTCATTTTATGATTTTAATTATTTAAAAGCTCTGCCAAGATAAATTTTATTATTTTTGATAATAATACATATTTTATGTCTCAATTTGTAGCATACAGTCATTTAATTTACTACAATCATATGATCATCATAATATGCATTTCCATTATAATTATTTGGTGGAGGAATTTTCATATCAATATATTGTGGAGGAAGGAGTGTTATTAGGATGCAGTTGATTGATTTCCTTAGTAGTATATGAGGAGGTAATGGTGGTCTATAAATTCTTATCTTCAGTTGAGATAATATTTTGAGTTATTTGTTATTTTTTTAATTATACTTAGACTATATTTTTTTGTCTCTTTTTCAATTTTTACCTTATGTAGTGATGATATAGAGTGCTTTATAGGATTCTTGCCCACCTAGCTTGTATATATATGCCCCACATGTGTAAATTTAACACACATGTGTAATGTATATGGGATTGCATTCATATTATGTATCCAAGGTTGTAATAATAATAGGTTATAATGTGTATCATGAAGTGTGACTTGAAATAAGGAATGAACTTTATTTTGTTCTAATATCACCTCCATTGAAATTGTGTCATGTGGTAGACATTGTCAATAATTTGATTTACTAAGGGTGTGATCTATTATGTTTAGATTTCACATATCAATTCATAATGTATGTATGAGTGATATATTATAAATATTATCATAAATAGTTATAATCATTGATGACTCATTTTATTAGAATATGTGATGTCATAACCTAGATAAATAATTCATCATTTTAGACCATTTAATTATTGATACATAGAATATATTATAATTATCTCATTATGGAGGTATCCTGAATAGATTATTATTGTAAAGCATGAAACATATGTGTATCATAAGAATCAACATAATATTATTATGTTGATTTTAGGAAATCAATATTTGTGTTTGAATTATTAGTTTATAAACCATCTACGTATCTAATACGTTGTTGTGATGGGGTGAAAAATTATTTATGATTCTTACCCAATCCATGACTTCTATATCCCATTTTTTTTATTAATAGCTAAATCTAAAACCATATTGGGTCATGTTTATGTCATTTATTATACAATAAATTTAATTACCAAGTGCTTGATTATATAGATTCAAATCCTTAATATCTTTTTTAAGATATTATATATGTCCTTTGAAAATAATGTTAGATATAATGCTTCTTATGTTCAATTTATCTGCAAGGTGATCCCTAATTTTTAGTATAGTGGTATCATGGACCTTCCTAGAGGGAAAGTAGTTAGCACCACCTAAGGAGATATGGGAAGAATAATATAATAATCCATAGAATAATTATTAGGGTTTTTTTTGTGTATTTAGGCATATAAAGCATATAAAACTATAAAATATTAATGAGTATAAGTGGAAAAATGAACCCTATAACCCATATGAGCATAAAAAAATATGAATAAGGTTTGAAATTCTATAAGGATGAAATAAAAATAATTATCAAGATGAAACACTAATGAATATCTAGTGTTGAAAATAAAAAAATTCATTGTGTATGAAAACCCAAAAATTAGATATTGAAACTTGTATGGACCTAAATCTGTTCATCTTAATAAATCTATTAGATCCACTAATTTTTCCAATAAATATATTCTTAACCAATTAATTAAGATCCCATTTCTCATATAAATTCCCTAGACCCCATAAACCTTTCAATACCCTTATGAATAATTAATTAACCCATTAACCGGTTAACTAGCCTACTTAGCCAATAATCTACCCACTAGCCCACTTTCAAATTTAAAAATTCTTATTCATTCAACCACACCATATATATCCTACCATGATAGCCTCTCCTACACCACTATGAATCCTAAACCTCATTTAAGCTCCATCTAATCCCCCATTATTACCTAAACTAATCAAGAAACCTCTAGAACTAGGAAAGTTCCTCCAAGATTCTAGAAGTCTCCAAACTAGAGACTTGTAAATAATTTAAAATTTGCCTAAAATCCTTTCCACCATCCTATAAAATCCATGATTGTGACATGGGAAAAATAACTTGAAAATCCATAAGCCTTTATTATAATTTCATAATTATCTATCGAAAAGCATCTTCATACTCTTTCCAATCCATTCAACTATCTAAGGAAGCTATTGGAGTCATTTTTAAGCTCAAAGCAATAAATACACACTCAATCAATTTGGCATTTAAATCCACTTGAAGATATTGGATAGAATTCATAAGGGATAAGGTGATGGTAATATTTCATTCTTAATTGATTGATTATTCCTTTATTCCCTACTTTTGATGTTATTATGTTGTTGGGTTTAAATTACTAAATATAGTAGTTTTTATCAATAACTCAAAAATACAATCATACATTGCAACCATGGTGGGATCACCAATTAAATATAGCTTAATTTATTGTTATAAGTGATTTTATAGTTCCCAAACTAACTAGATGAGTAAAAATCTTTGAATTTGATAAAATTTTGAAATATATGGAAAAAATAATTTTACTCTATAAATTACAATATTGTAGTCATAGTTTTGTCATAAAAATAACTATTTTACACTAACCATCATTTTGAACACTAAAATTTGGCTATTTTATAGGTTTTATGCTTACTTGCAATACTGTAGATTTGTGAAAATTGATTTTGCTTAACATCTACAGGTTTGACATCTCACTTATAGTTTTGTAGATTGTAGTTTTTAAACCAAACATAACTAGTTTAGCATAGACATTTGGGATTCTATGGGCCTATATCAATCTATTTTATCTTGTAGGAGTAAAAATACTATTTTATATGTGTATTAAAAAAAAAGATCGGCCCTAAATAGCCTCATAGTCAATACATAATATCACAAATACATAGTCATAATTTTTTCATAAGAGTCACGATATTAATCTCAATAATTATGGTTTTGCCTTCGTGATTCAAATCATTAAGATAGTTTTATAAAACCAGACTATTTGAAATTTTTCTTGTCCTTATGCTTGATTTTTATTGTTGATAGGAAGAAAATAGGATCTCCCCAAGGAAATATAAATCTTTCCTCTATACACCTTTAGTTATCTCGTGCAAAACCACTACTTGTGAAATAATGATTTTCTATACAAATAAATGATTTTTCTTTTAATAGGTGAATTTGACTAATAATATTAAATAAATAAATATTTTATTTCTTTTAAACTAATATTAAAGGTCTAAAAATCTCTTTTATGGCTAATATCCTTTTTGACATTATGAGATTTTTATGTATAAATCTTGGATTTTTTATGATCATATATAGTCAAGTGTTTTAAAGGTCAAAATATCATATCATATTTTTATTAACTTTGTACCTATAGTAGTAGCCTATAAAAACCACTTATAAATAAATTATAGTACATTTGTGTTTTGGTATAAGTATTATATTAATAAGGTTTTTATCTTCTTGTAATATTATGTTAGAAGTACAATCACTAAGAGGAGAGGGGATGAATCAGTGAGACCAGATATTTAAACTTGAGTTTAGAATTCAATTATAATATTTTAAAGTCCTTAATCAATTACCAAAATCATTCATAAAGTATACACATCATTCATAGAAATGTACAAGAAAGATAATCCAAGATCAAGCACATAACACATGACATATGTGGGCAACACTCTTGGGGAATAAAACCCATTGGAAATTGTAATTGGACTACTATAATATAAAATAAGAACCAATTTAGACCAACAAGCTACTGATCAAAGAACTATCATTCCTAGTTTTAGTGATACCATAATCCCAAAAGGAGCTACTATACCTATCTAGCTGAGCACCCATAATAGCTAGATATTTTAGCAAGTTTCACCTTGTAAAGAAGCTAATACCTCCTTAGTTGTTGATCACCCACAACAACACCTATAAAACACAATCTCCTCAAAATTGATTGCCTACCAATTTGATGGAGATATAAAGTATATCATCTCTTCTTCAACTCTTCACACTCAATGCATTCTTCATAGCAAAAAATCTATCATATCTTCAACAATATGACCAAAATGTCATACACACTATCCACACTCTGATCAGTCTATCAAGCCATCCACCAAGCTCTCATAGACACTAATATTTCTTTGTTCATTCTCAAGACATCCAAAACATCCTTTTGGATCACTCTAGGCCTCTTCACTCATGCTCAACCTACTATAGCACTATTTTTCCATCAAAAACATAGCCTATAGGTCATAATCTCAGTGTTAAATCTTCTCTAATCATTAACACAACCATTGGGAACACCTGACTTCTTCTCTTCTTCATTTCACTGCTCACACCTCTCCCAGTCATAAAAGTATAGAACTAATTATCTTTGGTTTTACTAATTATAGAGAAATCTTGATCAACACCATCTTGGTCAGCCATTAGTCATGTCTTAACCCTTAATAAATATATCATATGAATATAAGGTTCAATATAATCTATATAGGTTGGCCATACAATCTATATATGTCACCCTTAAGTAGCTACACCTTTTAAACAAGGTACTTGTAGATGTTATAGGTCTCATGGAGAATAATTCACCTATATAGCTCACCCTCAAGAAAAAAAAGAACACAAGACCACTTTCAAATACATAGTTCCAATCCTTATGTCCCCTTTAACATCCTCAAATGATTAAAGTCAACTTATCTTCCTATACGTATGCTTAAACAACTCAACCATAGACCTTATGCACATAGTCACCATGGATGAACATATAGTCAACTTATTAAGCATTATTCATATTCAAGATAGATTGTTCACACCTCCATAATCCACACAGAACATCCTCATGGAGTCCAAAACATGTTCCAATACCTAATTCATAGTGAGACATTGAAACAACAAAATATTGAATAACCTTCTCAATTCACTTGTAGAACATTTATGAAAACATATTCAACTTTGGAGCTTCATAATTATGTCTTGGTAGACTTTTAGATCTTCAAATCTATATTTCTAGATGCATCTTAAAGTCGTCTACAAGCTCATTTTTTACTACATGAGTAAATTCAACTTCTATCAAAAGATATGGTCAAAAAATAAAGATCTATTTTTTCTTATTTAAAATACAAAAAATCTGATGAGTAATAGTCACAGTTAACATTCAAAAACAATGTATGAATCTCCTGGACTCTTAGATCAAGATCAATCTCACACCATAAATTTTATCTAAGTTTTAATGCATAGAATATTAAAGCCAAACATTAAACATATATCATGTTGACCTCATCTCATGTAATCTAGGAAATTTGACTTCATATGCTCTATTGATCTCTATGGATCAACTAGGTCCTTATCGATCAATTCTCACTATTGATCAAATTGTATGAATTCCCACTCATCATTGAATTGTTATCATGTACCTCTGATCAGATGTTAAACATAATGAACCTATCCTCATATCATTACCTCTTGACTCCTTGAATCACTCATTAACAATTGATATTTCTCAAGATTTAACACATCCAAAAATGACTATGGGGACCGTATCAATATTCATCAATAACCATTTTTCATCTTTAATAACTTCTTTTGTGCTTACCTGTATGATTTCAAATTTGGACTAGATGATCTCCTTCAATAGGAAAATAGAAATATATGACTCACTCCTCTTCAAAATCTCACACATGTGAGATATAAATCAATTAAATTTCCTTCTCATAAACTTTTGTCATAGAGCTAACCATGTCCAAATCTGTTTGAGAGGCTAACAATGAGCATCCATCACTTTTGTTTTCCTTCAGTGCATGATCTAAAATTTAGTGTAAATGATATATACTCAAATATGAATAAACCCATATGATCTGATTATCTTGATACCTTCACACATGTAAGATATAACACCATCTAGATGCTCACTCAGCTTTTTCTGACACACTACAAAATTGGCTATGGGAAACCATAGTAAATTTGCTTAGGAGCCCAACTTTGCATATGGATATCTTTTGATGCATTGCATGGCATGATCTATAAATTAGCATAAATAAACTAGGTATAGGAATAAATAAACCCATATGATCACATTATTTTGAAATGTCCACACATTTAAATACTAACCTCATCAACATGCTTACTCAACTCTTTCTAACCACTTTGAAAATTTGGCTAATTATGTGAAAACAGTGAATTCTGACTGAGAATCCAAATTTGAACCCTTATAACTTTGACCAAAATTCAACACATGACTTGAGATTTGACACATAAAAATTAGGGAATATAGTGATCACAACCATATGTCTAACTCCCCTTGACTGACTCCCATGTGGCAATAGTGACATCATGAAACTACCTACTCATCTTTTCTAGCACTGGGCCCAAAGTATCTAGATGAGAACTATGATTAAATAGATGAATTCTACTTGTGTACACAATCTCTCAAAGAATGGATCACATCTTATAGTAACCCTTACACATGCTTGATACTCCATACTCATTCCTAATTCTCTCAAGCTATATCAACACTAAATATTAACTACCCATACACAAAGCACACAAGGATAAGCACATTACACACTTTGTCATTGTCACATAGTCTATCAAGGCTCTTCATCCACTCAAAATGACACCTCTATGACATCATCATGATATTAAGATGATAAATCTCTAACAATCAACCCATTTTTCATTGATGTCAACACCTATCAATAGAGCAATATATAGATCACTTCCTCTCTCTTCAAATCACTCCTACAACAAGAAGTTTCTCCCCAATAGGAAATTTCTCCGCATTTGACAAAATGACAAAATGAGCACACACTTATCTTTAGCACTTGAAAATAGTCTAAAAAATGGAGAGGA
Source organism: Torreya grandis (assembly GCA_037957365.1). NCBI lineage: Eukaryota > Viridiplantae > Streptophyta > Pinopsida > Cupressales > Taxaceae > Torreya > Torreya grandis. The sequence goes on along the minus strand of JARHVA010007330.1, from coordinate 42,936 downwards.
CCATCTTAGAAAGATGATACAAACTCCCCCTTACCTTGACCCACCTCTTATTGTCTTGACAACATCTTCTTGATCCATGTCAACACTCTCTTCAACCAAGCACTACAATATAACTTACCAAGAAAACACACAAATAATTGAAGTTTGATATAACTTACCAAGAAACATTTTATATTTGTAGTTATTCTTCTTCTTCTTCTTCTTCTTCTTTAGCTTTAGAGAAACAACTTCCCACAACATTCTCTTTTTCTTCTATGATTGGATTATCAATACATGAGGACAACATAGATTCATTACATACCTTTTAAACTATATAAACTTTATTTAAGCTTGGAACCTCATCATTAGGCATATATAATTGATGTTATTTACATGATACATGCTCAAAAATAATAGGATGTTCACTTGGATCCATACATACCTCAGGACTAGTCTCAACCAATACCTTGGTTTTCTTCTTAAGTTTAGTCTCTTTATTTTTAACATGAGTAGACTTTTGATATTATTTTTCTAACTATATAGTTGACACATTCTTTGCATCAAACTTTTCGAGAAAATTTATCAACAAAAACATTTGACTTTCCTATATTTTTTATTATTTTTATACCTTAGCAAACAATCCATCAAGACTCTTCGACTCAATAGAGTTAGTCTCCTTAGTCTTTACTACCTTAGGTCTCCATACCAAATTTTTTCTCTTGTCTTCTAAAACCATCTTACCTACTTTATCCTTGAGCTTATCATGATTTATAACATATCCTTGTAAATCAAATTTTATATCAACCTTTGGACTAGAGTGATTAGCATTGATAATCTTTGGTTTCTATACCTGAGTTTGTCCTTTCTCAAACCTTCTAGGAGATATATATCCCTTATTTTGCTTTGGGAACTTATTCAACATGTTTTTGGAATACCTACAAAAGTGACCAACTCAATGCCATATAAAGAAAACAAGATCATTTGTGCCTTTTGCTTGATGATGATTTTGATCTTCCTTTTTTATTTAGATAGAGGACAAATCCTCTTGGCATTATTGTATCTTCTTGATATCTTATTCCTTTTTTGTAATATCAAGTAGTCCACCTTGATCAAGATTATCCCTTAATTTCTTTGGTATCAACACCATTAAGTGATCTTTAGGAGTAGAATTATTTTTCAAACTATTCTTGCAGAATCTAGAAATATGTCCTACTTTATTTTAATTGTAGTAAAAAATATCATTCAACATACCACTTGACTAATTTGAGTAAAGTCTTCTCCAAGAGTAATTTACCTTCTTCCAAGGCACCATGTGAACTCATTATTAGAGCTCATATTTGTACAATATTTTTTCCTATAGCCATATTGATAATAAAAATGACACTAGCCATTAAAATAACTAACATGCCTTATTGCATTGGGTTGTCTAACTATTATTTTGACATTGCTCTTTAAGTTTGTATTCTTCTTCACTTTCTCATGCTTATCATGTTTCCTTTACATCTTGTCCAATTTGAATATAACAAGCTCATGCTCAATTTTCAATGAATTCATTTCAACCTTAAACTAATTGCACTCATCTTCTTTTTCCTTAAGATTTGCATTTATAGTCCTTAATTGATCCTCAAGAATATTGATCTTCTCTTAATCCTTTTTGACCTTGTTAGTCATGTATTTCAATCTATATTCCTATAATTCAATAGATTTGATCTATTATTGATACTTATTTTATTCTTTATTGTCATCTTCTATACTATTATGGCAATCTTTTTTATCCAAAATGATGTCTTTTTATTTTGAACACAAACTTATCTTGGCATTTATTAGCTGAACCTTGAGATCATTGATAACATTCTCATCTTATTTGACATCTTTATTCAAGGTAAATATATGTTCTTCAAGTTTATTTATCATATCCTTCCACTATTGATTTTATTTATTTAACTACTCATCCATAGTTTTACCTAACTAGAATCACCTTTGATCTATAAGGCTTCCTCCAAAGGACCCACTCTGATACTAATTATTGCAGGTACATGTTGTCAATGAGGAGTGTGCCCTTGTGAGAAAGTGTGAAATTCCTCACTTTTATTGGAATATGGAATATTTAGAAAGTGTGGGTGACTTAATAAGGGAGAGAATCTCTAGAGAGGTCTGGTTCCCTTGGATCTCTCACTAAAACTTACATTTAAGCTACTACTTATTGATTATGACAAGGAAAAGGGTGCAAAATATAATGAAAATGGATGAAACTGAATGAAAATTGAAATGGAAGGTGATGAACCAATTTTTTTTTGAAATCCAATACTTGAAATGACACTTATATGAAAGGAAAAAAATATTACACACACATTCACTACACCCAAGTAAGATTTGTACATCAATATTTCACAATAAGGACCTTACAAACTCAACTCATTTAAAGAAGGACTAAACTCACATCTAATACATGAACTTAAGATTGATTTGGACACTTAGAATGACATGTATAACATAAAAAGTCTCTCATGAAGGTATAAAATTAGACTATAACCAAGGGAAACAAGTATTTCACTAGAAAAGACCTAAAAATGGAGGAATTTTACTTCTTATTGGTCTCAAAAGGTGATAAATTTTTTTGGAATCCTTTAATAAAAATAAAAATAAAAATAAAGTCTCTTACATTATGGAAAAAATAATACATATAGAAAAAAAATGCTTGGAGACAAAGCAACCCCAAAGTAGGGGACCTCAAACTTGGTCAAATGGCTCCTCCAAATGTGCTACATCACATTTTTAGCTTCTCAAAAATTTCCCCTTCATAAAGTGAAAGAAAAAAGAATAAGTTATTAAATGTTTATGGGTATTATAATAATCATCATTATGTTTGGTCAAACTTAGAAAACTTGGAGAGTTCCTATACTCTTGCACCAATCCCTAGATTTTAGCCTTCTTGTCTCCTTTGATGAAAATGTCTCTTCCATGGATGTACATCTTAAATTCCTTGAAAGCATTTGATTTGAAATATTATATATGATTATGAATGAATATAAAACACTTTTAAATAGTTGGTTATAAGACTCCTTAATCAAATTGACATTGTCTTGCATATGTGTATTTGAAAGAGGAAGAGTCTTATTTGCACTTGTTGGAGATGTTTTCCGAAGCCTCCTTTCATTATAAATTTTCATTGAATTCCTCTTAACTTTAATATGGAATTACATATCTTAATTAAACTTTAAAAATATTTTTAATAGGCTATATCCACATATTTAACCTTCAAAAATCCCCAAAAGGCTCATTTTTCACCAAGGCATAGAAGGAAAAGGATGACCTTTCTTCAAATTTGCATCAATCCAAAATATCTCCTCCATGGAAGGATTATCAAGGGCATACCAGACCTGTTTAAAATCAATTTTAGGCATCAAACACTCAACAAGACTTGGAACAACACTAAAATCATGCATTTCCTATGTATTCCTTGTAGCCCTATTTTCCTACAAAGTTCCTTGTCTTGGAGAATCTAGAAGAGATAATGTAAAACCAAGATTTTTTTAGGTACCCATTATCCTATCCATATCAATGAAAAATTTGATGGCCAAAATATAAATTTTGATATGATTTATAGCTCATTTAAATTGCCAAATTAGGCCTAATTAGCCCTTTTAGCCCTAGAAGAGAAATTTTGTTGTTGGGAGCTCATATAGGTTTCAAACCTCAAAAAGAGTTTAATTAAATTTTATGATTAAAAAACCATGATACATGTCATTTTTTGTAATCTAAAACCACTTGGAAGTACCAAAACCATGAAATGGCCTTTGGAAGGCTTGTCCTTTAAATGCAATTTCTAACTGTCCATAAAGAATGAAATGGTTTTTGAAATTTTGAATTTATTTATATGTATTTTTTTATTTTATAATGTAAAAAATCCTATATATTCCTTTTCCATCAATTTTTTTTTAATCATTGAAACATAATTTTAGCTCAAAAATATCGAAGAGTATTGTTTTTGCTAAAATCCATACAAGTGAAGGTATAAAAAAATAATAACATGATTAAAATGAGAATAATTACCCATAAAAACATTAACCAAAACCATTTCTCTTCATTGTTTACTGAAATTGAGAAACATGCACAAGAACATACCCCTCTCGAATGCATAAGCTATAGTGACCTACTATCACTCTTAGTGATTTTTCATAAAGATGAAAGAAAAAAAACACAAAAAAATTACACTAATTTAAATATTACTCAGACACATAAAAATTTAAAAAGTTTTAGATCACAACTCTCTCTCCTCTTCTCATATCGAGCATTTGAAAATTGCCCTTCTAGGCATGCAAGAAAGGTCAAATAATGGAATTTGAAATTTTTTACCTATAAATTCCTCAAAACCAATTATAGGACAATTTAATGACATAATTAAGCCTCCATGATTATTTTACAAAAAAAATCTTGGGAAACCAAAGTGAATGCATCAAAAAGTCTTGATTTTGCATTAAAAATGCTATTTTCACCAAAAATATATGAATGGAATTTTTTAAAATGTTTTAAATAGTATCAAAAATGTATTATTAGGTGAAAAAATATGTAATAAATTTTCATTATGATCATATAATATCAAAACCTTCTCTGAATGACACAAAATGGTCAAATTTTGCATAGAAATGAGGCATAGAGTTAGTTCAAAATGTGGTCAACATGATTATTCATTTTTTTAGGGATATAATGACCTTAAAAAATGATATTATTCTCATAAATACATTTCAATCTCTTCTTACCACTAAAAATTGACTTGATAAGGCCAAAAAATGACTAGAAAGCATAAGGCAAGTGAAGGAAAAGACCTTAAATCACCTAAACAACATTAATACCTATTAACCATGGATTATTCAAAGAATTTTTAATACCAATTACTTACTCACAAGGAAAAATTTCATGGTATGTAAATTTTTAAATAGTAGTAGTTATAATTTGACCTGTGGGGCCAAAATTGTCAACATTTTGGTGACTCAACTGGGAAGCATGTCTGCTATGCTCGAGGACCAGACCATATACATGAAATTTGGACTCATAAAATAATGAAAAATCTAATCCATTACTAAAATTACAACTTTTATTTGAAATAAGACAACTCCTTTCCCCAAAACAAGAAGGGAAACACATAACATAGGAAAAATAACTAAACAAACCAAATGTGCAAACAAAACACTTACTTCAGACAAAGCACAAACAAACCAAAATAAATAACCATGAAACATTATGATACACCTGGATCAAAATGGAAATTCATAAACTCACTCATTCCAAGAGATGATACAAGTTTAAAAGTAGGATTTTTATTGAACATAACCTTTGATGAGGCACTCTTCTTGCCTACCAACTTTCTTATCATCTCATCGAATGAGTCATCAACAACAAACCAATCACCAATAAAAACAAACTCATCTAGTAATTTTGGATCTTTTTCATATTTTTTATCATCCACAACCTTGTCTAGTGATACCTCATCTATGAATTTCCTTTGAATGACCTCATCCTTCTTACCTACAAGTTCATCAAGCTCTTTAAGGAGCTTCGAATAAGCAACCCAAATTGCATCATGATCTTCAATAGGTGAATCTTGATCAAATTTCTCATAAACATGCTTTCTAATGTGTAACATATCCCTAAAAAGTTCTTCAATCACTTACAAAGATTCAAGGTACAACTACCAGTCATCTTTTTGTTTCTCATTTTGATCAATCTGAATAAGATCATTTTGAAAGGTATGTTGATCCTTTTCAAGTGGAGATACCTCAATCTCATTTATGAATTCAGTTTGTACTATCTCATGGAGTTATTCCACATTAATACCAGCCTTCTCATTCTCAATTTTAATCTCATTCCAAACTACAACCTCAAGTGGAGTACCAATGACAAACTCCTCCTCATACACACTTGAAGCATTATCTTCACACTCACGAAGAATTTGGTTTGCAACTACAACCTCTTTCTCTATCTTCCATAGAATAGGATACTCATTTTGAAGAAGGGAGATGGTGGGAGGATGATGAAATTCATTTTATGGAGAGGGAATACAAAGCATGGAAGGTTGATCATGATATGATTTTGGGATATTGATGGCAATTGAGTCATTTAGGCAGTCTTGGAGAGGAGGAAAAGAGGAATTCATAAAGACTTATATATTATACTACTTCAACTTATCTATTACCTCATTAAAGTCTGAAACCTTATTATCCTCATGGATAACTTGAACTTGAGGGATGAGTGGTGAAGAATTAGAACTACAAGAAAGTTTAGGCTCTTGAGTCTAACTAGGAAGATCCCTTGGCACACACTGAGCATGGTTAAGAACTTCATGAGAATAAGGAACACAAGAAAACTTTTGATACAACTAGTTCAACTCAATTTTTTACCTCTCCCAAACCTCCATCTTCTCCAATACAAAAATACACAACTCATTTATCTCTTCTAGATCATTAGACACATTTTTAAAAAGCCCATTCACTTCCTCATACTGAGAGTTTAAATAAAATTTTCTTGCATATGCTATTATTTTTAGCTCTATTTTATCCATTCTTTCTTGGAGACAAGGTTTCTCATATGCAACATCATAACCATATGGAAAAGGTGAAATCTGGTCTTGAGACTGATATGGCTCACAAGGAAGGTAAGAGTCATGTGCTTGATAATAAGGATCATGACAAACTTGATAAGGCACAACATATATTTCATAATGCTCTTCATAAGGCTGATTAAGATCATAAAAAGGATCATATGTATCATGAAAAGGCTGGTATGATTCATCATAGGGCTGATAAGGAAACATAACATAGGAATTCTCTTCATACATAGCCATCAAATCTCATTCACGATAGTGCAATAAAATAGACTTACTTATAAAACGTGCCTATACTATTAGAAGTAGTTAATTGAGCTTGAAATCACCAAATAATTCATAAATAACATTGATGTAAGTACAATTTCATCAAGACCAACTCCAATGTGTTCCATCAGGCGTGCCAAAAATTGTTATCAATTAGGAGTGTGCCCTTGTGAGAAAGTGTGAAATTCCTCACTCCTATTGGAACATGGAATCTCTCCAAAGTGTGTGTGACTTTATAAGGGAGAGAATATCTATAGAGGGTTAGTTCCCTTGGTGCTTTCACTAAAACTTACTTTTAAGCTATTACTTACTAATTCTGACAAGGAAAATGTAGCAAACTACAATAAACATAGATGAAATTGAATGAAAATTGAAATGGAATGTGATTCACCAATTAATTTTTGAACTCCAATTCATGTAATTACCATTATATAAAAGTAAAAAAAATCTTAAATACACATTCACTACATCCAAATAAGATTTGTAATCAATATTTCACAATAAGGACCTTCCAAACTCAACTCATGCAAAGGACTAAACTCACATCTAATACATGAACTTAATCTTGATTTTGACACTTATAATGACCTTTATAACATCAAAAATATCTCATGAAGGTACAAAAGCATATTATAACCAAGGAAAATAAGTATTTCACTAAGTTATACCAATGGCAAGCACATGCACTTCACTAGAAAAGACCTGAAAATGGAAGAATTTTGTTTCTTATTGATCTCAAAAGATGAATAAATTTTTTATAGTCCTTTAAGAACAATCCAAACATAAAAGATTCTCTTACATTCTGGAAAAAATAATACATATAGCAAAGAAATTCTTAGAGATAAAGAAGCCCCAAAGTAGGGGATCTAATACTTGGTCAAATGGCTCCTCAAAAAGTGCTACATCACATTTTTAGCTTATTAAAAAATTTACCTTCATAACTTGGCATGGAAAATAAGTTATAAAATGTTTACGTGTCTTAGAATACTCATAATTATGTTTGGTCAAACTTAGAGCACTTAGAGAGTGCCTATACTCTTGCAGCAATCCCTAGATTTTAACCTTCTTGTCTCCTTTGATAAAAAGGTC
>JARHVA010007330.1:0-30000 GCA_037957365.1 Torreya grandis | reverse complement strand
ACTTTGCAAATTTGGCTAAGTATGGGAAAATATTATTTTTTGACTAAGAGGCCAAATTTTTACCCTCTTAACTTTGACCACACTTTGATGCATGAATTGAGATATAGTGAATAATAATTAGGGACTACAGTGATCACAACCATATGACTAGCTCCCCTTAACTCAATCCCATGTGGCAATAGTGATATCATCAAACTACTTACTCATATTTTTTACCACTAGACCCAAAGTGTCTAGATGAGAATTATGATCAACTAGATGAATTATACTTGTTTACACAATATCTCAAAGCATGGATCACATCTTATAGGACCCCTTTCACATTTTAAATCCTCCATACTCATCCCTAATCCTCTCAAGCTATGTCAATATTGAAGATCATCCACCCATACATAAAGAAAACTAGAATAAGCACATAGAAAACTTTGTCATAGAAGATAAAGCACATTTTACACTTTGTCATTGTCACATAGACTATCAAAGTTATTCATCCACTCAATAGGACACCTCCATAACTTCACCATGACATCAATATGACAACTCTCCAACATACTACAAATTTTGAATCATAATTTTATGGTAATAGTTGAGATTTTGCCTAATGACTTATAATTTTATAGAACCCATACGATCTCCATCATGGCTAGTAGGCATCCTATAAAAATGCATAATTATAGTTTTGATATTGCATAAATTTTATGGTTTTATAGTCTTTGGAAGTGGTTTTACTATATTCTAACTGTGTATCTACATTTTTATAGGAAAGAAGCATTTTTATTTGTTTTCAAACTACTAATCCATTTTCTATAGGATTGTCTAAAAAAGAGGCACTATATTATTTTTATAACTTATGTTCTTTTTGGAAGATTACCTAAATTAATATTTTAATATCATACTTGTATATATCTTTATGTGTCTTGTTTGTTTGTTTAAATTTACTCACATGGGTAATTAATCAACTAAATTAATCTTATTTGCTTATGTCAACCCATTTTGTCTTAGGATAGAATGTGACATGGAATTCATCCCCATGCACACACTTAGTCATTAGGTTTTTGTGACGTGGATTTCATCACTATGCATTCAATAAAACTCCATGTTCTAATGGAGTATAAATATCAAGGACAATTATCATTAAGCTAAGTGGTTGACCACATATACATCATCTGTGAAGGGGAAGCATTAATTCTATGAACCAAGAATTATATAAAACCCTACATAGATTTAGGCCCCATGTACCTTTTCATATATTAGGTGCTCCCTTAGACACCCTTGGGTATACTTATCATAGGACCCATCAGCCATATTAGGGATTCTAATACTAGATTTAGTATCATCTCCTAATTGACCATCAAGTGTAGACAACAGTTAGAGGGTTTAGTGGATTTCATAACAAGTCACTGGCCTACAACCTCACCTATGAAGTCTTTAGATGGTGCATACATCATTTTACACACCCATTTGGTTGAATAAAATTAGGGCTCATGATTGGGTTTTCTTGTGTGAGTGTTGTGTTAAAGCCTATATTATTTGTGAACTAAGTCAACCTATCCATTTTATCAAAAAAACCTAGAGACCCTTAGGACATACCCAAACTTAGAATAAAAAAAAATCATTTTGTATCATTATTTTCACCTTTGGATACTATAAATTTATCCTAAAACCAAAAATATTTAGTAGTCACTTATCATTCTCTATCCTAGTCACCACTTTATTTGACCCATCCTTGATCAAACCTTGTCAAAGTATATCATCTTATTAGTTTAATCTAGAACCCATTACATCTTCATACCTATCACCCATCTAATCATCACCTTGCTAGTGTGAAAGTTATCTAGTCATCTTATCATCTTTATCCCACTACTATATTGAATCCTTATAGGGTGTTTACTTTGGTAATATTTGCTCACCCTAGTTTTCATATCCTCACATACAAATTCAAATATTTATCATAATCTAATCACATCTCTTGGCCCCTTTTAGTCTTAGGTTTTATAAAAAAATTGTATCCAAAGTCACCTTCTCTCCTATCACCCTATATCAAAGTCACACCTAATCACCATTCTTTCATCACCTTCACCATCCACCATGCCTATCATAACCCATACAAAAATTCTATGAATGGGATAAGGATCCAATCAATAAATGACATATTTGGGAATCGAGGTTAATGAAATTGGGATAATGATGACATGTAAAGTGACATGCATATCTTAGGAGAGGAAGATTGGTTTACAAATGACTTTTTCCATAGTGATGAGGTTAGGGCTCAATTTTACCAATATATCTATGAAAACTATGATCAAATTCTTTCCCATTCCATTGGAATGGAGGGTACACTACCATCTACCTTTGAAGCAAGACTCTTAAAACATCTTATCCTCCCATCCACTATACCTAACACTTACTTCATCAAACTAAGGTTAACCAAGAATAAGAAGAATATAATCTTGTGGATCATAAATAAGAACTTGATGAAGAATGAGAACCCACACAAAATAATCATGTTGAAGCTAATAGGAGAAGAACCACCTTGGAGGATTGATTAGACCTATTTACCCAACAAATCAATTTCCTTGCCTCACAATTTATTTCTCAAAATAAAATACACACTTCACCAAGACAACATGTTAGAAATTCCCATCCCAATCACTCAAGGCCTAGAAAAAGCCAAGAATAAGCTTTAAATCCCCTAATGAACCCCTAATTTTCTCAAGAGTGGGGGATGATGAAGTATAATCTTCAACATATTGATCCTTTCACCTAAAAAATGAGATGTAAATATGAAGACTATTTTACATCTTCTTTAGACATGAGTATCTTACAAGTACCTTTCCAAACACACTTCAAGATTCCCAAATTTAATAAATACAAATGGAAATGGGATCCATGAGACCATGTGCAAGAATTATATGTATCATTTCATGAAGTTTCATATGATTATTCTTACCTTCTGAGACTATTCCCCAAAAGTCTCACGAGGATTACATTATAATGGTTCATACATTTACCTACATGGTCCATATCTAGCTTTAGGGAGTTAACTAAAAACTTTGTGTGACACTTCTCATTCAATATTGAACATGAAATATGTATTATATCTTTATAATACTAAGAAAATAAATGGGGAAAGCTTAGCCTCATTCTTATAATGTTAGAGAAGCTTCTCCAATTAATTCTATTTCATGATTCCTGGGAAGGAGTTGGCCAAAATATTCATTGAAAATCTTAATGCTAAATTGAAATATCAACTAAAGCTCTAGTGTGTCATGTCTTTTGATGAAATTATAGTAGGGGTTTAAATTGAAAAGGCACTCCTTGAGAAATAGACCATTGAATTATATACCAAAATAAACATGATATTTTAGGTAAGCCTAAGGTCTTTAACAAAAATTAAAATGTTTTAGGGATGGAGTATTAGATTCTAAACATGTGTAAATAGTGAAAAAAGATTCCCCTAATATAATATATAATGTATCCACTAAAGCTTACCATGGGGAAAGTCTAAACCCTGAATGGGAAAATATCCTCTAACTAGTCTTGGCGTACCTACATAAATGGTCCTACAATAATTAATCATTGTTAATATGACTATTATCCCTAAAATTTGACCACTAGATGATATTAAACTAGGACCAGATTGGTATCATGAAAATGAATTTTGTCAATATCAAAGAGTAAAGGGACATGATATTCATAAATGCATGTAGTTAAAACACTATATCCAAGAATAAAGAGAGACTCTCAATAGTCAATCCAATAATTAGAAACTAGGGATATATCAAGACCCCTTACCTAAACATGATCATAGGCAAAAAAAACCACTTAATGAATAATATCAAGCCTCCACTTCTAATAGAACCAATTATCATTCTACTCCATACTATTACATTGATACCATTAAAATACAAGGCCCTAAAGAGCCCCCAAAACCAACATACACCATTCTCAAAATTAATATGGAAATAATTGACTATGTAGTAGCTGCATGGTGTGTCAAAAGTATAGTTCTTAGAGTACCACCAAAAGACCCATCCACTTCCACATCACAAAAATTCAATATCTCTAAAAACATCTCAAACTCTTTTGATAAACCATATTACATCATTCAACATCTTTAGAAGAATCCAACTCAAATATCTTTTATGGATACTCTTAAAATGTCATCGATACATTAGGAGATTCTTAATCAAGTCCTAAATGAGATCAAAGTCCCTAGAGATATTTAAATAATACAATTTTAGGTGTTGGTGGGTCATTTATCTCCCTCCCAATAGATTAATTTTAGTACACAAGACATGCCACCTATAGGCCCACACCATAACTATCCATTATTTATTATAATTTCCATTTTCAATCATAAGATCCCAAAGGTACTCATAAACAGAGGGTCATCTTTAAATTTATGCAATCTATACTTTATCGAGAAGTTGGGGTATTAAGATTCTTCATTAGGGCTTACTTTAATAATGATCATATCATATGATGATAATGAAAGGCTATCTATAGGGACTATTTATCTCTTTATAGCTGTGAGACCCATAGTCCACCAAACTTTAATCCATGTACTGGATGTTGATCTCCCATATAATCTACTTCTAGGATACCCATAGATCTATGAAATTAGATAAGTTCCTTCTACCCTCCATTAATGTTTAAAATTCCATTATTCAATAATGAAGGTTACCATCTTAGGGGAGATAAAACACTTTCATAGATGTCAAATGGAACAATCTCATCTCACTTATTATTTCCCCAACACTCATAGTTACACTCATAATCAAAAAGTTGTAAATTATATACCCCCTAATGATCTAAAAACTACTTTAAATCAATCCCCAAAAATCAATCATCTTAGGATCACTTCTAAGGGTTATAGAGAGTATGAATACAAACCCTTATATTAGCAATCTACCTCTCTCTCCATGTAGTTATGGGTCCCTAGACATGAGGAAAGATAAACGCATTATTTATCAACTTGGATCCATAACCTTTATTAGTGAAGTCATGATATCAAAAAAATATTTTGAAGAACTAGATGATTAATGGCTTATTTGTAACAATGAAGCATTAGATCTCCATAAATAGAAATACCCATAGCTTCAAAGGATGCTTTAAAATATGAATCATAAATGGAAAGGACTAAGAAGGGATGAATAAGGTAGGATTGAACCTATAAGGGTTGAATAACATTAGAAACATCTTAACTTTAGGTATAAACCTCTGGTAATTGACCTAAGGACTATCATCTTGGACACTTCTTCAATTTTTGATAAGTCTACCTCTTGTGAAAAATTCAAAATGGATTATGTTTATAGTCTCTATGAGGATTTAGCTTCCACAAATCTCCTCCCTAACACCATCATATCCACTATCAACATCTCCCTTCGTTGCCCCACCCTTACAGACTAGGATAAAAATAATGAACCTTCTTTTGATATGTTTTAGAACTATGAAGCCATTATAGAATATCTAAGAGCAAGAAAGTTCATGCCATCAGGAAACCATAAAAAAGGGTTCTCTATCAGTCTAAATAAGTCTACATATTTTAGGGAGCAACAAATATCTCTAAATCAAATCGAAGAAGAGAAATACAAAGAAGAATATCCTTCATTGAATACATAAAACATCTAACTCACTTCTTATGAGTTATAATCCTACTTGGAATTAGACATGGATCTCCTAGATGCATTTGCTTCAGAAATGGAGGAATTACCGTCACACATGACATATCTACTAGACCAATCACCTTCCCTCATTAAGGAGGTTATTGAAGTAAATATTGGAACAAATTAAAGTTGTAAAATGGTCAAAATGGGGGTAATTCTTACATCTGAAGAGCAAGAAAGTCTTATTGAGCTTCTCAAAGAATATATAGATGTATTTGTATGGAGTTATTCTTACATTTCAATACTAGATCCAACCTTGGTAGTGTATCAGTAGGTTTTTCATCCAAATTTAAAACCAATTAAATATAAACTTCATAAGATGCACCCCCAAGGTGGACCTTTTAGTCAAAGAAGAGTTGTATAAGTTCCTAGAAGACAAATTTATCCATCCAATTGTTTATTTTGAGTGCATATCTAATATTGTCCTTGTGGCCAAACCATAGAGAGGAATCATAATTTGTACTGACATTTGGGATATAGATAAAACATGCCCAAAATATGAATTTCCATTACCAAATATAGACATGAACATGAAATCTAATGTAGGATATGAGATGCTATCCCTCATGGATGACTTTTTTGGATAGAATCAAACTAAAATTACTCTTGAAGATCAACACAAATGTCCTTTATCACTCCATGGGGGAATTTATGTTCAAGTGATGCCTTTTGGCCTTAAAAATGTGGGAGATACTTACCAAAGGGATATGATAATAATATTCCATGACATTCTACATGATATTATAGAATATTATGTGGATGATATACTGGGGAAGTCTAAAATATGATCAGAGCATCCTATGGTCTTAAGAAAAATCTTTGAAAGGCTCAAAGAATATAAGGTTAAACTTAAACCTAATAAATGTGTGTTTAGAGTAACCTCAAGAAAATTATTAGGGTTCATAGTCTACAGATGAGGTAGTCAAGTAGATCCATCAAAACTAAAATCTATTATGGAAATTCCTCTAAAAAATTTGAAGAAGTTAAGAAGCCTTCAATGGAAATTATAGGCTATTCATCAATTTATATCTCAATTAGGTGATAAATTTCATCCCTTCACCTACCTATTAAATAAGGGAACTCATTTTAACTCGAACTGAGAATGCTAATAGGATTTTGATAATATAAATTAAATCTAGCTAATCATCCAATTTTATCACCACCTATCTCAGGAAGGCTGTTAGTTTTATATATCTCCACAACACCTTATGTTATAAGGTCCTTACTTGATCAAGATAATGATGAAGGGAAATGATGAATAATTTATTGTCTAACTATAGCCTTAATCTCCTATGAGATTAATTATACCCCTATTTAAAAATCTTTCTTGGCTATAGTCTTGGTCTCCTAAAAACATAGGCATTATATGTTGAACAACCAAGTCAAGATCATAGCCAAGGTTGATCCTCTCAAGTATATGCTATCTAAATCCACTTTAACTAGTAGAATGGACAAATGGATTATGATATTAAAATAATTTAATATATAATATGTAAATAAAAATTCCATTAAAGGAAAAATCATTGTAGATAAACTTACGATAGTGCCCATTGAAGATACCAAGCCTCTCATCATGGCCTTTCTAGATGAGTCTATATTGACTACTACAAATTCAATTGTCTATAAGTTATATTTTAATGGATCCTTAACCACACATGGGTTAAGAGCAAGACTCAATTTGGTAAACCCATAAGGTTACCTAATCCCTAAAGCCTTATGTATTACATTCCCATGTACAAATAATATCACTGAATATAAGACCTTAATTACTAGTCTCCAACTTACCATCCAATGAAATATCTAGTATCTCTAGGTATTTGGTAATTTTTAGTTGATTATAAAACAAGTGAACTAGGATTTCTAGATAAAATAAGAGAAATTTCTCCCCTATAAGCAACTAGTGGATCAATTGAAGCAAAAAAAAATTAGTCAATCACATTTGAACAAGTGCCTAGGAGAAGAAATAAAGCTGCCAACTCAATCGATACCATTAGATCTTTCATAGAACTTTCAAAAGATGTATTTGAAGGAAATATTATAATTGAACAACTAATATTACCAGCTCATCTATTCATGGCTCATTTTCAATTTTATGCTATACCTGATCCCAATGTACCCTAATATCATGACATTTACACTTACCTCCTTTAAAAAATTCTACCACGAGACCTCAATTTCCACCAATGTAAAGCATTTATCCATCACACATTCCATTATACCATCCTAGGTAACACACTCTATTAGTTAGAATATGATGGGACCCTTTTGAGATACCTTACATTCAAGGAAGTTACTCCTAAAATAAAGGATTTCCATGATGGTATCTCTATTGGTCATCTTAGTGGGATGGCCTTATCCAAGAAGTTACTCCATCCTAGACACTATTGGCCCACAATAGATCATGATTCTTATCAAAAGTATGGTAATCTCATTCATGCACAATATTTAAAGCCTATAATGAGCACATGGCCCTTTTTTATATTAGTCCTTAATCTAATTGGAAATATCAATCCTACATCATCTGATGGATATAAGTTTATAATTATAGCTATGTAGTATTTTTTAAAATGGGTTAAAGCAATGCCACTGATTTATACCATAGATCTCCAAATATCAAATTTCATTATAAATTAGATTATTTGTATCTTTGGAATCCTAACTAAAATCATATCATATAACATCAAATATTTTAAAAATAAATAAGTTGAATACATATGTAATCATTACCACATTGAGAAACATTTCTCCACACCCTACTATCACTAGGGTAATGGACAAGCAGAAGTAACTATTTAAGCACTTATTAATATTATCAAGAATTATCAATAATGTGGGTATAAATTGGAATTTCCATCTATATCCTACACTTTGGTCATATAGAAGGAGCTAATTTGTCTTCTCTAGTCTATGGCACAAAAGCAATCTTTCTCATTGGAGTGGAGCTCCCCTCTTTATAAATCTCTTTGTAGGGCATGATTCCTAATCATAACAAGAATGTATATAAGATATCAAGCTATTGGATGAGAAATATCAAAATTATTTGGATCATCTTATGAAATATCCTAATAAGATTAAGGGCCAATACTGTAAAAAGATCGAGTCTTGAGAATTCAAAATTGGTGACCTAGTCCTAAAGGAAAATTAGAAAAACACCAATGCAAATCGAGAAAAGAAAGGAAATTTTGAATCAAATTATCTTGGGCCTTATATAATTATTATAATATTTGGATTAGGAGTCTATAAATTATCTACACTAGAGGGACATGATCTTGATGAACCCATCAATATTATACATCTAAAGCATTTTTATACCTAAAAGGCTCCAAATAACTTCTATCTATGAGTCCCAAATCTTAGGGGAATATCCATGGCCACTCTACTTCTCTCATATTTCCATTCCATTCCATAATTTCCATAAGACCATGGTCCTAATAGTAGGCACATTATATATACTTGGGGAAAGACAAACGATATGGGTTTCAAACTGGGGTAAAATCATTATTGCATGTGGAAGGGGAATATTTGTTGAAGATTCCTCCAAAATATCTAACTACACTTTAAAATAGCTACTCATATGGAATATTTAACTCCACTTTCAAATATATACTCATCTAGTTCTAGACACACTAATACATATCCCAATTGCATCCTCCTTGATGACTCGTCCTCATATCAACCTCAATTGCATCCAAAATTGTCTATCCATATTCACCACTAAGAAGAGATCCACAATAACTCACTAACCTCATGATTACTAAAGTTTCATCTCATTTTATTACTCCTAGATCCATCATGTGCTTTTTACTTAAATCTTGATCATTCACTTAAGACCCTAAACATTGTCATTACAATTGGTTTCAATCCTTGTCTTATTTATTATAACAAATTTTGGGCACATTAAACCCATGTACATGTTTAACTATATCCACAACATTGTTTCTCTTATGAAATTTTAGAAACCTTGGTATTAATTCTTTAGAGGTTTTTTCATATTATAAATAATAAATGTCTAACATAATTTTAATCAATTCCTTCAGTTGTATTATAGAACTCAAATAATGTATGTAAAATCACAATCTTTCTCATGATCCTCTTATCTTTTTCAGTAGTAAATTTTGTACATGTATTGTATTATCTTTTTATACATGTGTATATGTGTGTTATTATATTCAATTAAGTTTGTTAATAATCATTAAGGATTGTAAATATTTTTCATAGTTAGTAAATATTATTGTCTTTATATCTTGCCTTTTTAAATTTTGTTCATTTTTTACAAAGGTAAATAGGATGGTCTTAAGTGAATACCCAAATAGGAATTGGGAAAGTCATAGAGTTCCCATGTACTATGAATTTAATGTGACCTTGATTATTATCATGTCATTAGTACACTTATACTCACATGTGTAATAGTAAATTAGATTGACTACATATCTAATGGCTTAAAAATACCCTCATCCCATCTCACTAATCATTCCACTATCCCATATAAAAATCCTAGCATACTACCTAACACCCACCCATCTTCTTGGTGCAGGAAGATTTACCAAACATTAGTTTGTGAGACACAATTAAAACAATGGATTATTTATTAGCACATTATTAAAAAATACCATCACATTATAAACATAAAAACACAATAAATAAAATCATGTTCATCATTAGATCTCATTATCCAAACATATCATCTCATTATAATAACATGGAATCATATAATATCAATCCATGATAGACCAAAATCATCTAAACCATAACCATTATTTATATCATCTAGTCAATCCTCTAATCATATCATCATCATTATCTCAGCTATAAATACTCATAATCATAAAAATAATGCTATCTAATCACATCATAATAAAATTCACCACATAATCTAAGACATAAATCAATACCATAATCATAATAAAGATCATAACATCATATATCACAAAATCATAATCACATATGTAAATAGCCCATAATGTCCATCAGGAGTCCATGATAAAATATATAATTACATAAATGGGCCCCATGGGCATCAATATTATACAATACATATAATTCCATAATATAAAACATGTCTCACAAATAATACATCCTGAATCACTGTCATCTAGGTGGTCTCTTATTAGGCTGGTGTGTGGAATGGGAGGAACTAGCTCTAAACATCATTACATAGTGACTTGTTGGCACTACTACCTCATACAAATATCTTACTAGGCCTCTTGTGTTAGCTAACTGATTTATCTCATAATCATCCCCATAAACCTCTCCTTTAGTGCCACATCACCCTTATCCTTAGACTTCTCATCCACCTGTAACTCTATCTCCCTCTTTCTCAGCCTCAATTGTAGCTACCCAGTTTGTCCTTGTAATGTGGCTATCTATGATTCCTAACTCTAGATCTATGTCTATAGTATATCTATCTACCATTATAAGTTTAGTACATATCCCATCAAATTTAAGACCTATCTAAGTTATCCATCTAGCTAACTATCCCTATGTATAATCTACCCTTGTAAATCCATAACCATGCTATCCCTCATAGTTGTGATCCTTGTAATCTATGTATTTTGGGCATGTATATCCCTCAAATTATCCAAGAGTGCCTATTTTTACTCACTCAAAGGTGGCATAGATTTACCTACCTCGTCTTCACTTGATCCTCCTCTATCTTGGTAACCTCCCTAGTCTCCCCCATCAATATCCATCAGATTTTGCCCTCCCTATGCATCTTACTATCCTTATGCCTAGAGCTATCATCTTTGATATCATCTCCTCCCCAAGTGGACTTGTGTCTATACCCAATATCTTAATAGACCTTCTCCTAACTCTAGTTGGCCATCTAAGTAACCTATGAGTTTGTCTCTTCACCCACAAAGCTATGTATGTTACCATCACTCATTGGTCTAGAATTAGAATCTAAAATTCCCATACAATTAGAATAATGATCTCATAATCAAAACTATCTAGTTCCATATCTACTAAATCCCACTCCATATGGCCTCTCCTTATTTCTATGACAAAATAAATTATCCTCACTAATTTAATCTTGTTGCCTCCTAAACTATCATTGTACATGATGAGGACTATATATCTTATTAATATAATCATGATAACTAGTCAGATAACACTTAGTGAGCATGAAATGTGTAACGTATGCATCCTTATACCATGCCACTTGAGCTATCTATATGGCATCCAAGTAACCTTCTCCACTAAAAAATTATCAAAGGCCTATCTATAAAATCGTATCTCACCAATATGGGACCTCTACACTCTGAGAATGATGTACCATCCAAATACTAAGGGTTAGTTAAGATATATATATGCATGGGTATCCAATGGTCTCTCTATCACAATATGATCCAAAATCCATATCTTTAGTAATACAGAGGAACCCAATATCATTGTTATTATGTATGCCCCCTTGTGAATCTCTCTATATAAGTGGGATAATACCATGAGACCCAAATCAAAAACTCAATAATCTTGGACCATATTTGACACCATGTCCCCTAATCACAAATAGAACCATTGATCACTCTTATTTGGAGAGAGTATGCTAATAACAAGAGACAACCATGAGATTAAATCTATCAATAGTACCCTCCCTTAGATCCCTATCATATCAACCCATGAGTCATGAACTCTAATCTATAGTCACCCTACCAATATATCAACAATAACACTAAGGTTATGTGATTACTAGTATATCCCATGGCCTCTCATCAGTAGTGAAAAAATATGTAAGATATCCTCAAGAGTAATTATCATCTCACCGATCATAAAATGAAATGTGTTAGTCTTCAAATGCCATCTCTTGACTAGGGTCATGATCAATGTCCTATCAATCATCATAATATACATTTCCATGATATAATAGATGATTATCGTCTTCAAAACTCAAAAATTGGCTTGTGTTAGAAAATGCATCTCATGAAGCACCACCAAATGTCATAGTCAAGAAGGAAACACCCCTAAATCCTCTTAAATAAACACCCATCCTATCAAATCACCATAATTATATCAAAATAATTATCCCTATCTCATCCCATCTACCTGGTACCTAAATATATGACTCACTCATCTAACTTAACTCCATAGCCTCACTACCAACCACTTTATAACCACTCCATCCTATATAATAAATTATACTTTTTAACCTAATTTCATAATCACACTAATCCATCCTATCTAATTACCTATCATCACTAAATATCTACCCATATCATCCCTTATCTAACCACTAAATAATATTATCTTCTAACATTCTCTTCATGCTAATTTATCTTCTCTAACTTACCTCCTAATTGGCTTTTATAATTTCATTGCCTTTCTAACTTATCCACTCAAGTCCCTAATTACTATAACTCTGATCCCCATTCCTTCCCCAACCCATTCTCTAAACCTTATTCCTAATGGCCATAAAATTTCAACTCTTGAAATAACCCTAAATCACACCTTTGAAAATATAAATAATTGAAACTTGAGGTTTTGCAAAACCAAAATTCCCCTACAAAAATGAAAATTCATGAATTGCCTATTATAGTATTGTAAAACTTCATGTCACCTCTCTTATTTTTTAAAAACCATATCTTGTAGCTATAATATCATAATTTATGAGGATAATACTATAACTACGGGTATAACCCCCAATGGAGGTATTTCCATAACCACACATACATCTATTAAATGAAAAATTAAATCTGTAAATGACAAAACTCAAAGGATAAACATAGCCTACATCATAGTCTCTGGTGCTCTTAGATGCTCTCTCTATGATATGATGAGCAAGGAATTTGATCCATGTATAGGTCTCCAAATCCAAGAAATCATAATAGCTAAAAGACAAAATGAGCCTTTTACTACTCCCCTTTCTTATTTTACCATCTAATTCACCCATTACTTTACCCCTCACACCCAACTTGACCCTCTCTAATCATATTATACTACTCGATCTACTAATATTGATCCCCAAATTCCTTTTCATGACTAATCATCACATTTAATTATTATTTTCATCATCCCTAAGTATTCTAGGTCATATTATTTTATTATGTATTATAATTCCAAAATCCCAGTCAGAAATCGATTGGCCTAATGTATTTTAAGACTATGTAGGTAGCACTTAGCCACATTCTTATGCCCAAGGATATCATAGACACCATTAAAATCTAATCCCATCATGTCCCCTATGGGTCACTCCATTATCATTCATCTAATGAAAGGATTTTAGCTATCCTTAGCATGTGTCCTTGTTATGAGAGTTGTCTCTAGGTCATGGCCTATCTTGTCTTATTATTCCAAAAATAATGTTTGTCTTGATAATTTAAGACTTATCATATTAATCAACCTACCTCCCTTATAGACATTGGTCATTGTCTATAACTCATCCTCAGAGGCTAAGTCACTTTATTCCATATCACTTATATTGGGGCATCTCAGGCATAGCTCTCTCAACACTCAAGGCATCCCAACCCCTTGTCCTCATATTGGTTTTATTCCACCATGGGGATTTTCCTTTTGTGTGACCATCTAGATTGTTCCTCCATCCATGCTCCCTTTAGGGGTAATCATGTATACTAAAAAAATTACCATCCATGAAATAGTTTTTATTTAAAAATCCATTACTCCTCGATCCACTTTCAATACCCTTTCAAATAAGGGTAAAATGTATCCACCTAAATCCATTCATCTTAATAATTATATTAAACCCATTAATTTTTCAAATAACCATATCCTTAGCCAATTAATTTAATTCCCATTTATAATATAAATTCCATACACCCCATTAATCCAATAACGAGCCTACTTATCTGCTAATCTACCCACTAGCCCACTTGTAAATTTAAAATTCTTGTTTATTCAACTACCTCCTAGCTAACCTAACACCCTAGTATCTCCTACACCCCTATGAATACTAAGCCTCATTTAATCTCCATATAATCCCCCATTATTCTATAAAATAATCAGAAAACCTCTAGAACTAGGAAATCTATTCCAAGTTTTTAGAATTCTCTAAATTATAAACCTCTAAATAATTGAAAATTCCCCTAAATCCCTTCCACCATCCTATAAAACCCATGGTTGGGCCATGGCCAAACTAACTTGAAAATCCATAAAAAATTATTATAATCCCATACTCAGCTATCCAAAAGCATCCTCATACTCTTGTTCATCCATTCAACTATCTAAGGAAGCTGTTGGAGTCATTTTGAATCTCAAATCAAGCAATCCACACTCAATCAGTTTGGCATTTGAATATGCTTGGAGATCTTGGACAGAAGTCATAACAGATAAGGTGATGGTAATATTTCATGCTTAATTTACTTATTATTCCTTTATTCCCTCTTTTTTATGTTATTGTGTTATCGTGTTTAAATTACTAAATATAGTAGTTTTTATCAATAACTCAAAAATACAATCATACAAAACCCTGGGACAAAAATATTGATTTTTTTTAATTAATGGAAATTATAAATGGTATTTTAAAGCTTAGGAAAAAAATAATAAATACTTTGAAGGATGAAAACCTAGGGTAAACCTAGGGTTTATCACAATTTTATATGTGTATAGTTTCACCAATATGTTTTACATAATTTGGATTAATACAATAAAGACAAATTTTAATAGGATAAAAAAATGTAAAATAATTCAAGTATAAAGGTATGAGATTCAAGCATACATAAGAATGTAAAATATTGATATTGATTGATATAATCTAGAAATTATAATTTGATAAGTATAATAAATAAATAAAAGTGATGATTACTTATATTTTTAGGAGACTTTTATACCAGGATGATATTTTTGAAATGGAAAAAAAATAAGGTGGGATTGTGGCTATTTCATTTCCAAAATTAACTATTGTTTGGGGCAAGGTTGATTCCATATATTTAGGTTAGTATCATTTGTCGATATTTAATCATGTTGGTTGGTATTAACATATTTGGATATCAAGAACTATTATTGTATGGTCACCTAATCCTATCTTTGTATGGTTTATATTTATGATCCTAAACCTTGATGATACACACATTTATATAAATTAGTTTCATTCTAAATTGAAAGTCTAGGTGTTCTTGTGAGGGATAGAAAATTAAAAAAACTAATAAAGAGTAATGGGATGAGGTGATCCAAATAATCTAAATTTTATGATTTATTGTTACCTATGTATTTTATACTACAATAAGGGAAATCAATCCATGTGTAGTTCTCCCACCTAGTGTTATTATGCAATTATGATCCTTCACTATATTTATGTTGCTAATGATTTGGATTTGATACTAGAAAACAATTACTTTAACTTGGATTTATTATGCTTTAGACTTGTATTATGACTGCCCTAGTGATAGGTTTAAAATTTGGGAATAATAGGGCTTATTTTCTAAATGTGCAATAACATACAACCATGTTATAGATAAGTGCCAAGTTCAAATTAAATGAGACCTAGGTTTTCTATATATGAGTTTAATTAAATAATTTTTCATGCCACCAACATGTTATGAAAATAGGTTGACCCTAAGGAAAGGTTTTATTTGAAAACTAAATGTTTGGAGATGGTCATTTCCAAATGGATCAGGTTAGTTTTGACTAATGATAATGACTGAATCAAGTAGAAACAATTGTGTATAGGAGGATTAAACTGAAAGTCTAGATATGTTTATGTAGGATATTTAATAGGTTTAAAATGTATAGTAATGTTTCAATAGGTGTGTAACATAAGAATAAAATATTCAACTCATAATATATCATTAAAGTGTGATAAAAATGGTAGATTGGGACCTTTTTTTATGCATTCATGTCACTCATGGTAAATATGTGTCAATATTATCATTGTCAAGTATTGAAAACCATATTTTACTATCTTTATATCTTTCATTTTAATATATTTATATCCCAAATTAAAATATTTAGACATATGATGAGATTTAGGTGGGGCATATGTATACACCTAATATTTTTCACTTTATCACTTTACTAATAATGTGTCTTGTAAGGACTTGTTAGAGAATCAGTCTCACTGAGTGCATATCTTAAATAATGCATTGAAAATGGTTTCAGATCATTTGTGATATATTTTTTGTGAGTAACACACTCTATCTTCTAAATTTTTTAATCAGGACCCATTTACTCTCAGAAGTTGCATATTTAGGTTATATTGGAACATGTGATAACTTTAAAACCAAGCTTACCTTGACCTAAGTCATGTTATTCATGAATTTTAGTTATAAAATTTGGATTTGGGTATTATTTTATAAATTTTGGATTTTGATATTTTATGTCTAACAAAGACCAATGGTTTTTCCCAAAGTTATTTGGTTCAAATGTATATGTCATTGTTAATTGGCCAAGTCTCCCTCATGTAATCAATATTGGAGGATGACCCAAGTTAATTATTAACAAAATTATATAAATTATTAGGTAATATATAATCATCAACATCCATATTCAATATTGGTTAAGTCTATAATGCCCTAATTTAATGACATCTTACCATACATCATTCTCTTGGCATATCGATAATAGTTTTACAATATTGGTTAAGTCTATATTACAAAAAACCACCGAACTAAGAAATATCTTACTAGTGTTACATTTTTATCTTATTATTGGTTTTACATGGAATATATTTAGTTTATATATATTCAAAAGTCTTGAATCAATGAGATATTGACAAGTGTCACCCCTTTCTCCATTATCGATTGTACTCAAAACTTCTAAATTTAAAAAATGGTGACTAAGCAAGGTAAGGAGATAATGCCACATGGCCTAATATGGTTATGATTCAAACTACATATTATATCCTAAATTCACCAAATATAGTGACTACCTAACTCAATGATATCATGTTAAGCGTCACCATCCTATTATACTAAAATTTATAGCTAAAATGGCAAATCATGAAACTAGAAATTAATTAATTGAGTGATAATATACCATGTATCCCTCTTAGAATAATCAATAACCATGAGTCATCCATAAATCATGTCATATGTGTTGTCCCCAAAAATAGACTTCTCATTTTTTGTGACAACATGTGAACTATTTTGGTTCCTCAGACCAAAATAATCTCTTCCCTTCTCAAAATTTGTTTTGAGCATTTAAATTCCTCATTTTTCAAGATTCTTAGAAATCTACAGACTCTACAAGATTAAATATATGGAATCTACAGGATTAAATCTATGGACTCTATAGGCTTAAATCTTTGGACTCTATAGGCTTAAATCTATGGACTCTGCAGGAAGAAAATCTACGGACTCTCCAGGACAAGTTCTATGAGTTTCATAGGTTGATTTCTATAGACTCTACAGGAAAAAAGCAAGCTCTCAACACTTAGGTGATTTCGAAGTTGGTTCAATGACAAGGCTTAACCAAAAGAGTTCATCGGCAAGCTTCTAAGCAAGGATTGAACCATTGAACTGTTGAAGCATTTTGGTTCAATGGGTTAAATGGGTTCAATGTTTCAACATCAACAATAAGAGTTAAATGCATTTGTCAAGGTTCAAAGTTCAATTGCTTCAAGGTTCAACGGCTTAAAAACACTTATCAAAAAGAAGAAGGCTTGAATCATTAAATAGTTAAACCATTGAACCACTTTGGTTCAAAGGTTCAACGGGTTTAATGGTTCAACAGGTTCAACAACCAAATGGTTCAATGCGTTTGGTTCAAACAGATCAAAACGACTTATCCAAATAAAAAGAATGAACTGATTAAACCATTGAACCTTAAACCAAAGTGTTCAAGGAGTTCACATGTTCAATAGGTTCAAAGGCTTCTACAAGTAGGTTTAATCAAAATAACAAGTTTCTGAGGATTGAACCATTGAATCATTGAACCATTGAACCACTTTGGTTCAAAAGGTTCAACGGGTTCAATGAGGCTTGTTTCAAAGAAAATTGGTTCAAGCGGTCAATAGAAATAGGGGAATGGACCATTAAACTGTTGAACCAAAGTTGGTTCAATTGATCAGTTCAAGTGACAAGTTTAAATGAGTGCGCCAAGCATCAAAGACACAAGTGCCCTTACAGAGGGAATTTTAGTGGCAAAAGTGACTAAGGAAGGAAACAAAAACCTGATAAAATTTAGTGGATGCTATCAAGTGTCATCTTCTGATCCTTTTTTCACTTTATTTCTAAGAGTAGTGGATGTTGCCATGTGTCACAATTTGAGATCCACATAAAATTGACTAAGGAAAATTTCTAAGGGACAAACAACCCTTGTGGAGGACACTCAGAAGCTGAAATGAACCATTGTACAAACCTAAAAGGCTAATTTGGAGCTCAAACAGCCCTTACAGAGGGTAGAAATGGGGCAAATAGACCAATTCAAAGGCCAAAAGAGCAAAGGGATTTCCTTCAAAAAAGATCCCCTGACAAAATAGACAAAGTGAATTCCTTCAAGAAAATGAACAAGGCAAACGACAAAGCAAAATCCTCTGGACAATTTTTTTGAAGGAATTTGCTCGAAAAATAAAGCAAATCACGGTGGAAAGACAAGGCAAGGAATATTTCCTTCAGATAAATTACCTGAAGGAATTCCTTTAGACATTTTTTTTGAATGAAATAAGGGATAAAGCCTCCCAAAAGAAAGAAGCCTAAAGGCCATCCAAAGACCACTTGAAGGGTAGATACCCTTGCGAGGGGCTCTTCCTGACCCAAAGTGGACCATTTCTCAAGGCCCTAAAGGGTAGGTCCCCTTTGAGAAAGATCAAATGATAAAGCCGAAGGAATTATCGAGGAAAGTGATGTTCCAATAGATGTCAAAGTGTAATAATGAAATAGTTGTTGATCCTTGTAGGTTTAAGCATGGACCTAAATGCATTCAAAGGCTTTAAGGCCAAGGCCAAAAGGAAGAACTGCTGAGAGGAGCGTAAAGAGCAGGAATGAACATAAACATTTTTGCATCAGATATGTTTCTAGAAGTAGATCACCAGGTGGATATTGAAAGATGCAAGCTTTCAATAGCGTGACCCAATTCTCTACATTGAGAAAAGCAAATGGGTAAATGCCCATAAATTCTAGCATGTCTTCTTAATAAAATTCAATGCAACATGATGTGTTATTATTCCCAAGTCCTTCTTGAATAGGCTATATAAGGGAATCTCTTGTTATTGTGGATCTCTCTCTCTCAAATTATCAGAAACAAAACTCTGCCCAAATTGAAAGGCATTATTGAGACTTTGAGCTCAGATTGTTGATCATATTTTGTTATTGGAATAAGAAAGCAAGTGACTTTTAAGACTTTGTGTTGTGATATCTTTGTTTTTGGGGAAACTATTCTTATGTCTTTTTCCTTAATATATTTTATATTCCTTTAAATCAATAAGCAGAATTAGTGAAAGTAGTCAAGAAGGTGTCCTGAAGCCAACTGTGGAGAGACTTTATGCCCCCACAATTGCCTTTAGTGTGTTTTCTTTTTGTTTGTGTAAATTACCTTGGGATGAATTTGTTCCCTCATTGTCCTTTGTATCTCACTCTTGGGCAATTCAAGTGGAGACTTTGTGCTACATCTCAATTTGCTGGTTACTACAACCTTGGTTACATTTTCCAATTACTACTAGGAAGATTATTGTGGTTTTTTGAATGGTACTTCTGAAAGAAGAGGAGTGCTTTCTGTCATTATCCCTAATACTTATCCTTTGATTTTCATGCATCATCTCTAAAAAAAAGAGAGATGGATGGTTTATCTTACCCTTGAGTATTATTTTTTGTTTATATATATATATATATATATATATATATATATATATATATATATATATATAGATAGCATATCTACAGGGAACCTCCCCTTGATGAGAGGAGAGATTAGTCCACTTTTGATGCGGTAAACCGACACATTTGGCTGACCAATCTTCCTACTTTGGATGATCAGACCTATTTTGTTTATCAGTATGTTGATCAACAAAATATTCAACAAACAATATGTACCTCAACATATTCACTTCACACACATCATGCCACATGGTATCACCTCACACCTTCATACAAAAGTATATATCCAAGCCCTTTAACTGATATGTGAACCTAGATGAAGTAACATTTTGACACATGTCTCATATTGATACAACTAGACCCTTAGTCTACTAACATTCTAATTAGCTCCATAGAAAGATTTATAATAACATTAAATCAAATGAAATAATGATATATTTTCACAATGGATAGAGTTACTAAATAACAAATAACTAATAGAGTAATCAAAATAAGTGAATATAAGACACATGGAAAACACAAATCCCATAAAAGCTTACGTCATAAAAATAAAATTTAAATGGAAAGAATGTTGACATAGACTTGTTATCTATAATGAATTCCAAGAAATGAAATATTATGGCATTGAATTTAGATTTGATAAGTTCATCCATTATCCCCAATTCAAAATAACTATTAGTTTCTAATAGGAGACTAAGTTGACCAAAATAAAAATATCTTTGTTTAATGTGGAATCCAAAATGAATAGTCATAATTTGAAGTTTAGCAGGATATGATAAATGGATCTCAAATATAATCTCCTTCAACATTAAATATTTTTCTTTAGGACACAATTATAATTCATGTATACATTATTTTATCATATTTCCCTGGAAAACACATTACTTCATTATTTAGCTCTATATGCAAAAGTGTAAAGGGGAAATCCATACAAAGATGAAATAAACTTTTCAATATTTGATAGGGAATAGAGTGATGATCTATTGGCCCTTAAATTTTTTAAGATTACACAAATTAGCTCTAAATCTAGAGATATTTATATGTATTGATGTCTTGCATAATTTGTTTAAAATTAGAGCATGTGCCAATGATAATTACATATTTAGTTACTACTCTAGTGACAAGGTCCTCTATAGTTAGTGTTATGTAGTAAACCAATATTTTGGTAACATCTAGTCTAAATTCATCTATTGGAGTTTATATTTGTTTATCTTCAACTACCATTGGTAGTTCCACTTGAACACCATGGTCTAATTTTGGAATTTTATTCTTAGCAAAATTATTTTATCCTTGCTTCAATAATAAGAAAAATTTTATAATTAGAAAATTAAATTAAGAATAAGCCTTTTTTTGATTCTTTGTACATGATATCATATTTTGAAGATGAGGTAGTGCCCATCCATAATTATATATACATGTTTCTCATACATTGTAAAGACAGGATATTTTTGAAATTAAAAGAAATGAACATTTCTATGACTATTTTGTGAGTTTTTGTGAATTTGATATATCTTCCAAATTATTTTAATACATGAAATAATTCCCATTAGGTTGATAAACTTGTGGTAGGAGAAGTGGGTGTGTTATTTAGAGATAATATTGAAATTAGTGTTAGTCTTGTCAATTCTTTGGTTGTATATCATATGTATAAATTTTTAGTACATGGTATATGCTTATAAATATTTTACTCATAACATATTTGATTGTGGTCATTTAATCTAACTGTAACTATGTTTTTGTGTGTCTTGTGCCTTTAGCTAATCCACAATAGACATTGGTTCATGATGTATGCATGGTTTAGTGTAGTAAGTAAAATTAGAAGGGTTTAATCTCTAATTTTCCCTATCCTTCTCTCATTTTTACCTTTTATGGATAGATTCACATTAGGTTATATCCATTTATCCACTTTAAGTATAAATTATACATTTTTGATAGCCATACCATCCATAATTAATAACCACTTTAGTCACGACTATTCTACCACACAGTTACTTATAAAATTGAGACCCATAATTTATGCCTTGGAGTGAATTTTTTATTGATCCTAAAACATTATGAACCTTCTCATAAAAATATTTTGTGTGAATAAAACCCACATTAATAGGTTTTGTTTGGTGTTAGAAGGAGGGCCTATAATCTTTGGATATTAAGATTCAATTGAGTTATGTACATTAGATTCACTAGTAAGATTAACAAAGACCAATTATTATTATGGTCTACAATTATTAGCAACTTTATAGGTTCATTAAATACCCAAATCAAATAGAGTTATCCATAGGATATCTATTCATCAAAATTCATCAACCCAAGGGAAGCAACCTCAACACTTTACTATGGCATGTTTAGTTGGTTTTCCCATCATCATAGTTGGTGCAATCCATGATTTACCTAGGAACCCTAAGAAGTACCTTCTTTAGTTCTCTCCTTCTGGGGGATGAAATGTAGAAGAACATATAAAAGCCTTCAAGACTTGCTTAGGGTTATTTAATGTAATTTATGAAGACATTTCATGTATATTATTCCCTTTCATCTTATAAGATGTTACTTATTAATGGTTTCTCAACATTCTATTATATTTAATTAAATCATGGAAACTATTTCAAAAAATACTTCAGGCATAATTTGGACAAGATACAAATCCCAACATAATATACCAACATATTTCTAGTATGAGAAGGGAACCCAAGATCAATTATAAATTTCAATTAAATATTTAAAAATATGAAAATCTATGTGGATATTATGTATACACTTGATAATACCCTAGCCCTTGAAATGTTTTAAAATACCTTGTATTTGATAGATACAATATTCTTGCATAGAGATCATAATATCAATAACCTAACATATGCCTATGTTGACATAATTAATAATGATAGATAATTGAATCTTAAATTATAGGATTTGGCCATATTTAAAATCAATCCAAATCTCTCAGCCTTGAATCCCTTTATAAAATCCATTTAGAATGTCATGGCCAATAATATGAACTCATTTTTCACATAATTGCCTCTAACTCATGTTATACCAAAACATAACCTAAAATTTATAAATAATATTTTAATTTTTCCTAATCAGTATAATTATAATCAATATTTAGTCCTATTTAACACGTCTATCACATCGTGGAAATCATCTTATTCTACCAAAACTAAATTAGATTCCATTCAATGCATGGTGAAAAAAAATAGAAATGATTTTATAAGCATGAAAAACTTCTTAGGGAATATTTTAGGGGAAACAACCAATTGGAATTTTGCATTCCATATATATAATAGGCCATTCAATAAGACTGATAATAACCCAAAATTACATCCAAAAAAGTTTCCTAAGATGAACATTTGTGAGGTAGCCTTACCTAACTAGTGTAAAGTCTATAATACTACCCAACATTGTGACTTAAATTGTATATAATTATGTACTAGTTTTAAAATATTTAAATTTGAGATGGAAATACAAGATGTGGTTTCAAATCATCTTGAATTATCTATAACTTGTGCCCCCAATATTTCTAATACCACCATAGTATTTGAGACTGATGATTTTCCATTCCATGTTGAGGATGAGAATGAGCCAGAAGATAACACATATGAGTTTCATGGTTTTCAACAATTCTAAAAAAATAACTATAATCTAAGAAATAAGAATCAACAAACTTTCATAAATTGCACACCTGCTAACACCAGTGTAGTCATTTTTATTTATATAAATTCTAATAATAATCCACCTCCTCATAAAGTAAATGATCAACATCATCTGGCTAATCCATAGAATAAAAGTGAACATAATATACTTGGTGACATGAATAAAATCAAATAAAATATTATCTTACATGAGTGATCTCATATTAAAAAATAAGAGAACTTTTAATCAAATTTTTAACTAGCAAACCATTTATTGATAAATCAAAAGCTACACATACAAATATGGTCATGTCTAAAGATAAACATGAGGTCCCAACTTTCTTAATAACTATCAAAATCTTTGGGGAAAATATGAATAATTTATTATTTGACTCAAGTGTTTTAACCAAAAAAAACACCCATTGTAATATGTAAAATATTATTATTGACTCCATATAAGGTCAAAAGGGTAGTCTTATAATTAGACAAATATTTAGTCCTAGTTGTTGAATTTTTTTTAAATTCTTAATGTAACTTAACTCTGAGCCACATGTCTAACAATACATTTAAATCCTTTTGAAATTATTGAGGCTTACAATTTAATCTTGAGTTATGACTGGTAAAAAAAGTTAAATGGATACATGGCCACATAGTTTTCAAACATGTGGATACCTTGGAAGGGAATGCCTAATTATATCAGAGTCAATAGAGAAATAAAAATGAAGTATGTCATCACATAATATAGTACTAAAAATTAAATAGAAATTTTTTCATACCATGTGGGAAATTATACTTTCATGATAAATCTTGAGAACCATGAATGATAATCTGAAGGTCCTTCACAATTGTGGACCTAAATTTTTGATGGTGCTCAGTCAAAGTAGGGCTTTGGTTTTGGTATAACATTGGTTGATCCTAATCGGAGGAATTACCTTGCTAACTTTATGTTATATTTTCCAGTAACTAATAATCATGTAGACTATGAAGCCTTAATATTTGGGCTCTAGTTTAGACTAAAACATAATTTCAATTAAATTTTAATGTTTGTGTATTTAGATCTAGTTGTTGACCAATTCAAAATTTAGTATCAATGTAAATTTCTATATCTAAATAAATATAAATATATATCTTCGGATATAATAGTTTAATTTGAATCTTTCAATATAAAATCAAGCCTAATGGATAAAAATTAGACATCAGATTCACTAGTTACTTTTGCAATAAATTTAGCCCCATTGTTGAAGTCAAAAATGCATAAATAATTATGTGGAATTAGTGCCATGTCCTTCAGTTCTTGATAATGTTGACAATTTTTAGGTATTTGATGATGACCAATAGATTATTTGATTCATATTCAATTATTTTACTTTTAGTATTATATTATTGATGAAAATGATTTTAACCCTTTTGACAAGGAATAGAAAGAATATAATGGTATTGTCTAGTTAAAGGAATGGTGTCACTAAAATGATTTTTTGAAATGGGTCACCAAGATGAAACACATAAGCCATATAAAATAAAATACTCTAATTTTTATAAGGTGAATTTAGTAACATATGAACACCCCCAACATCTCAATATTATATTGAGGTGTTCTAATCTAGAAAAGCATAGGTTAAAGGATTTACTAAAGGAATATAAGTATGTGATTTCTTGGACTTATGAGGACCTAAATATTACTTGTCCTAGACTTGTCATGCATGACATATATCTTAAATAAGAACATAAAACTTTTAGGTTGATAAAAATACTAGTGAATCCCATTTTGGAGACTCTCATTCAGAAATAAGTCATGAAATTAGAGGAAGCTATAATTATATTTCCTATAAAACATTCTAATTAGGTGTCCAATCTAGTATCTATATGAAATTAAAAAGGTTAAAATAGACTGTGTGTGGATCTATATAATCTTAATCAATATTCAAAAAAGGATAATTATCCATTGCCTTACCTTGATGAAGTAATTCATATGATTAGTGGATCTAAAATGATGTTTTTTCTAGATATATTTTTATGCTACAACTAAGTGTTAGTAGATAAAATAAAGAATGAATACTCCTTTCACTATTAAATGAGAAAATTTTAAATTAAAACATAATGAATTTTGGATTAATAAATGCAAGTGCCACATTACAATATGGCATGGATTTTGATTTTTAAGGACTCCTTGGTAAGTGAATCATTATTTACATGAATGACCTAATTGTCTTTTATAAAGATAGATAAGAACATGTGGACCATTTGTAAAGAGTATTTGACAAATGCGTAAGGTATGGAATCTCATTAAATATAGATAAAAACATTTTTTGAGTCACATAAGGTAAGATACTGATACATGTTATCACCAAATAAGGTATTTAAACTAATCATGAAAGAGTTAAAACTATCTCAAAAATTACATATCCTAATAGCAAAAATGATCTTAATTTTTTTTTGGAAAGATAAATTTTATTGAAAATGAATTTCAAGATTTGTGGAGATTTTCAAATAATTGAATGTCATGCTAAAACATGATGCAACATTATAATGGACATTATATGTGAATAAAGCATTTTAAGATAGTAAAATTTCCATTGTTCAAGATCCAGTTTTGATTGACCCTAATTTTTAAAAAAAATTATTCTTGTATTTATTTGCATCAAAACATAATATAACAAATTTTCTCACTTGAAAGGTTTGATATAGTGAACATATTATAGCCTTTATGGTTACCAATATGAAAGAAGAAGAGTTAAAATAATCCATGATTGATAAAAAAAATTATGCCTTGATCAAATATGTGAATAAACTTATTCATTATATTATGTTAAATAAGACATAAACCATTGTTCTAGACCCAATGATAAAGCTTACACTGGAGATAATGATTTAGGTGAAAGAAGAGGAAAATGAATGGCCAAATTGTAAGAATTTAACTTAGGAATCATAGCTGCCAAAATGGTGTGAGCACAAGATATTATTCAACTAATAGTAGAGATAGATCCATGCATCTTCAAAGGGATTATCCCAAAAATATTCATCAATGAAAATTGAAAGTGTATAATAAAATAAATTAATAAATAATATTACCTCTGATGGTTCAAAACCACAAATCAAACAAATTTTAAAGTGGGAAACTACATGTATCATATAAAAAACCATGTGATATTATAAGAAAGATTATCACTAAAATCTCTACAATTATAATTTATAAGAAATACAAATTTGAGAAGAAGAGAGAAAGAGAGATTCAAGTTTTCTAGTGAGGAAATAAGGATAGGAATGCTCTTTTATAGAGCAAATATAAAAGAATGAGAGTTACAAGGAATTTCATGATTACCTTAAAAGCCTCCTTTGTGTGTACCATTTATGGCCTATTTCCTTAGAGACTGAAAGAAAGTGTGTGTGAAGTGGGGTAAGGGGTTACTGATGAAAGTAACTCCCAAAACCTAAAGGAGAATAAATAAGTTAGTGACTCCTCATAAAATTTTAATTTATTTGAATTTATACTCCACATAAATAAAAATTGCACACACATAAAGGTATCTTAGTATAAATAAATTATCCTAAATAAAAGGTTATACTAACACTCCCCCTTAAAATTTATATATGGGTTTACAAACAAGAAGGAAGGAAACATTACTAACTCTCCCCCTTTATGAAAACTTTATTCAATCCTAATATATTACAAAAGATAGAAATTTTTCTTTACATAATGGATTGGTGAAGATAATAACCATTTATTCTTGAGTAGGACAAAAAGAGAGAAGGATTTGATTTTATTAAAGAATTTCATGTTGAAAGTGATGTTGAACTTCAATGTTCTTGGATATTGCATGGAAAACTAGATTTTTTGCTAAGGTAATGTCACTTTGATTATCACCAAAAACTAGAGTAGCTAATGATTGAGGGTAGCCCAGATTTATAAGAAGTCTTAGAATCCAAATAGCTTCCTTTCTAACATTATTACAAGATTTATACTTAGCATTTATGGAAGATAAAGATAGAGTAATCTAAATTTTACTATTCCATCAAATTGAACTAAAACCTAAAGATAAATAATAACCACTTGAGGATCTATGATCATTAGGATCACTAGCCCAATCAGAAGAAAAATAACCTACCAAAGAGAAATTTTTATTTGAACTATACTTGATGCCAAAAGTTAGAGTACTTTAATATAATGAAGAGTTCTTTTAACAACTTTAAAACTAGTTTAACGTTTAGACATAACATGAAAAACTAATAGACAAATCAATATCAAGATGAGTATAAGTAATATAATTCAAAATTAAAACTAATTTTCTATAGAGAGTTGGATCAATAGTTTTAGTTTCTATGTCATTAAGTAATTTTCCACCAAGTTCATAAGGTGTAGCAACAAGTTTTGAATCTAATATATTAAACCAAGATAACAAGTCATATGCATATTTAGATTGAGAAATATAAATTCTATCTTTTTATTACCATACTTAAATGCCTAAAAATAATGCAAGAGACAAAAATTAGTCATTTCAAAGGTATTATTTAAATTATTTTTAGTGTAATAAACCATTGAGCTATTACTACCAGTTATGATTAGGTCATCGACATACAAAACATTGATAACTATGTCATTTTAGTTTTTTTTAAAAAATATTAGGATCATTAGAACTATGATTAAATCTTTGAGCTATGAAAAATTAATAAATTTTATAATAACATTCTCTAAGAGATTGTTTTAAACCATAAATATATTAATTTATATTGCAAATAATATTTTCATCACCTTTCTTATTAAAATCAGGGGATGGGACATGTAAATTTCTTCATACAACTCACCATTTAAAAAAGATATTTTAACATCAATTTAATAAAAAATACAATACATGTGAATAGCTAAAGTTAAACCAAACTTAATTTTGGGCATCTTAGCAACATGCCAAAACATGTCATTATAATTAATTACCTTAATTTAAGAAAATCCTCTAGCAACTAGTCTAGATTTATACTTTTAAATTTGATTAATAGAATTGAACATAGTTTTAAAAAACCACTTAAAAATTAACAAA
The DNA here is from genome assembly GCA_037957365.1 of Torreya grandis. Taxonomy (NCBI): domain Eukaryota; kingdom Viridiplantae; phylum Streptophyta; class Pinopsida; order Cupressales; family Taxaceae; genus Torreya; species Torreya grandis. The sequence goes on along the minus strand of JARHVA010007330.1, from coordinate 979 downwards.
TTATGTCCTTTAGGAAGAGGGTCTAACTCCCAAGTGTTATTAGAAATTAAAAAAAGTTGTATTCATCATACATTGGTTTTTCCTAATGAGGGTGACCTTGAGCTTGTTTTAGTGTTATAAGATCATTATTGTTCATAAGTTTAGACATAAAATCATAATTAAATCTTTATTTCCTAGTTATATGAGTATAATTGACATCTATATCAATTCCAAAAGCTTCTAAAGTAGTCTTGGCCCACTTAGGCATAGTTGGGTGGATCAAGACTAGAAGAAGAAGAAGAAGAAGAAGAAGAAGAAGAAGAAGAAGAAGAAGAAGAAGAAGAAGAAGAAGAAGAAGAAGAAGAAGAAGAAGAAGAGGAGGAGGAGGAGGAGGAGGAGGAGGAGGAGGAGGAAGAAGAAGAAGGAACAACAACATCATTATTCACAACACCATTATGATAATCACTTCATTTAAAAGTCAAATAAGAAAAAATAATATCAAGAGAATACAAATTGGAATCACAATCAAAACACACCATTTTAAACAACTCTAACATCCTTTTAATCTTGGAATAAGAAGAAGAAGAAGAAGAAGAAAGAAGAAGAAGAAGAAGAAGAAATAAGGAGGAGGAGGAGGAGGAGGAGGAGGAGGAGGAGGAGGAGGAGGAGGAGGAGGAGTAGGAGGAGAAGGAAGAGGAGGAGAAGGAAAGGAGAAGAGAATAAGGAGAAGAAGAAGAGAGGAGGAGGAGGAGGAGTAGGAGGAGGAGGAGGAGGAGAGGAAGAAGAAGAAGGAGGAGGAGGAGGAGAAGATGATGATGATGAAGAAGAAGAAGAAGAAGAAGAAGAATAAGATGAAGAAGAAGAATAAGAAGAAGAAGAAGAAGAAGAAGAAGAAGAAGAAGAAGAAGAAGAAGAAGAAGAAGAAGAAGGAGAAGAAGAAGAAGAAGAAGAGAGAAGAAGAGAAGAAGAAGAAGAAGAAGAAGAGAAGGAGAAGGAGAAG
>JARHVA010007329.1:692500-705063 GCA_037957365.1 Torreya grandis | reverse complement strand
GAAATCTTTGAATGCCTTCTATTTGGCATCCTCCATTTGAATGATGTTCAATAGCCTGGAATTAGTGAGTTCTTGGATTTCCTCCATGTATTCCTCCATGAATGTGAACGTAGGGAGTTTTAAAGTGATAATAAAGATGGGTTCTTGACCATATACCAAAAAAAATGGTGAAGATTTTAGTGTCTATTTAATCCTTATCCTATCAGCCCATAATGCATACTTAAGGAGTTTGTGCCATGTTCTAGGTTTGTCTACTACTGACTTCTTGATGGCCTTCATTAGATTCTTGTTTGTGGATTCAAAGACTCCATTACCTTGGGAATATTGATTGGAGGAAAAATTGAGTGTAATACCTTGGTCATAACACCATTCAATCATCTCAATCAAGATAAATGTAGAATTATTGTCACAAACTAAGGAAACTAAGGTCCCAAATCTAGTGAAAATATTTTCTTCTAAGAAATTGGTCACCTCCTCTGTTCTACATTGTTTGGTGGCTATGGCTTCAGTCCACCTTATGAAATAATCAGTAATAGTCAAGAAATATTTTTGACCTTAAAAATAATTTGGAATAATCACCCCCAAAAATTATAATCCCCATTCTGCAAAAGGTTTGTCTCCCATCACTATTTGTAAAGGCATGGCTGCCTTTGATTCTTTTGTATTAAATAATTGATAGGAATGGCATTCTCTCACATGTTTATGAGTATCCTTGAATATGGTGGGCCAATAGTACCCATCCCTAATAATTTTTTTGAGCTATGGTTCTCCCTAAAGGATGTCTATTGCCTAGTTTTTCATGAAAAGTAGACGTGGTTTCAAAGGCTTCTTCCTTGGATATGCATCTTAAGTAGATTCCTTCAAAGTTATTTTTATACAAGACTCAATTTTTTATGAGGTTATGAGTTGCTTTGAGTCTTAATGTTCTCTTCTGATCTCTAGTGAGTCTTAGAGGAAAATTACCATTGATAATCAAGTAGATGAGGGAGTCATACCATTCATTAGGCTAGAAATTTTGCTACTCAACTTGCATGATATGGAGTTTAGCATTGGTATTAGCTATCATCTGGACCAAGTTATCTCCATTCTTTTTTTTTTATTGGGACCAAGTTTGCAACCCAAGTGAAATGCCTAATAGGAAACACAATCCTTGTATCTAATAGTTTCTTGACTTCCCTAAAGATTATGGGTTCTAGTATAGGATTGACCAGCCTTTGCTTTTGTCTAAAGGGTTTACAATTTTCTTTAAGGGGAATAATATGAGTAATAACCCTTGGGTCAAATATTTTCATATCTTCATAGGAATAAGCAATGACATCCTTATATTTTGTAAGTATCTCTCTAGCTTTTCTGTTTTCCATTTTAGTGCAAACCCTTCCTATGTTCACTTGTTGGGGTTGATCATGTGAACCAAGATATACCACCTGATAGTCCTTACCATTTAATTTAGGCATCATAGGTGTCTCCATAATTTTATCATAATCAAATAGTATTTATAATGAAATCATCACTTTAGGTATCTTATGGTCACTCAATTGGATGATTTTACCATTAAGCTCCCTTTCAAGAGAAATTTCATCAGTTTCATCAATGATGTGAGTTTCAAAGGCTCCATAATTAGTCAAGAAATCCATTAAAAAAATTCATCATTGAAAACTTGAAATTCATCTATGTTTTCAAGGACTGAGGGGCATGATACTAACTCAATACTGACATTAGGGGAACCATAATTGGGTATGAGATTAGCCACAATAGAGGCAAGCTCATCAGCAACTTTTTTATCTTCCTTAGGAATAGATAAGATGTTAAGAGCACCAAAAGATTCCATCAATCTTAAACTCTAAACTTATATCTCTTGAGGTAAGATAGATTGCATTAGTATTTACTTCTTACTTGGTTGACCACCAACTCAGAATATCCATAGACAATGAGTTCCTTAACTTCATGTTTAATAAGAAGTTGCAGTCCCAAGATAAGAGCTTCATACTCAGGTAAATTGTTATTGCATGAGAATTATAACCTATAAGAAGCATTCTAATGCTTTTCTATAGGGTCTATCAATATAATACTAACTTTTGATCCTGATTTACACCTAGCACCATGCACATACAATTTCCATAAATTAGGCATTAGAGGTGGGTTTTTTGAATGAGGCTCCTCTATAGATTATAAGGTAAAAACTCCTAAATTAATATATAATAAATTCACCTTTTTATTGTCAGTATTATATTTTGTTATCATGTGCCTCATCCTAGGCTCCCTCTCTACCCTTATTTGATTTGGAACACCCTTCCATGGCAATCATAAGTGGGAGCAGTTAGTAGACATGTAACCATTTAAGGCTTTAGTATATTCTCTTCTCAAAATCAATCCATAAGCATTGGGAATATCTACCACTTGGATGTCAATAAATTGTTGAATCCTTGACTCACTAGCCAATTGCATATGCACATTCAATAACTCCCCAATGACCTTGACTCTTGATTTATCCAATTGTGTAACCACCCTATCAGATTTAATTATGGTCAACCCAAGTTTTTCACATATCCCTACAGGCATAATGTTGGTTGAAGCTCCAAAATCTAAAAGATAATTATGGACATTCTTCCCAAATATCCCACCTGTAAGTAAAAAAGGTGGAGACTCTGCTTTAGCTACTCACATAGTTACATTATCATTATCATTTTTAGGGAGCTTCCCAAGTTTCTTAGATAATGATTCCAAGAGTAAAACCCTTTGTTCTCTAATTTAAGTTAGCTTATGTAGGGTGATATTGGCTTTGATCTTTTTCATATCATCCACAATGTTGTAACCAATCTTGTTTGAAGATTCTATAATAGGTTTAGAAGAACTTCCCTTAGGTGGTTTAGGATCATTCCTTGATGTGGTGTCTAGAGGAGTCACATAATTATTAGGGGGAATAGAGGTAGTCAATGGCTATTTTGTTCCCTATTTATTAGAGGATACGTCTTCCAAAAAATTTGGAATGCTTGAATTTCTTCAAGAATATTCTCAGGCTCATTATCCTCTTGGAAAGGGAATATAAATGTTTCCACCATGTGCATTTTATCAGATGGTTTAGATCCAGAAGGACCTAAAGTAGTATCTTTGTTTGGGACTACCTCAAATTTATCTAGTTCCTCTTCGAAATCCTCAAATGCCTTGCAAAATTTAATATAGTCAATCTCACCATGTTTAGAGGTAGAATGCACTCTATAATAGTCTAGTAAAGCAATATAAGTGAGATTAATATCCATAGTTTTTTTCTAGAGGAAATATCATTAGCTTTATTATTGTATAAACTATAATTTTGAAATCTATTCCTAGGCCAGTTGAACTTCTAGAAAGTGAAGTTTCTTCCAGAGTTGCCATTAGTATTACCAACTTGTTTTTTCAATTACAAGAAATCTATGATAAGTTTTTGGACCATATTTAATATAGATTAATTCTCATTTTTTATAGTCTTAGAGTTTTGACCTTGACTATTGTTAATACATAGTCACTAAAGTCTTCTGATCATTGATATGAGATCCATTAATAGCTTGATGACTCAAGGAACCTACATTTTGATTAGGGGAAGCATGGCTAGTGTGTAATACATTCAAAGTAGGGAGTTGGTTTAATGTTGGAGTATTTTGGTTATTATTTAGGAATAGGTTTAATGTATACATTTAAGGATTAATATTTGGGACCAAATAAGCCATCTATCCTTGAGGTTGAATTTAAACACTAATAACCACTACTTCAAAATAAGCTTGGGCCAATGTGTTGATAACTAGGATAGCCCTTTTAAGAAACATAGAAGTCATAGGATTAACAACATCTTTAGAAACCTATAAAGCTAAAACCTCATTAGATTTGTATGGATCCATAGTTTGACTAAAAATCTTTTGGAACCTAGCATTAAAGGATCTAACTGGTTCACTTGCATCCCTCTTAATGGTTATAAATTGGTGATAGATGACACAGGGGCTTATGATTTTTTCACATTGATCAATTAAAATAGTGTCAAAGTTATTTCATGAGGTAATATAGTTATTAGGTAAATTAAAGAACCATTCATATGCCACATAGTTGAATGTAAATGGGAACAACCTACATTCTACATCTTCATGAATAATGTTTAACAATCTTAAGGTAGCCTTAAAATCTTTAACATGTTCTTCTTCAGTTACAACACTAGTTAGAAAAAATATTGGTAACTACTTTTCAAGATTACATGGTAAGTCATGAATCATACCTAGTATATCAATGGGGGAACTCCCAAGCCATGACATATTTGGATGAATATTGAATACAAGAACTCCTTGTAATGGTGAAGATGGTAAAGACTTAGAATTCTTATGCATTCCCTTATCTTTCATAGCTCTTTTGTGGGTTTCTAATTTGAGAAAAGGTTCTCTAGTTTTTAAATGTGATTTGGTCATGATATTTGGCAATTCTAGTTTTACAGATTAAGGATCCTTCTGAAATTTGATGAGTCAAGTCAGATCACACAAACAACAACAATCAACCTTCACACTCAGCTTAGTCTATTAAGATTTTATCAAAACTATACAAAGGACACTAATCTTTGACTAAGTAAGTTCAAAGATGTATTGAACTATGTAAAGATGACCATTCTTTGTAACTTATGTCCTAAATAAGATCAAGATTCATAAAGAAGTGTCTCCTTTTAACCAGAATAAGCCATCCTAAAATCAAATATTATGAAGTCTTAAAACCAGAAGTTGTTTTTATTAGAATTTAACCATTCTTTAAGAAGAACCTATGTTTTTACCTTACAAAACACAAAGATAGGCAAGAAACCACTTTAAAAACCAAATATATTTTCTTTCAGAATGAGGAATCACTTATAAAGGTCAAGAATCCTTCAAATTTAATGTAGGGATTATCACAATTGATCAAATAGGCCCTCCTTTTAGCACCAGGGGAGATCCTCCTGATGATTCTTCTAATTGCCTCATAGGTGATCTTAGTGTTGATGAACACTTCTCATTTTAGGGATATGAAATTCCAAGGCATGATTTATGGTTTGTGACAATTTTGGGATGTCTATGGTGAAATAGAAGCAGAGTGTGAAAGTTGTCCACAATATTTGTTTGATTTGGTGGTTGGGAGCCACCAGGTTCCTATATTTATATCTTTGTGATACTTCATGATCTACAAGCTAATCTAAGTAATTATTTGACAATGATTTTTAAACTAAAGTGAATCTTAATTAAAAAATAAATAAAAGAGAGGGTAAGGAAAAAAAGTAAACATAATTGCAGGCTTCCATCTCAAACATTATGACAAAATTCCTTATGAATTTGAACATGTGTAAACTAATTTATGATGCAATATAGTTTAAACACAAATTCCATCATAAATCAGGCAAGATCCAAAGGAATTATGAAGATAACAAGTGAGAACCAGATTTACTTTAAGGGCTTTAATACTGTAATATGAATAGCATAAACACATTTAAATCCAGAGGAAAATATAATGAAGTAAACCCAAGACCTTTTAGCTAATTTAATGTAGTACAATTTAACAAAACTATGATATAAAATATAGTTCTAAAACTAAATAAAAATTCACATCTAAGATATTCAAATGCCATTGAAAGATAACATTAGCTTTAACACACTATTCAGACAATCCTTTCAAACTTCTTTAGTTGTATTAAAGGCTCCTGGTATTCAATTGGTCAAAAACTCTCCTCTACAAAATGGTAACCCTTGCCTATTTATAAGAAGCATAGGTGTTTTATCAGTTAACTCCATCAAAATATACACATGAAAATTAAGACAACTACCCTTAATACAAAGATACAATGCCAAATGTTTTCATGCTAAGTTTGACCAAGGATAAATTTATACTAATAGACTAGCATATATTTTACAAAAGAATATTCTTTTATGCTACACTAGTGGGATGCTTAGGCCACTATCTAAGGATATTATTCACTTTAGTGTATTTCTCATTGATGAGCTCAAAATATATGATAGGCTTCATCAAAAAATCCTCTTCTTGATTTTCCAATGTGTCAAATTCTATGTCATACTTGGTCTTGAGTTCCTGAATACCTTGAGCTTATACAATCTATCTTCAAGATGTGGTGATGATACCAAAGACCTTATAATTATCCTTGGTATCTTAGCTTTGGTTATTTTTTATGCTCTAGATGTGTTGACTAACCCTCTATCTAAACTCCTCATCTTCCATTAGGCCTGTGGCATTGGTCTTCGATGGTCTTACCAATAGGTCCTTCAAGAGCTCCTCCATCCTTGCCATCAATCCTTTTTCCTCCTCCAAAAATCTATTGGCATTGTCACACTAGCTGCTTAGGTCCAATATCATGTCCTTTATGACTCCCAAGAGGGCATGCAAGTATTTCAACTTGATGATCTTGATGCCTTAGACATGCTTGGTGTTATGGATATTGATCAATTCAAATGCCTAATCTTTAGAGTTTTTCCACTAAGTAATTAATGTATGTACCTTCTCAAGTCCATGGGGTAATATAATTGATTTGGACTTCAAGGCTTTCAACCCTTCAAAAATGTCCAAAAAGGACTTATTTATCAATGCCACTATATCTTTAGGGACTAAAAGTAGGAGTTGGGCCTCCAAATCTTGCTTTTCTTTCCCTAAGTTGGTTATCCTTTGTTTCATTACTTGGATTCTAGCAAAGGTCATTAATAATTGTGCCACCACTAAACTAGATAAATCTTCTTGATGGATGGGATGCTCCCCTACTACCTACCCTTGGATAGGAGTTAGGCCTAAAAAAGGTTCCACTTTTTGAAACTTGAATTCCCCAGTGCCAATGGTAGCTTTCTTAGTTGTCACCCTCTCAAACCTTGTTATATTTGGGTTATATATGACAATGGCTATTGATTTAGAGAGTTTGGCTACTTATATGGTTTTAATCCCAAATCCACTTGATGCTCCTTTATCTTTCATCTTCTTACCACTTTCTTTTACAGCCTCAAAAATTTTCCTCTCTTATTGCTCCTTCATGAGCTCCTTGATCCAAGGTTTAATATTATCATGGCTGCCTATGCCTAAAGTGTTGGTGATTGCCCATGAATGAGAGTGGGATGGAACCTTTTAAAATTTCCCATATATGAACTAGTCTAGGATAATAGGTCCATGTATTAGAAATTCATCATTGAATAGGTTCACTTCACTATTGGGGTGGGTCCATGTTACTTTTGGTCTTTTGGAGGACCTAAGAACAAGGGCCATCTCAATTTCTCTCTTCTTCTGAGTGGTAGGGATCAATTCCAATGCCACTTCTTTCCCCTTTTCTTCCCTAGATATTTGGGATCCTTCAATTTGGGCCATTTTAGTTGTGGCTTCCTTACCTTCTTGGTCAAATCCATAGGTTTATGTAAGTTCCTTGAATAGCTCATCCACTATTTCATATGGTTCTAAGGAAACCATATCAATGTGATCTATTGGGGGAGATGGTCTTGAAGGTTGGGTTGATGATGAAGGGCCTTTACCTAGCCTTTCTTCCAAACATTTTTCACCTATTACTTGAATTTGGAGTGTTGGCTATGGTGGTTGACTTAGAGGTGGACTTAAAGTAGAGAGCAATAAATGATACTATAATGGGTTCATTTTTCATCTTTCTCCAGTTGGTTTCTCCTCCCTTTGCAATCTATGCTTAAATTTAAAACCATGTTGTCTGTATCTAGCAAGGACCTCTTCAAAGCTTATAGATTTAGTATAGAAATGGTCATAAGGACCAACCATGTGCTCATAAGCCACCTTGGTTAGATACCTTGATTGTAAATGAGGAACCACTTTGTTGTTTGGGTCCCATTATTTTAGATCATCATTTAAAAAGCAGAAGGCATCCCTATGTTTGGACACAATGTCCAATTGCTTCCAATCCCTAATCAAGGTTTTCCCAATCAACAATGGGAAGGGATGTAGAATGCCTTTCCTCTTCTTTCTATAGGTATTATCAATTCCATAGTAAATTTGGTACATAATTTCTTGTTTAGCCAACTTAAGGGGAACATAAATAGGAAACCTAAATGGTTGGGTCATGGTACCCTCAATTTGAAGGATAGTGTAGTCTAGATAAAACCAAATGTCTCCCATGAGATCAACATATCTTTTAACAAAAGGGTGTATCCTAGGCATGGGATATCCTATGATGGTCTAGAAAAATATGGGATATATATGGTCATAGATGAATTGCATATGATCTCTATACTTGAAGACATAAAGCTTAGAGTAATGATGTGAGATGGTGGTTCTACTATGGGAGGACCAATTATTAACACTAGGAATATGGGTAGATGCCATCAATGAATCCAATAAATATCACATCAAGGTGAAATTTTGAAGTGTCTTCTTCTTAATGCCATAAAATTACCTTCATAAGTGGATACTAATGAGCTCCTCAATAGGTGGAGCCAATTTTTCTTCAACTATGAAGTATACGTAAGACATCCACCTAGGGTTAACATAGGTGGTGGTGGCTACTCTGGAGGCTTTATTTAGTAAATTCATAATTATTCTTATACCTTTCTTGAATTAGATAATGGGGATCCTACCATCATGATTTATTTCTACATGATCCCCTTGGATTAACCATGGTCTCAAGATAACATCTATATTATGTTTGGTAGTCCATTCTTTTATGGAGGGGAGGTCAATATGGGCTCTAGGGAGTTTATTTTAGCCTTCAAAAGCTATTGGGGTAACATAATAAATCCTCATTAATTTTTATTCATCAATAATCCATTCATTATCAATACTATAGTCCACAAACAAGGGTGAAAGGATGTCAATATAGGGTAGTACCTCTGGTTTGGTAGAAACTTGATGAAGACCCATTGTTTGGACCATAACCAGCTCATTAAAATTCCTTTTGGTGACCAAAACCCTTTGTTTTCTAGATGGCAAAGGCTACAACTATTCAATGGTGAAGAAAATCTTGGACCAATTCATCATTCCATTGGCCAATGCTCTTATGTCTAATTTGATGTCCCTAAAGCATCTTCCTTCATGGTTTATTGATAGATACAAGTTTTATCTTCCTTCCATTATTTCCTTGTCACTACTATGATCTTAATTATCTTGAAATATGACCAACCTTGATGCTCAAGATGATAATTTGAGCTTGCTTGATGTAGTTAGGTCCTCAATTAGTCAAGATTCAAGATTTTAATATATTCTAGTAGGGATTTTGAGGCTTTAATGGTGAAGGTGATGCATTTCATAAATGTGTTCATGCCTTAGATTTTATGGATGGTTCCACTTAGGAAAATCATATCTTTTTAGATGTGCCATATCTTTATATTGCCTTTTAGTGCTTACATGGCACTTATGTGGACCTCCCTGAGCATGTTTCCTTGGCATTTTGTAGGAGTTTTATTTTTGACTAGCCATTATTTTTAAATAAGGTCCTTTTATTTTGTGTCATTGGATAAATATCAAAGGATGAATGGGAGCCTTTGATTAAGATCTCAGAGGTCTATTTTGATTGGGTGTTTGAGTCATCAATGACTAGGCTATGCCAAGTGGCATGCTTTGGCTTTCTCAAGAAATGATTAGATGTGGTTTAACTAGGTGTCACATCATCAAGTTCTGAAGTCTTGAGTTAAAAGGTCTACCTCTATTTCACACTATTAGATTACGATCAACGATCGAGCAAAATCCATTGATCATGATTGATGAGGTCAAAGTTGATTGGTTGATAGGTTGGCTATGTTTAAATTTGATGTTTTCACTAAAATTAAAGACATCCTCATGAATGTCAAATGAAGAGAGTGTGGGTATCAAATTTAAGCTTTTGAGGTTCCTTTAGCTAAATGGAAACATACCATGAGTCATATTTTTAATTCTCTCAAGACTTTTGGGTTAATGTGGGCCATTAGATTGGGCTCGATATTGAAACACAAACCATTGATCATGATTTGTGAGATTATTTCTGATTGGTCTATCCTTTGGCAAGCCTTTTGACATTGTGTCATTGGATTAGGGTCTCAGGATGAATATAGGTTATCAGATCCTATAGGATGTATGAATATTAAGTCAATTCATAATATATAAGCTTAGGCAATGGGATTAATTTCTAGGTTAATAGTATTTAAAAAATACTATGACCTAAGTTTTGATGTGATAAGCCTAAGTTTTAATGTTTAAAAGGTCCCCTTCTAGAATAAAGATAAAAGTTTAGATGGGGAATATTTTTAAGACCTCGCTAATGTCAAAGACATATTCACAAATGTCAAATGATAGGAGTGAGATCAACAAAATAAATACCATATAAACTTTTGTAATGAGTGGTGTTTAGCCTATAGTTTGTCTTAGGAAGATCTCATACCATTGGATTAGGCTTTTGGGTGAACTCAAACCATTGATCTGCATCCAAGTTGAGACATAACATTAGAGATTAACACATGGACACAAGATAAATCATTTTAGTAACTTTGAAGCATTACTCATGTTGAAACAACATGAAGTCTCAAGGACATAAAATTTGAATGAATTTAGGGGAATTTAAAAGGGGAAAACCATAAAGGGATCTTGGACATGATTTTAGACTTAGGGTCTTTTGAAAGGACAAATTCCCATTAAAATTCTCATGAAGATTTAAATTCAAACCCATAGGATTTCTTGTTCTATAACCCTTCCTTCCTCTATAGAACTTGCACTTTGTCATTCAAGACTTATCATTAGTAGGGTTAGTTAATAAAGCATAACAAACTAGGCAAGGACCCATTCTCTTTCTAGGTGGATGCTATCCCAATTCAAGAAATAATAATACCATGTAAACCATGCTAGGATATAAATACTTTAGAGTATTAACAAGGGCCCCATTCATCTAAAGTAGAAGAAATAAGATAAAAATAATGGGGGGGATATTGGTACCAATAATGGGTTGATAAATTAGATTGATAGTGGTTAGTTTGATAGTTGTTGGGTTGATAGTTGTGGGTGGTATGACTAGGGGGATAGACTAAGTCTTAGATTTGAGATAAATAAGGTTGAAACAAAGGGAGTATGAGTGATTGATATGATGGTTGAGGTAGGTAATCAAAAGTTTGATGCAATTGAGGTAATTGATATGATGGTTGGGATAGGTAACCAAAAGATTGGTGAGGTTAAAATCATTGATGTGGGTTGTGATAAGGATCAAATAAGGGTTAAAAGGTTATTGTTTGGTTTAGATGATGATCACGTGGTTTTTGAAAGGTTTTTAATTGATCTTAGTTGAGGTTGAATTGATTATAGGAAAGGTTGGGTTGGTTTTAGGTGAGATTAGGTTGGTTATAGGTGATATTGGGTTGATGGTAGGTAAGGTTGGGTTGATTACGGGTGAGGTTGGGTTGCTCATAATTAAGGTTGGGTTGATTTTGGGTGAGGTTGGGTTTCTCATAGTTAAGGTTGGGTTGATGGTAGGTAAGGTTGGGTTGATTATGGGTGAGGTTGGGTTGGTTATATGTGAGTTTAGGTTAATTGTAGGTAAGGTAAGGTTAGTTGTAAGTAAGGTTGGGTTGGTTATAAGTAAGGTTGGATTAGTTGTAGATAATTTTGGGAGAATAAGTGGCTCTTGATGTGAGGTAAATATCTATGGTAAGAGGGTTATATTCTAAGAGTTTGAAAAAGTTAAGATCTCTAGGAGAAAGTATAGGAAGGATCCCCATTGAACAAGGAAATGGAGATGAGGTGGATGAAGGAAATATGGTGGAAAAAAAAATTCCTAAGGGGGTTAGATTCCTCACAATTCAAACAAGGAGAAGATAAGAAAAAAATTCAAAGAAGATAAAACACAATCCAAAGCACATTAAATCCTAAGGTTCTTTTTGTCTTGCTTGTGGCTTATGCATTAAGTTAGAATTGTATGACTCAACTTGGGTTTTGAAAGAGGTACTAGATAAGAAATCTATGGTTGGTTTCAGGTAGCTTAGGCTCTCAAAATTATCTATATTGACATCGATTCATGGCTTGATATTGGGGCCTACCCCCTCACTTTAGACACCACAATGATAGGAGTGTCGAGTGCTTAGCCAAGATATACCAATTATTAGAGATTATCCTCAACCAGAGAGCTAAATTTTGGTTTCTCCCCTTGGTAATGACATCCAAGTGTGATAGCCAATGAATGAAGGTTGCTACTAGGATATGACACCCTAGTCAGGCCTTATGTCAAGTGTTATGATGTTTGATTTGGTGTAAGTGGTTCGGTCTGTGTGTGCAAAGAAGTGAGGTTACGATTGATTTAATTGATTAATTAAGCTATGTGAGCTAATTATGCAAGCAAAAAATGTATGAAAGGTTCATTTTAAGCCCAAAATAAATGTTAATTTCATTTAAATGAGTATAAAATAAGAATAAAAATCACCTAGATGCAACTAGGTCCCATCGAGCGTGCCCAAATGTTTCACTAAAGTTTTGCTTTATTTTCTAAGAAAGATGTAAAAATTAAAAGAAGGGTGAGTTTAGTAGAACCTAGATTTGGTTTTCACTCCATGATCTAGATGGTTGTAGATACTCCTATTTGTCTCAATAGGATGACCTACATCTAGGAAATCACTAAGAAAATAGTT
>JARHVA010007329.1:675000-687500 GCA_037957365.1 Torreya grandis | reverse complement strand
AGGCTTCGAACATAAAGTAGGTATTCAGTAAATTAATGTATATCACATGCTGAGTAAACTAATTGTTCCCTATTTAAATTTCAATGAACTCTTTGATATCATAGGCTAGATCAACTTCCACACAAACCTATTTTTAGGGATGGGCCATAATTTGGTGAAATGAAATAATAAGAAACCCTTGGTAAGTTTTGGACTCCTTCCAGTTTCACACCATGGCCTTGCCAATGGTTATGAATCCATTATTTCAAGAGGCTCTCAAAGAGGAATCTTCCCATGAAATAATAAATTATAGTGTAATCCCCAAAATAAATGAAAACTTTATCAAATTCAAATAGATCAAGAACATCAAGTAAGGGGGTGTCTAGGTTATCACTAATAGCTCATGAAAAACCTTCGAAATGAAAGTCCTCACTTATTTTGATGACAATGATCACTCCCACTCAAACTGGATACCCTTACATCCAAAGATGTAGAGATAGTGGTGGTGGGTATTATAATAGGGGTATGTCCTATAGCCCAAAGGGTGAATCACCAATAAAAATCATTAATAAAGACTCAATAAATTTATATCCTACCTATATTTACAAAAAAATTGATAGTATGGAAGAAAAATATGTATAAATTTATGTTTTACAAAAATAAGTAAAAACTAAGGCTTTTAGGTTTACCTTGTTATCAAAATATTCTTCCTCTACCTACAACAATGTAGGTAGTGTATTATGTTTTTTAGACTTCATGGTTCTTCCTCTTTTAAAAATTTATGTCTCCACTTCTTATACTTAAGATATTTATTTAATCAAACATATAAAACCATAGACCACAAAAAAATGCAAATCTAATCACTTGCTTACAAACCCTAGCCTAAAAAAATCCCAATACTCACACTTGCTTTTAAAAATCCTAGTGCAAAAAATACCTGGCTCTTCCACTCAGGATTAGAAAACCCTACCACATAAAACATAAAAATTAAAAACTCAAATTCATACACCATATCCCAAAAAATATCTTATCCTCACACTCACACACTCAGAAAATCAACCAAAACATCCCATACTAAAAAAGTCCAAGTTCCATTCCTTTCTCAATGATTGAAATAGACTGAAATGAAAATAAGAGAAAGAAAGGATGTTTTATCCAACAAATTATTGTAATTTTTTTATTTTTATTTTAAATTTTAGATTATATGGTGACATTAAAGATGGTGCTAGGAACGTTACCATAATATCACCCCAATGCCACTACTATCATTGCGATTATTGATTCCTTATTATCCAATATACATCAACCATATATTGATTGTAATTTATTTTTTAATAACTAATTTACTTATTAATAAAATTAAATTTTTACAATTATTTATATATGTTTTAAATTAAAATACTAAACTTAAATATGACTCATCTTCCACAACCCATTTTATCTAAAAGTAAATGTAAATTGTATATGTATTTTTATTTAATCAATATTGTTAACACATGTAAAAGTTTGTGTGCGAAGAACAACTCAACTTCAATTATTTTAGTGGCCATAAATTTTATAATAATCAAAATAAAAATTTACAAATGTCAAATTCAAAATATTTGCCTATATATACAAATTTCCATAAAAAGGAATAGAAATTTTTATAGTTAATAAATAAGGTGAAAAAGTATTAAATCACATTTTTAAATAATATTAGTTCCTCTATACTAATTAAGGTTAAGATAATAAATGATAAATATGTTTTATGTGATTCCACTAGAGATTAAGTAGGTTCTTTTTTACATAGATATTTGAAAAAAGGAAAATAATCAATTACAAGATGTTATGTTGGTTGTCAAATTTGTGTTTCAGGGGATTAATATACCCCACTCAAGTTCTCATTTGAATAATATATAAATCAATTGCATGTGGAACTTTATTATGTAAAAATAAGTTTAAATTGACATTAGGTTGTCAATAATGTGTTTTGGGGGCTTGATAATCTCTAATCAAGTTCCCCCATGTGACCAACTAATTTTATTACATAGGGCACTCAATTGGGAAAATTTGAGTCTAAAATGAAAAAGGTTATATGAAATGTGTTTATGGGAATTCATACGCCCTAATAAACTTCCCCATGTAACCCAATGAATAATTGGTTGTATGGGGCACTCAATTATGGAAAATTAAATCTAGAATGATAGTAGGTTATCTTAATTGTGTTTAGGGTTCTTGATATGCCCTAATTGACTACCCCATGTAATAAAACAAGTGAAAAGTTACATGAGACACTAAATTAAGTAAAATTGAGTCTAAAATGGAATTAGGATGCCACAAATGTGTTTATGGGGCTTGATATTCCCTAATAGAGTGCCCCATGCAACTAATAGTTAAATAGGTTATACTAGAAACTCAATCAAGTAATATAAAGTCTAAAATGACATTAGGTTGTCACAAATTTATTTATTGGGATTGATATTCCTTAATTTAGTTCCCCATGCAAACAATCAAGAGATTGGTTGTACTTTGCATTGAATGATATAAAATAAAGTCTAAAATGACATTCAATTATCATAATTATGTATAATAAAATACATATGCCTTAACTGATTTCCCCATGCACCCATCAAGTGATTGGTTTCATAGGGAAGAAAATTATTGAAAATCAAGTTTTAAATGGCATTAGGTAGTTAAAATTATCATTAGTAGACTTGATATGCCCTATCTGAGTGCCCCATGAAACCAATCAATAAAACGGTTACACAAGGCACTCAGCTAGGGAATTTCAATTATATAATGACATTATTACATCAAAATTATGTTTAGGGGAATTAATATGCCCTAAATTAGTTCACCATATAATAAATCAAGCAATTGGTTCCAAAGGGGCACTCAATTATGGAAAACTAATTCATGACATTATGTTGTCACAATTATGTTGTGGGATTCATATCCATTAGTCAATAACTCCTTGTAAAAATAAATAAATGAGTTTTATGAGGCATTAAATTATTACATTTTGAGTCTAAAATGATATTAATTTTTATGTGTTATGTCTATTAGGGTCTATATACCTTAGTTAAATTTAACATGTAACCAATTAAGAAATTGGTTGAATGAGGCACTCAACTAGGGAAAATAAAATTTGAAATGATATTAGGTTGTATTAAATGTGCTTATTGGGATTAAAATGCCCTAATTGGGTGCCCAATTTAACTAGTCAATAATGTTTTTACATTGTAAACTCAATAAGATAAAAACTAGTTTGAAATGACATTAGGTTGTCATAAATGGTTTATGGGGTTTAATATGACCCAATATAGATGCCCAAGAAATAAATTGAGGGATTGGTTGGATATTGAAATCAATAGATGCATATCATTCCTAAAATGACAATAAATTGTAATAAAAGGATTTATTGGGCATGATATGACCTAATCGAGTGATTGGCTTCATGGGGTAGTCAATTACGTAAAATAGAATCTAAAATGACATTAGGTTCTCAAATTTATTTTTAGGAGGATTAATTCCCTAGTTTAATACCCCATGCAACCAATCAAGAGATTGGTTGCATAGAGCAGTAAATTAGGTAAAACTGAGTCAAACATGTAATTATTTTTAAGTGGTTTGATATTCCCTAATTGAGTTTCCCATATAAAAAAGTCAATAAATTTATTGCATGGGGAATTTAATTAGGGAATATTGAGTGTAATATGACATTAGGTTTTCAAAATTGCATTTAATTTTCTAAATATGCCTTTATTAAATACAGCATGCAACTAATCAAGTGATAGGTTAAACAAGACAGATATGACAAATCAATTTTGAAATGACATTAAGTTGTTACACTTATGTTTAGGAGATTTTCTATGCCATAATATATTTGCAGTACCCTAAATTTGGTCATGAATAGTTGATCATGCCTATTTTATCCCTTTTTACCATTAATTTACATGTGCACTTAATTAACACATATTTTTTCATTTTAACCTATTATAAGTATAAAATGAAACGTAATTTCATCACAAGGATATCTATTGTCACCTATAGAAATGATCTTATTTATAAAAATAATTTTATGGAGTTGTATGTTTTGACATAGACCTTAAACTAGGCACCTTTCTCTAAAGGGACATGAATGCCCAATAAGACAGGAATGCCATTTGTTTCTTGTCCATATCTTTTGATCTAGTCTTTCTCTCAAATGAGTCAAAATTTTTATAATTGAAATTATCCTAAGGACAAACCTTTAGATTCCTAAAATCTTCAATAGGTATTTTTACCTCTTTAGCCACTATAAAATCTCATATAATTCATTCAGTTTGAAGTATATTGGTAAGATTATCAATTCTAGTAAAAGAGCTTATATACACAAGTTCACATTGAGAAAGAGGTTTGTAATCTACCCAAATTAGTTTCTAATCACTTCAAATAGTCATTAGCCAAGTCTGAATTTAGTTTTTATGCAACCCTATCCAGACATGAACAAGTATTCAATATAATTATAAATGCATTCATATAGTCAAAGTATCATAATTTTTAAAAGGCATTGGTTGGATAATTACACAGAGGTTTGATCCCTATTTGGAGTATTGGTATGTAGGAATCACTTTGCATAGTGGGGTGTTGAGTTCAAGCATAACTCTAATTACTAACCCCTTTTTTACTCTATATACTCATTTGTCCTCCTTGTGGGCACAAAGGTACCAATTTGTAACTTCAAGAAGGCATATATAAATATCCACATAGATTTTGAAGATCCAATCAATGTAAATATACCTAACTGTCACTTTTGCACATAATTTTTATAAAAGTTAATATTTTCTATAAAAGGATAGAATTGACCAATAAGGACAATAATAATAGTTGGTCATGTTACCTACTAAGTGTTCTTATCCATCAAATATCTCAGTCATAACTTCTAGGATATTTATGGGTTTTTATGCATTCTATTTGTTCCTACATTCTATTTTTTAGTGCAATAACCTAAAATCTCAAAAAGTAAGTTTATATCTTTTTTGCATAGTTTTACCCTTGTTCATTTCTATTTTTTTATCTATTTAATTCATTTATCTTCAATTTATTATTTATAAATATATTTTTATCACTCTAATTTATTTGATTCCACCTATCTAATTACGATTTATATTTCTATATTACTCCAAAAAAAGATAAAACACTAGTGCCCCATCTAATGAATTGATAAAATAGGCTACATAGGATATTCAATTAAGGAATATCAAATCTAAAATTAGATTAGGTTTTTAAAATTATGTTTACATTGGTCGATATTCCCTAATAGAGTGTTCAATATAACCAATCAAATAATTTGTTTCATGGTTCATTCAATTAGGGGAAATAGACTCTCAAATGGCATCAGGTTGTTGAAAATGTGTTTAGTCAGCTCAATATTCGCTAATCAAGTTACATATGCAACCAATATATAAATTCATTACATGAAGCATTAAATTACATCATATCAAGTTTAAAATGATAATATGTTGGGGGCATTATGTTTAAGGGACTTGCCATTTCCCATTCCAAATCCCCATGGCACCAATTGATAGATTGTTTGTATATTGCCCTTAAATTAGGGAATATCAAGTCTAAAATTACATAAGGTTGTCAAAATTGTGTTTAAGATGCTTGATATATGTAATCACTCAAAATTGGTATTTGATTGATAGGAGTGATACTTGAGACTACATATCCCTAATTTATCCCTAGACCTATCATAGAGCCTATTGTCACACTTATCTAGCCTTCATACAAGCCACAAGCATCCCTAGTTATCCCCAAAGCAGTCTTAGACCCTCATTTCCCATCTTGCCCCTTTGTGCCCAGTGTTCTACCAGCTAAAAACTAGAGTCATAATAAGGACACTAGTGCTACATGGCTCTAGTCTCCCCAAAATAGTGCTAATGTCCTTTGACATATCTTTTCCCAAATGAAATATCTTTTTCAAAACTAAAAACTCCTAAGGTCAGCATAGACATATTTTATCATCTACACAATATAAAAAAAATAGTAGATATACATGACTTTTATCCTTCTAACCACTAGATAGAAATTAGATGCAAAATAAACCTTAAAACACAAAACAAGTTGAGAATAATTAAGGTTATCAATCCCTATTATACCCTACTTTTACATACTACCATCTACAATAGCCCTAAGCTTAGATTTTATAGATTTCCAATCTCAAGCACATTCAAGGCACTCAAGGCCACTATCATATTAGTATCACTTGAACTTATGCTATAATTTAGGTGGGGAGAATTACATCGTGCTTGATCCCTCCTTAGAGTATTTGTATATAGGCAACTCTCTTCACAATAAGGTGTTGAGGATGTCTAGCCTACCCTACTAATGAAAGCACTTTTTATCTCATCCATTAATTATGTGGATAATTAGGGTTTACATAATAAATTAGTTATTACAGGAAAAATATAAGCTTGTAAAACTTCTGTGCATAAGAACAAACCTTAGAGATCTAGACATAGGTGCATCTAGAACCTTGTGATAGTCCTTCACAAATTATATTACCACCAATATTAAGACACTACCACCACTTTTCCAATAATGTCACTACTATCCAATTATGGAACTACCATTTATAAGGGATTATGACCTTGGGATCTAGTTTATGATACTTAGACCAGCTTCCCATCTCAGTTTTCAATACTCATATCATTTATGTCAAGTTTTTTATAACTAAATCATTACTTGCACTATTTATTACTATATTTAAAAAAGTCAAAGCTAGTCAATTATATAAAAACTTAATGATGGTATTTATTACATATTATTTCCATATTTTAGTCTATTCATATCTTTAATAAATATAGCATTTACATTCATCGAAGTCCCTAAGAGGTTAAAACATTTGGTGAACCTGACTTACTTCAAACATTGGTCAAACCCTAACCCTAGATGATCCTAGGGTTTATATCCTTTTTATTGTTTTCAATTAGCTAATTTAAGTTTTTTATATTTCATCTATTCTATATTTAGTATCTCTATTTCTTTTTTTTAAACTATATGCAATCTAAAAAATATTATATCTTTTCCATTAAGAAGAAGTGCTAAGCTAGGTGGTAATCCTATTATATCTCTCTCTGCCTCCCTCCCTCTCTCTCTCTCTCTCTCATCTCTCTCTCTCTCTCTCTCTCTCTCTCTCTCTCTCTCTCTCTCTCTCTCTCTCTCTCTCTCCCTCTCTCTTCTCTCTCTCTCTCTCCTCTCTCTCTAACTCAAAAGAAAAAATATATGTCACAGAAACAATGCAGAGGCCTATGACACTTGAACACTAGCTGTATTACTCAAGGGAGCTTCTTAAACTTTATGTGAGATAAAAATAAGACCCATTTGAAAATAGAAAGGAAAAACAACATAATTACATGAAATATGGTCCATATGTGACACCAAAGGAGGTTATGTCTATATATACCATTTCAAAAGCAGTGACTAGAATTAAGAATTTTTTCTCCCATTCCTTTTCCACCTTTATCATATAAGCATGATACTAAGCTATTTATACTAATACTTGAGTGATTTAAAAAGTCATACAGTGTTGTAGGATGATTAAATTGGTAACATAAAGAAGAGTTAGGTCTTTTTGAATATACATATGTCAATCCTCCTGAGGCTTTTTCATGTATTAAATGTCACTTACTTACTCAATGCTCCTTCAAAAAGGTGGGAATTGCATTTATGGACTTCTACAATTATTTGATTCTTGTTTATGAAATTAAACATTTGGAAATAATTATATATACATATCTTGATCAATATCTCTGGTATATAGGTGACAAACACCATCTCTATCTAAAAATGGAGATGTGGCATCCAATAAAATTGTAATTCCAATATGTTGCATATAATAAAGCATGGAATGCTATTGTTTTCTTATGTGTTGATAATAAACACATGAAAGTGATTGAGAATAGTATTAGAAAAATACTCATGTCATTGGGATTAACAACTAAAGGATAATTATAGATTCTATTTGGTGAATAATTAAAATTATTAAATGAACAATCATCAAGTTTTTGACATCACACTCTCCCATATAATACAAATAATAAGTCTTCTAACAAATGAAATTAAAAAATATTATGGACATGATCGATGGGAAGAGGTAACGAAGGTTACAACATCATTTAAATGTGATTTTAGTTGTAAACACAATGTCCTTGGTTTAGAACTAGAGGCATGAGTTTTGAAAATGGTTTGGGACTTACTACCACAGTAGTGGATGGAGGATTCTCAACAATTGATGTAAATGAACATTTCATTGATTTTAAAATTGGCAATGTGAATCCTTTCATAATTATAGCTTATGAAGTATTTCAAAAACATCTTGATATAATAACATCTTCAAAACATAGCCTTCTTGTATGTGATGACATACATAGAATTAAAAATTGTGTATGGAATAAGACTATTAATTCTCTATTATCTTTGAATTATCCTTAGATAATTTTATTGATTAGGAATCCTTTAAAAAATCATTTAAATAAATTTTTTGCAAAGATTGATTTTGAAAATCTGAATCTTATTGGTCCTCTATTTGCATTCAAATTATCACACAGTGAACCGATTAAATGAATTTGTGCCCACAACACAAGTATGAAGGAAGAGGATTTTGGGCAAGTAAGAACATTAGATTTACAAAAATGATACAATTTTGTATTCTATGTCATAGTCCCTTAATAAACAAGAAATATCTACCATAAAAAATAGAGTATATTCTTTTTTGTAGAATTTGACCATCTCAAATTTCACTAAATTTGGAAATTTTCAACATTAAGGTTGTAACAGATGTGATAAAATTAGCTAATACCTCTTTTAGCATTCTAAAATTAATTTATTTATTTTTGAAGTTGTGTAATCATCATAAACGTGTGGATAATACTTTCTTTTAAGAAATGAGTAGTAAGAAATTTTCTAGTATTATATAAGATTTAAGAGATACTATTGGAAAAGGAAGATGGAACTAACTAAAATTTCAATATCCATTTGAACCTAGAGATATTCGATAATCAAGAAAACTTCAGTGTTTAGCTTCATTTTTCTCTAGTGTTTTTTAATTATCCTTTAAAACAAAAGATAGGGTGGTCATAGTTTCTAATTTAACTTAGATTATTGATATCATTCCCAGTATGTGTGATCATTAGTGTGGGCAATGGCTACATCTAGAAGGAATAATAGTCACTTTTTCTAGGCAACAATTGGTTGATTATTGTAACAAGAAGTTGTAGAATGAGTTAATATTCTTACTTTTATTTGACCCTGACAGGAATTCAACCATTGATGAGTCTAAATATGTGAACTATGATGTGACTAACATAATTGTAACCCAATCAAGTTTTGGATATGATATTATATAATTAAATAGGAATACATTAGTTCAAACACAAGTTGGAATAGTTGGAGGATTGAATGCAAAAAATGAGAGCTTCAAGTACGATATATAGAAGTTGAGAAAAAAATATAGAGAAAGAAGAAATAAAATCCTCATTTGAACTACAATTACTTGTGGACAAGAAATATGAGGAAGGGGGTTTATAATATCCTCAAAATTCACCCACAGTCAAAATCACAATAGTCAAACTCCACTTCTAAAAATTGCATAATAGTCAAGAAGTAATAACAATGTAATCAATATCTAGTTCAAGAACTCATTGAACACAAGGCAAATAAAATGTAGTCAGCTAATACAAGAGCAAAAAATCATAAAAATGCATGGACAATATACTTTGGTTTAATCATTCCTATTAAAGGAGTTATTATCATCATTAATTATTCATAATTGCCAATGTTAAATTAATTCAGTCAACCTTCCTTAAATGAATAGTCACCACTCTTGGGAAAGACATAATGTTTATTGAAGAGGTTATGACATATTTTTTTTCATTCATTGAAGTGGGAAAAAGGCATTCATTAAATTATGTATTAAATATATAACTTGTATAAGCAGTCTCTTTATAATGGATTTTAAGGATGTAACCCTTTAATTGTATAACCTAAATACAAGGAAGAAACCCCTTGTGCTATAATTTTGTAATATTCAAAATCCATATTTAAAGATGTACAATTAATCTAATTTGAAGTTATTATTATTAAAATTATTAATTTATAAAATATTATTTTAAAAAATAATTCTAATAAAACCAAATTAATGTAAAATATTTTGATTTGGAATATTACAAAATGTTGTATCTCATTATGGGATATATAAGATTCATGTATTTTATCTTGGACACCAGGTAAATATTTAATGTGTGACTTGAATTAGTTATTTGAGGATGAAAGCATAGACTTTGTAGTATTTCCCTTAACAATTTGTTCCTGCATGAAATAGATATGATGTTTGGACCCTTATCATCTATATTTGTATTATTTGATGTTATAGGCATGTCTTGATTTGAAAATTACTTTGTTATAAATCCTCTTTTTAGAATTCTTTTTTTTTTATCTTGAGTTTGAGTTTGGTACTTATATTATTTAACTTTGATAACATTTCCTTTTTAATATTTTCATTCTCTAAGTTTTGAATTTACAAATGTCTTTATTTTGAATTATCCTTTGGGACCCATATTTATTTATTTGGCACTTGTGATTTAGGAGAGGTGCTCATAATGTGAGTGGATAGTTTTATTTATGTAGAAATGATATGATCACCACTATCATTTATATTTTATATTTTATTCCTCAATAAAACAAATCATTATGATGCCCATGCATTATGTGATATTCACATTAGTATATTGAACTTATTATAGGATGCAAAGAAGGTAGTTGTATCACTTTGTTTCTAAGAATTTCTCTTAGGATTTGACTTGTAATCTTATTAGTATTTTTTATAATATTTGAATAACTTATTTTAGAAATATTTTATTGTATATTTTCATTTAGATGTGAAACTTTTCTATATGAATATGGAAACACATTATTAACACTAGGATATTTTATATTCTACATGTATGTAATCTAATTTTGCAACTCTTATATTAACTTAATCATAATGGTGATTTGATCTTTTAGGGCTCCACAAACATAAACCCTAGGTGCTACAGCTTGAATATACATACATACATGATCTAGAGGGGATGTGGGAGGTCATGGGGTTTGAGGAAAGACATGTTGATTATATTCATTGGAAACCATAGAATGGGCAACCTTACCCCTTATAAGAGTGATAACAATGACCTAGTTAGAGGGATGATAATTATCACCCTCCTTAGGATTAGGAAGAGGAAGAGGTTTATTTTTATCTATTTTAAATATTTCAAAGATTGATATGAGAATAGGAAATAAAAGATAGAAATTATATCATTCCAACATGATATAAAAAATAAAATCTAAATAATTATTTTAATTTGAAACCCTATAAGGTTAGAAACCCTAGATAAGACTAGGTTTGTAAAGGAAGACTCAGGAGGTTAGGGTCACCAAATTTTTAACCCTAAATTTAGAATGTGGGTTGTATATCTAGGGTATAAAATATATATTATCATATCTACTACCTCTATAGTAGGTCAATTAATAGAAAACATAGATAAATAATATTATAAATCTATATGACTAAGATTGTTAAAAATAACAAAGTGCAACTATTGATAAGTATTGAAATAAATTAGAAATAATGGTACTTAGTTGGTTTACTATGTGTGTGTAGGTCTAAGTAGTAATGAAATGGAAGTGG
Organism: Torreya grandis; assembly: GCA_037957365.1. NCBI lineage: Eukaryota > Viridiplantae > Streptophyta > Pinopsida > Cupressales > Taxaceae > Torreya > Torreya grandis. The sequence continues at coordinate 675,832 of JARHVA010007329.1, read as the reverse complement.
ATTAGATTATGATCCTATAAGATTCACCAATTTCTTGAAATATCCTTTTTGTGGCTTTGAATATTTATGATAGATATGGATAGTTGTATCGATACAGGCATCTAACTCTATTGCAAGTTTCTTATATATAATATTGAATAGATATGGATGCAATCACATGGATTCTTATGGATTTTATGTTGCCTTTATTTTGATGTATTTAAATTATGCACACAGGTTATCACTGTTTGTGAAATGATCAAACCCTATCTCCTCATTCATAGAGTGCATGTGGGAAAATGGGTTAGTGGGATCATGATGTCAAGCTAACCCCAAATACCCATTTTTAAATGAGCACTACATAAATATACACTACTCTGAAAAGGACCTAATATTGATGTCTTTCTCCACTATGCATTGGATTATTTGTGCATAAAGGGTGAAATATGTGATAAAAATACATGCAATGACCTAGATTATAACTTAGCAAGTATGGCACATGGGATACTCTTTGAATGATTTAGCCCTGTAAAACTATTGATCTTATGGATAATATGTAAATAGGAAAAATTAGGTCATATTTAATCACTTGAATGCTTCAATAAGTGCTTCTTGGTATACTGCCTTATGAGTTGTATGTGATTTATAGACGAGGAATGAATGAGTGTTGATATTGTATATAGACCAATCCCTTTTCTAAATAACTCATATTAAATCAATTACGATTAAATTTTAGATATGTTTCTTTTAGAATTGGATGAATTTTGGGCATTACATAATTTTTAGGAAAATGGACAATTATGTCAACACATGTGTTCACCTAAGATGTAAGTATTTGTGGAGCTAGAAAATA
>JARHVA010007329.1:650000-670000 GCA_037957365.1 Torreya grandis | reverse complement strand
GTCTGTGGATGACATCCAAAGTATATGGATAACATATAGATTATGTGGATGATATCTAGAGTCTATGGAAATCATTTAAAGTTTGTGGATGTTGCATAGAGTCTATAGATGCCATCTAGACTCTCTAGAAGGTGTTTAGAGTTTATGGACAAAGGCTAAAGTATGTGGACACCACCCAAAGTTTGTGGATGGTGTCCAAATTCTATGGATGGTGCCTAGAGTCTATGGACACCATCTAAAGTTTATGGATGATATATAGAGTCTATGGATGGTGTCTATAGTCTACAAATGTTGCAAAAACTCTATAGACATTGTTAAGATTTTATGGACATTGTCTAGTATCTATGAACACCACACAAACTTTTTGGATGATGTATAGAGTATATGGATGTCATCTAGAGTTTGTAGATAGAGTCTAGACTCTATGGTTAGTGTCAAGACCCTTTGTCCATTGTCCACACCTTTTAGATTCCATATAAATCCTATGGATGGCATCCAAGTTGTTTGGTCATTGTTTATATTGTGTAAACATCAACTAGAGCATGTGGATGGTGTCTAACCTATATTATTAGCATCTAGCTCTTCTGGACGGTGCCCCAAAAAAGTGGGAAATGCCTATATATCCCTAAACCCTTATATTTACTCATTTTCTTAGTTCAAACCTTGATCTTATCATCTACACTAAATCTCATCCTCTACTCTAAATCTCATAAATGGCTTCAACATCGTATCTTTTTCCCCCATTCATAAATTTGTTTACATAAATTCTATTTGCCCAAAAATCTTGAGGCTTCTATAAATGATAACTCTTAAAAAAACTAGATCAATATATGTTGTTTAAGAGGCCTTATTTACAGTCCTTAGTATGGAATGAACATGAATTTGTTGAACATTCTAGTGTCTAGTTATAAAACTACTTCTAGTGAGCTTTATTTTACCCTCGACTCTTAGATTCTTAATTTTGGTACCTCATCTTCAGACATCAAGTGCTTTTTAGGGCTGCCACATAGAAATTTTGAACCTATATCCATGAAATTTATTTTAATTGAGGAATACAAAAATATATCTAGAAAATCACTTAGTTATTGATACATCTACCTCAATAGGTAATATTCTTTTTGTTAATTAATATTCAATGTTGTATGTATGAAATTTGAAAGTAAATGTCTTAGTTAAACATTTTAATTAATTTTTTAATTTTATTATAGTCACCTTAATCAGTCAAGAAGGGGACTTTTATTTCAAAATATAACAAATCCATATCTATAATCCCTCATTGAATTTTTCTAGAAGAGGATCATTTTACAGGGTAGACTCATAAACATGCCTTTTTGGGCTATAACATATATTTTACATTTTCTTGGTAGACAACAATTAGATTGGTGTACATTTATTTTAAATAAGATAACTAATGATTTGTATTGTGCTTTTCAAAGTGACACTTACACAATTTTTGTTTCTAATTGTATTTTGGGTTTATACCATGAGGTGTATCATGAGTTGAAGGGAATAACTATTCCAACTATCTTACATGAAAAAATGAAATCTAATTCTATGGCCCTTGTTGAGCTACATGTATATTTTAATTTTACTTCTAAGTCATAAAAATCTTATATTATTTGTTTTTTACAATTCAAACTATTTTTTTTAGTTTCCTTGTGATAGAGAAGAGAATTTATTTCTCAATCAAGAAGAGAAGACACACTAAACAAATATCATGTTATCAAGGGCTCTAGGGATTTTCATTCAGATAAGAGTGATGACATAGATTATGGAGTGGTGACACCATTGGTAAGGAAAAATAAGATGTAGAGATGTCTCTCACCTAATGTTACACATCGGCTAGGTCCCTTAGGCACATCCCTAAATCCTGGTTTTAAAATTTTAAAAATGTATTGAAATTTGATGTAAGAATAAAAGTAATTTTTTGGATTTATTACTGTTTCATTTAATTTCACAATGGCATCTGGCATTGGTAACACTTTCCATGAACCTACTCAACATTTTCCTTTAGTGCAAGGTATTTGACTTCATGTTTGCAATTATGTTATTTTTTAAATTACATGAGCTTCAAAATGTTAAATTGAAATTTTTATTATTTGATAAAAATTGAAACTTTACCTTATCTTAAAATACATCCACTACCACAAAACATATCATAAAATTAAAGTATGGATCATAATTATAACATCTTTGACCTTCAGTTTAACTTAGTTTAAATTTTGATAAAGTTTGTTTATTGATTTGTGATCTAGCATTTCCTATTGTAGGGAAACATTCCTTAAGAAATAATATGCCACCACCACCACCACCCCACATTGTATAGACTAGGGGGAAGAATTTAACAATGTCAACAAGTAGTAAGGGAACAACGATATAACAACATCAGAGTTCCCCAATTTTTTTGTGGGCGTAGTGTCTACTGTAATAGGTGCCATGGCAATTTTGTAGAATATTGATCTTGATGATGATTTCCTTGAGGGTATTGATTTGTTGTCTATAGATAGATTTATTTTGCATAATATTATTTAGGTATCTTAATTATAGGCTCCTAAAAAATAGTTGTATGTGGTTCATTTAGTTCACCACTTGAGCAATGCAATGACAAGGAGTAATATTTTGATGAAATGACATCCTTTCCATCGAATAATATTATTGCAGATAATGCTTTCACATTATTAGATGACATAGTATAAATTGATTTGAAAGTATTGAAATAATAGGAGATTCTAGGCAAGGATTTTGTAAAGGAAATTAATGACTGTTATCATAACCATTCATAAAGATATTCTTTGGTTCAAAATGATTTGTCCAAAATTGATGTCTTAGTGAATTAAAATGAATCAGGATCAATTACAATGGAAAATCCATATGATGATAATGTTTTAGCTCTTATGATAAACAAATTACAAAATTTAAATGTAGAGGAAAATGCATACTTCAATAAATGGGAAAGAAATCAAAACCTTTTTTACCTTGCCAATGTAGAGATAGATAAAATTTGGTAAGTAATAAGTTTTTAATCACACTTTTGTAATTTTTATTAGACCCACTTTTATTTTCCAAATTATAGTCAAAATATATTAATCTAAATAATGAAGTAAAAGTACATAATATTCATCTAAAAAAATGGAAAATATTAAATGCAGTATTTTCTTGGAAGGAAAAACTTATCCTAGTAAACAAACCAATTAATACACTGAGGAAGATCATCAAATAACATGGCATGGATTCAGATGCTCTTATGAAGGACAAAAATAGATACAGATCCCTCTATACTATTGGTAGGAGATGTAGTGCATGAAGAAAGGATAACACTTACAAATATTAATACTCTAGCTGAGGATCTTGTTCAAAAAGGTGTCCTATAATTTGATTTGAGGAAAGGGGAAGTTGAGTTAGCATCATCCACTTCTCAATAACATAGTGGAACTCATATTGAATGATATATATTCACCATATGTATCTTTCTCTTTAATATAAATGGGATATCCAAATAAACTATGGAATGTTGATTTTAATGTTTTGTATATATGTTAAGTTGAAACTAAACAATTTATATTGTAAATTAAACTTGCAAGTTTAATTATAAGTCTATTTTTCTATTTTATCTAGCGCATTTTATCCATGACAAGTTTTCTATTATATTATAAATTTACTACCTAAGATGTATAGTGATAATAACATAATTCATCGATGTTTAATATTCACAACCACATGAAACAATTACTTCATATCAAAATCAACGTGTAAAATAAATATTTTACTTTCATATAACCTAAATATAATGTTTAACAAATATTGAATTTTAAACAATTGCAATATAACACAAAACTAGTTTAAAATGATACAATAACATAATTTATGTAAGTCTTACAATTTACATAATAGCTATGTTTCATTGATTTTTGATACAAATGATAATATAAAAAATCAATTGCAAATTTGAAAGATACATACTAAAATTTAGGTAGCTGAAATAATTTTTGAGTAGCCCATTATTCATAATTATCACTTGTATGTATTGTATCTGATGCATATACGATCTCAATATATAGATTAGTTGTGTCATTTTTTGTATTAGTAACTCATCTTATTTGACTGAATAATAAAGTGATCTATCATAGGGAAACACATCCACTGAATAATGAAAAACATATATTCTCAAACATGTGTCTAGATTTCTATCTAATCTATTACAAAGGTTTGATTTATAAAAATATAATTAACTAAAGACTCTTTCATCTTCTAGAGAGCATAAAATCATTATTTTTTAGAGTTCATACAATCAAAAATATTCATTAATATATTCCTATAGGACGGTAATGGGATACAGGTTTTTCCATAGCCTTATCATAGCACCATTTTTAGTTGGCTCATTTAGACACTTATATTGATCAATCATTGTGAATCTGAAATAGGTAGACTATGTTTTTAGTAAATATTTTCAAATAACTCAAATTTCAATTCTATTGATGTATACAAACTTATAAAAATGTTTAATGAGAGTGCCCATGTATCTGAGAAATAACTTACTGGTTTGTTCTTTACCATCCTTAGCTCTCCAAAATATGGGATTCACCACTGCCATGGTCTAAAATAACTTATACCTTTGAAAACATTCTCCAATTTCCATAATAAATATATCCTTTATCTTTCTCAATTTTATTCATGATTCAATTATAAAATTTTCATAAAGAATACATGTTATAGGGACTTATTTAATTTTTGATCCTACTATATCAACTCATTTTTTGAATGTTTGTATTGTTATTTCCTTTCCATTAATGAAGATACAAATATGATCATTAATATTGAATTTAAAATAGGATTTTGGATCCTTAATATTTTTTAAAGTTTTCCAATAAGAAAAAATAGGCAGCTTAAGACTATTTTACCCTGAGTATAAGACATCAAGAGATTGACAAACCCATTTTCTCAAATGTATAATGTTTATAATATGTATGGATCTCACTTGAGCATGTTTCATTAAAAAATTTATTTAATTTAACATTGGGATAATACCACATAGTGTTAAAATAATTTCCAAATATGTTAAATGGTACAACAAATCTTTTGCCTTTTTGACTTTTATATGGTATTTAAACATAAAACCTACTAGCAATGGATATTTTTTCCAAATTCTACATGCAGTCTCATGCATGGAAATCCATCTTGTATTAATATATTTTATAAGTTTTTTTTACCATCAGTAATCTCAATTATAAATTTTTGAAACTCTAAAAATATTTTTAGATTTCTTGACATGTAAGCATGCAAAACAGAGATAAGTTCCTCCACTTTTGTGACATTTTCAAACATGCTTATAATTTTTTATGCAATATTTATCTTTTGGGCCATGCAAATAATTTAAATTATGTAAGGGGAAACTATTTTATGTATTCTAACACACAAACCATTTATGTTCCCTAGAATTACTATTACACCATCATCTCCAACACATACCAACTTCAAAGCTATAGCATAATCAACCATCCCATCAATATCCCTCAAAGTAGAAATAACTAACTTGAAAAAGTTTTATGCATTACAATTTTTAATCATTTTATTTATAACTAACAAATGAGGTGTCCTTAAATTATTTTAAAAAATTTAAACATGGATACAAACCCATTTTGTGTTTTCAACTGTTGTGACCTCATCAATGGGCAATGAGATAAAGCTTGCTTTTTTAACTTTTTTTCTTTCAAATATTCCTTCTCAATCATTGTAAGAAATTTTTCCATGTCCTAAGCACTCCTATATAAACAATGTGATTATGAAATGTTATAAGGTCCACTATGTTGAAATAATGTTTTATAATCTAAAAATTAAGATATAGGTCTAGCTTTTTTAAGAATGTGGTAGATCATTGAGAACTGTATATTTTTGACATGTTAATTAGACTAAATAACTTCTCCTATTTAAACTATAATTATTCCTCCTTTCTAAAATAGGTGTCACATATATCTCTGATTATTTTCATACTCTTTTAAGTATCTAACATGCATGCATTCATTGCCATCTTTCCATCTATGAGTCTTTAATTTGTCCATCTTATTCAATCAACACATAAAATTTTCCACAATGTTTCTTAATTGTGTCTAGCTTAAGTTGAATTTTGTGGTCCTTTCCTAATTTCTAAGAACATATTATACATTTACATTCATTTGGGGTATAATTATTATTTTCTAGTTCTAATGGTTGAATGAAAGGAAATTTTTCTACATAGTCAATCTTAAAATACCTTCTAATTGTCCATCCACTTCTCTTTCTTCACATAGATTTTTGAGTATTTTTATTTGCTAAATATTATGTCTATTGAGTATAAGTGTCTTCTAATAGATTTATCTCATCATCTAAAATGTCCTCAAGTCTCCTCTTACTTGGAAAAAAAATTAGATTTGCATTTGCAATGGGAGTTGCTATTTTATGATATCTAAAAATTTATTTTAATGTTTGTATCATATCATCTGGTTTGTCCTTCACTATATACATGCCATATTCAATAATGTCTTCAAGTGATGGTATTTCATCATCAAAATATCTTCAAATGGTCAAATAATATTGTGATTAAATATTTCATTTGTAAAACCACTACTATTGGAGGGATTTGCATGCATAAATATTTTTCTATTATCCTTCAAATGTTAAATAATAGTTATTACAAATAAATAAAGAATTTCTTAAAATAATCTAGTACCTATATTTTAAGTGGGTGTAGGTTGAAATTTTTTAGATGTCCTTTTTGGATTCACAAAATAATATAATATGCTCTTTATTGTTGAAAATTGGCTTGATCTCTTACCATTATCACCAAATGAAATTGTAGACTTTTTTTGCAAAAAAAGTAGTGGCCTACCATTTGGGTATTGTGAAGTCATTTGTCCTTTCTATGTGGCCATTTTTTAGAGTCCATGTAGATTCCAAGTACTGCCAAGTACTTTTGGTCATTGCCCAATCCTTGTAGATGTCGTCCAAACCTTATGAATGGTGTCTAATTTATTATGTCACTATTTAGATCATGTGGATAGCATGTAGACCCTATGGATTTTGCCTAGTCTGTTTGGTCATAGTCTAGACCCTATGGATGTTATCCAATATATCTAGTTACCATCTAGATGCTTTGGAAAACATCCAAACCCTATGGACACCATATAGTTTATTTAGTCACCATCCAAACCCTGTGGATGCTATTTAGCCTATTTGGTCACCATCTAAACAATCTAGATGGGGTCCAAACCCTTTATACATTTTCTAGTCTATCTGGTCATCATCCAAACCCTATGGATGGTGAATAGACCCTGTAAACATCATATATCCTACCTGGTCTCCATCTATCCCTGATGGACACTGTCCAAAACCTATGGACACCTTTTAATTTTATTTTCTATCCAGGTCCTATAGCCTATGTCTGGATATTTTAGATTTTATATTGGTACCCTAGTTATTTTATACAGTCTATTTTCATCACTTAGATCATGTGGACACCATCAATTTTATGAGGGTGTTCGAGGTTGGGATAAAAATTTTATCTCGATTGTCTATGGAATATATTAGATATGCAGTGTATAATATATGTTGGCAAAATAATGTAGAGTTTCATTTGATGCCATGGTGATTTATAGACAAAATCATGGAATTAGTTGTCAATGGTAGGTGAGCTAACATCTAATTCACATTTACAACACTAAATATTTGGTGACCCAATAATCTTTCCTATTCCAAAAAATAGCCAAATCCAAATTTTAAAAAATATAATATTTTTGAATTATTGAATATTTAACACTAAAAAAACCTTATTTGTCACCACCATGACATGGTAAGTATTACTCAACTTATTCTAATGTTTTTTATTATATAAGGTAGCTAAAACAAGGGGTTGAACCCCTACAAAATAACAAAAAGAAACCCCATATGCATCAGCACAAAAGAGCCTCAAAATAGTTATAGCATAGCCTGCTTAACCAGCATAAAAAACAAAGACAACATAACTAGACTAAAGATAGTATATATGAAGAAGCAGAGAATAAACAACATAAAATAAACCAAAACTAAGGAGAAATATTCTCCCATCTTTTAGCCAGAGATTTAGTAAATTCATCCAAATTTTTGAAATTCTCATCTTTATCTTTTGCAGCTATAGTCTCAAATCCTACAACATAAAAAGATTAAGTAACATAATACGCCTAAGCATAGTGTAAATTGAGTGTTCTAGCTTCTTCGCATGACCCCTTAGGGCAGCAATGTGATTTCTATAATCAACACCTTCCTTCATCTCATCATCATCTTCCTCCAAAAATATCCTTCCCCCTTCATTATCATTATCCTCAGAATCACCAATAGCACCATTAGAAACATCAGTCTGTTTGTTCCCATTCTTACCCTCTACATCTTCAAAATTTTCCTAGACTTCATGAACCTTAGCCTCATCCCCCTGGGTGGATTCTTCAGAAGCACTCTCTGAATAATCAATAAGTTTGTCTTTTGGTGTAGGTTTTCGTAAAATCCTCCCTGACCTCCTAACCCCAAAGGACAATCACTCCTTCTTATCCTTGGTAGATAGATTAGTTTTACTACCAGGTCCCATAGGAGTACTGCTAATATTTTTAGGGGTCCCCACAGCATCCCACATATTTTCCTCTTCCACCTCCCTAACTTTCCTCTTCTTACTCTTCACACTACTTTTAGAGATCAAAGTGTGGGTAGCATTCACCATGGTAGTCTCCTCATTAGATAGAGAAAAGGAAAGCCCTTTCATCTTATGAGAAGTAGGGGAAGGGCAAGGCTCTTCAAATATGATAGTATCATCAGGGTTGGTAGAAATTTCATTGCTATGAGATTGGATAGGCTTAGGTAGCTCCAAAGCAATGTGGAAATTATATAATTATAGAATAAGACCCTGGTGTAGGGGAATGGGTTTCTTGGAGAGTTTCTTAGCTGACTTAGCTTTAACCCTAAAAACTAAATGCTCAAGGGAAGACAATAGATAAAATAGGAATCTAATATGAGCATTACATATAAAATGGTTCTATAAAGGAAGATGATAATTTTAGAACCTAGTAAACCATCCCTCTATAGTGAAGTATTTCATGAGGAGGAAACATATTTCATCCCATGGCTCTGGTACCTTGGCTCATTTGAATCCTCCCAAGTAAGGAACTAGTTCTTCACCTTCCCCAAGGAATAACTTCTAGTTAGAATGGTCCACCAATTTTGATTTCCTTTGTAGCTTGGTCCCCTTAGTCGATAGGCTAGTCATCATAGCAATAACTTTCTCAGAAACCTCAAACCTAATTCTCCTAATAGTGACTCTATGGTTTTTCCAAGACTGAGTGAATTACTCAGATAGATTTTCATCATAGCCATTAAACCATTCCAAAAAAGTGATGATACCACCTTCCTTATAGTAGTGCTAGGACATAGCATTATCCTTAAACTCACAATAGGAAATGGGCTCTATTTGAATCATATCTCCTCCCATTATAGCTTTCCAAACAAAGACACAGAGTCCCCAAAACTAAGAACTCATAGATTTATTGTGAAAGGTGAGATTAATAGTTTGACAAGGAAGTATGATAAGAAGTCTACACATATTATCATTAATGAGAGCTACCTTTCGAAGGACCAATTAAAGCCTACACTTATCATGCTTGAACATGATTACAATGAATTATCTATATTTAGGAAATAATCAACTTGTTTTAACACAAGGAAGTAATAAAGAAAAGATACCATTGAGCAATTAAAGTACAAAAAACATGTACTTTGAGATACATGTTAGCATCTTCTATCAAAACTGATAGAATAAACTATCTTAGCTAAGATAATGAGTCATCATTGACATGTCATCTCCTTTTGAATTAAGTCCCTTATGTTTAAAGGGATGTTATTAATTTGGTGCCAACAATGCTAATTTGAAAATTGTTGGCCAAGGTCCGCAAGAGCATCCAAAACCCCATTGCCCTCTCTATATATATGAGATATATCAACTCTAGGGATCTACTATAGTAGGATCTATATATCTACTATAATGTCTTTCAGTTTCTAGCCACAAGTCGACACATTAGTAACATCATCAATAACAAGTTTGGAATCCCCCTGAATATGCAATTACCTAATATCAAGTGAAATAGCCAATTTCACCCCCCATAGAAGAGAAGAGGCTTTAGCATAATTATTGTTTTGAAAGCCTATCCCACTATCATAGACAACAACCATCCACCCTTTGTCATCCCTGATAATCCCACCACCACTAGCCTTACCATATGCCTTAGATTCCCCATCAAAATTTATTTTGAGCCAATAAAGATTTGGGGGAATCCATCTAATATTTAATCTTTACAACTATTTGGAATTATTATGAGCTGAGCTTTGGTTTAGAATTCTCCAATTAGTCACAATTTTCTCCTCTTCTTGAGAAAGAGGTTTTTCCACAATTTTGATATGAGAATTGGTCACACTTTCCATGAGACTCTTAGAAAAGGAATGAAGAACTTGAGAAGTATCCCTAGCAACATCCCTAAAAATTATGTTATTACATTCTTTCCATAAAGTCCAACCAAGATAGGGTAGAGTTTGGTTGCAAATCTCAACAAGCCATGGATGAGAGAAGGTAGGACACCAGTTGGCTATGACTTCCCTAATATCATTATTACAGACCCATTGAATTCCAAAATTCCTTAAAATAATATTCCAAATTTTGCTGGAAAAATAACAGTGGAGAATTAAATGAGAGATAGTTTCCTCCTTCTCAAAGCATAAAAAGCACCTATTGACCAAGGTGAATCCCATCCTCTGTAAGTTATCTTGAGTTAGGATTTTGTTATGAATAGTAGCCCACCAAAACATATTAATTTTAGGAATAAGTTTATGATTCCAAACTTTCCTCCAATCTCATTATTATGCACATCAGGGATCAACAGGTGGTAAGCAAACTTAATAGAAAATTGACCTTTCTTATCTAGCCACCAATACAACTCATCTTCCCTAGGAAAAAGAGAGATTCTAACCCCCAGCATCAAATGTTGGATAAACCACATCTTGGGAGAGAGATCAAGGTGACGGGTACAGTAATCCAAGAGATTTTTCCAACTCCTAATACCATTATTATTTTGAATATAATGACAAACTTTATCCCCAAAAAACTATGTAGCAATGCCAACAATACCTTCATAATCACCTTGAGTAACTAGGGCCTTATCATTCAACTAAATGTCTTCCTAGAAGTTAATAGAATTACCATTCCCCAGTTTCCATCTAAGCCCATGCTTGAGAAGACTTGTAGACTTCAACATTTTATTCTAGATAATAGATCCCTGGGGAAGCCCCTTCTTGATGGAGAAATATAAAATGGTCAGTTCCATGAAGATACTTGGCTTGCATAATGTCCCCCCACTCTTTATGGTTGTGGATCAAATTCCAGTTTATTTTGGAAAGGAGGGATTTATTCATATTCCTAATAGATCTAATGTTAAGACCTCCATGAGATTTAGGAAGACAAACTTTCTCCCAACTAACCAAAGACATTCTTTATTTGTCTTCCACCCTGGTCCATAAGAATTTTCCTTGAATATGCTCCAATTTGTCAGTAATAAACCTAGGCATTTTAAAAAGAGATAGGAAGTAAGTATGAATACCTTGAAAAGAAGCACGTAGAAGCTGAAGCTTACCAACTACTGACTACTTTCACCTTCCAACCAACCAACTTCTTCTGAGTTCTTTCCAAAATTCCATTCCAAAATCCTTGAGACACCTCTTTAACCATAAGGGGGAGGCCAAGGTAAATGGAAGGAGGATCAACTTCATCACAAACAATAATATCAATTATTTTTCTTTGGAGATCAACTAGAGTATTAAAAAAATACATATTGCTCTTCTGAAAGTTTATGTTTTGACCAGAGGCTTTGGCATAGTCATTTAAAATATTCTTCCAACTACGAGCTTTGACCACAAAAGAGATACCAAAGAGGATGGTATCATCCACAAACTACTGTGTAGACATAGAGGGAAGGGAAGAAGTGCATTTAATACCTACAATTTCTTTAGAGGTAATCTTAAAGTCAACATATCTCCCAAAGGCCTTAGCCATCATGATAAACAAGTATGTTGAAAGAGGATCCCCCTATCTAATCCCCCTCGAGGAAGAGAAAACCCCCTTAGGGACACCATTGACCAGAATAGACAAATTAGTAGTGGAAACAACCTCCCTAATAAGAAAGGATATTTCATCATTAAAACTAAACTTTTTAATGACTTCAAACAAGAATTTCCATGAAAATATATCATAGGCCTTAGAGATATCTAAATTTAGAACCATGCCTTGGATTTTGATCTTGTCCATAGAGTGGATAGTTTCATGAATGGAGATCACAACATCAAGAATTTGTTGACCAAGGATAAAGCCTTTCTAAGAAGGGGAAATGATTTTATCCAAAAAAGGATGAAACCTCAGGACAATCAATTTAGTGCATAACTTATAGATGGTATTACACAAGCTAATGGGTTTGAAATTAGAGAGATGCATAAGATTTAGATTTTTAGGGACAAGAACAATAAAAGTATTGTTAATCTATTTTAGAAGTTTACCAGTTCTAAAAAAATCCCTCGCAGTAGTAGTGACATCAACACCCACAACATCCCAATATTCTTGAAAGAAAATTGGAGGAAAGCCATCAAGGCTAGGGGCTTTGAAAGGACCCATAGAAAATAAGAGAACATGAACCTCCTCCTCAAAAATAGGTTTTAGCATTTCAAATTTGTCTTCTTCAGTAATCAAATATGGGATCTTATCAATAAACTGGTCCATAATCCTTCTATTGTTAGCATTATTAGCTTGGCATGATAGAAAATTTTGAAAAAATAACATATCTTGGTCCCCAGTCTCATTATCCTCAGTGATAGTATTACCATTTTCTAGACAAAATTTAGAGATAGAATTAGGCTTCCTATGTTTCATAGCTGAAAGATGAAAAAAGGCATTATTTCTATCACCTTCTTTGAGCCACGAACCCTGGAGTTCTATTTCCAAAAAAAATCTTCTTTACTCATAATATTCTTCTAGTCAGAAATCATATCACATTCCTCCTATATAATATCATTAGTAACATCTCCTTGAACCATAAGTTGTTGAATATTAACTAATCTTCTAGAGATAGTTTTTTTCTAGCTAAAAACATTGCCAAATCTATATCTGTTCCACCCACAAACTTCCTATTTAATATGAAGGAGCTTTTTGACTAACCTAAACATAGGAGTACCCTGAATGGGAGTTTGCCACCATTAAGCCACAAGGTTTCTAAAATCTTTATGTTTAATCCACATAGCTTCAAATCTAAAAGGGAAAGGACCACACCTACACTATTCCTTCCAACTAAAGAGAATAGGACTATGATCAGACATGGTTCTAGAAAGAGCCTTTAGACTCATATTACGATGATTATCACAATTGCTATAAATAAGAACTCTATCCAATTTAACTTGAATCATTTGATCTCCTCTTCTTCTATTTGACCAGGTGAAATTTTGATTTTTTAGCTCCATATCCAACAACCTAAAGGAATTGATAAATTTTATAAAGTTAAACATGCTATCAGTATAATCAAGAATACCCCCATATTTCTCAGAAGGATATAAGGGAGTATTAAAATCCCAAGCCAACATCCAATGATATTGAGGGGAAGTGTAAAGAGTATTACACAAGTCCATCCACAATATATTCCTTAGGGCTCTAGTGTTTGGAGAAAAAATATTAATTAAGGACCAAATTTAAAGAAGGCAGAGAGAAGTTAACAACTAGAAAGTGCTTACTAGACACAAGTGAGCCCTAGATTTCAGCATCATTCCACATAGTGATAATCCCTTTAGATGATTCCATATCCAGGCTAATACAAAAAGTAGCCTTGGGCCTTATATAATCATCTATCCTCTCAAAGATCTCTTCATTCATCTTAACTTTTTGAAGTAACAAAATATCTAACTTATTATCCAGAATATAGTTTTTCACTTCAAAATATTTGGTAGGACTATTGAAGCCCCTCAAGTTCCAAGACAAAAATCTCATTTGGAAGGTTTATGAGATTGGATCTCCAGTGTTTTTTGCTTACCATTGGCAATCTCCCTAGCAATCTTTCTTTGCCTTGTTTCTCTAAGATTTGGTCTTCCTTGTTGAGAGTTTTTTCCAACATCCATAGAATTTTTAGCCCTTCAATTCATTTTCTTAGGGGTAATTCAATCCTCATGGTCATTACCAGTACCACTTAGACTAATTTCATTAGTCAATGAAGGAATAGCTACTTGATCAACAAGAAAATCCTCCTCCATGAATTCAACCATGGTTATAGGAGAGGGATTCTACTTAGGGAATGCTTGGGAGGTCACAACCCTAGAATTGTAACTTGAATCTGAGAGTTGGACCCTCTATCCAATGGAATTTAGAGCCTCATCACCTTCAACAATAGCCTCTACCAACTATATTTTGTTTTAAAAGTCCCTCCATTTATTTCCTCTTATCTTCTAGTTTCCCAACATGGAATAAATCTCACCCTCTTCAATTTGAGTATTATGTTGAACAAGGTGCTTGTAGTTATCTATATTAGGATTTTGATAACCTTTATCCATATCCTTCTTAGAATCATCTTTTGTGATAACATTTTCCTCATTTCCCCCCATTCCTTGATCAATAGGGGTGTCATCTTTGGGTGAGTTATCTTTAACTTCATTTTTAAGGTTAGCATTGCCTCCCATTTGCTTCACCTTACAGTGGGTCATTAAATGGCCTTTCTTCTTTCAAATTTGATAGAAATTAGTATCATTCTCATAAATAATTGGTTGGGTCTAAATCCCATATTTGGAGTTTAATTATATGGACATGGGAAGGGTTTGGTGGATCTCCACATTAACACAAAAATGAGCATACACATAATGAGACTGAGTTCGAGTGGTATTATATGAATTCACATACTGAGAAAAGGTATTAGCAATAGTAAAAAATATATTTTCATCCCAAAATTCCAAGGGAAACCCTAGGAGCCTCACCCAAATGGGGGTAAAGTGGTTTAGATCCCTAATGGGATCAAAACCAGGTTTCCAAGAGCACAGAGCAAGTGAATGGGTGCCATAGAGCCATGGCCCTCCTACCAAAATAGCTAACACATCATCCCTATTCATAAATTTAAATAAAAATAACCCTCTTTCCATAGCGATGACTGAAACACTATCTTTGATCCTCTAGCGATTAGTCACCCACTTCCTCACCTTCTCAATATTAGGATGAAGGGAGAAAAACTTATCGACCAAGGCAAGATCCATGGCTACCACTATTTTATCAACCAAGTCATCAAGAATATCCAAAGCCATTCCTTCCACCAATTCCTTTTGGACTCAGACCCCCAACATACCTTTAGGGGAAAGAGACTTATTCCCAATTAACACCCCTATCCATCCCTTGAAAAGATCCTCACCCACAAATTTTTGGGTCCTAGAGGCACTGCCTGAGGTAGTAACCTCCATCATCATATAAAAAGCAAGCAAAAACCCTAAGATCCCATTATAACCTCCATCAACTTATTCTAATGTTAATGATGAGACTTTATATATTTCTTTTGAAATAAATAATTTCATATTTTATCCCATTTTAGTCATATGTGGTTTGGGAGTGTTTGGGTGGTACAAAGTTGTAACTACAAACTAGACATGTATTAAATGATATAAAATATAATTCTTAATCATGTTAGTATAATCCCAACTAAAATAAGAGATAATACTTCACATTTTCACTTAATAAATCAAGTGGAACTACATGAAAATTTGATTGTCTATCTTTTTATCCAAGTATATGGTTAATTAACCTTCTAAAATATTAAATAATATAGGTACATATTTTTTAATGTACCAAAGACTCTATCCCTCTTGATTACCTATTTGATACTTGTTATTGGAATGCCTATATGAGGTTTTGTATATATTTATTTATTCATTTTAGTTAGGACCTTATTTATATGGAAGTTGATTAATAAAACTCTAAATCACCAACAAGCATGGGTACAAACACTAACAAAGAGCTATATTTCAAAAAGGGCCAAAAAATAGAAGGGTACATAATCAATGTGTCATAAACTAGGTTGAGGACATAATAAATAGACTCTATCCCAAAAATTAAACTAATCAGATGAAGCTAGGAGGAACACATGAGGCCTGTAAGAACCCCAAAAAAGGAAACCAAACAACACATAATCACATAATGAAAAGAGGTGGAGCAATAAATCTCTTAAGAAAATATCAATAATCCCTTAATTCAAACCAATGATCAATATACACAAAAAAACAATAAAAAATTTCAATAATAACCCTTAAATAAACATTAAATGTCTACATTTCATAATATTATTTCAAATTATGAATTAATTTTAAAAAATTGTACTTTTCATAATAATGTGAGAATTAAATTTGATATTATGATTTAGTATAAGTTTAAAATACTCGTTATTAAATGAATGATGCTTAAAAATTATTTTTTGATGGAATGTGGGCTACTCATAAAACTTTTACTCATTATTTACATTATATTTTCATCTTTTTTACTTATAAAACTTCTAAACTATTAAACATTGCATACAATATAGTTTTTTTGCAATCTTCCTATTAACTCTCTCTTAATTGGAGGCACATTTTTGTTTCTATGTGGGTGTTGTGGATATTATTTTTAAAAATATTACTAAATCGATATCTCGTCTTGGTATGTTACTATTTACAATTTTTTTAAATTTATCTTACTATTCAACCTTTAAATTTATGGTGTTAGTAATGGTTTTTTATCATGTGAAATACCTTCCTCTATCATATAGTCATTAAAAAAAATTCTCTAATTTTTTTCTTATATAATTAAATAAGGGATTTATATATTACTCAAATGGTTGTAGTTTAATATGTGAAGATCATGGTTCATCATAACATTCATCAGGGTAAAAATTCATCTAGATATTTGATATAAAGATTCAAATGATAAGGGCTAAGATCATTCTCTAAGTTACTTTCATGGATTTAATAACCCATAATCATGAATTTTAAGTCTTTAGTAAAGTTAAAATTTAGATATACACTCACTCAACAATTGTAACCTACTATATGTAATAAAAAGAAATGGGAAAAATATTGATTAAATATAAAACATATTATAATAATATTTTAGTATAATAATTAGTTAAGAATCATATAAACTAATTTGAAATGACAATTTAATTTTCTTTCCATTGATATTTGTTCTTCTATAATATGACATATTATGACAATAGAAGAGTATGTTAAGTTAAAGCCTCTTATAGTCATATCCACATTGGTAGACCACCTATAAACATTGATTTCAAATTTATATCTTCTAATACCTTTGAGAAGAATGTAAAAAAAGGAAATTAATACAGAAATAAAATTTAACTATCTAATTGATCAAAAATATGGATCTAGTTTATTAGGCATGTTGTCAAGTTCATTTCAAATATACTCAATTATGTAATTCATGTATGTAAATAAATGTGTAAGACACATATTCAAGCTTAATCATGTAATGTGAATTGTTAAGGTTCAATGGAAGAATTAGTGTTGGGATGGTATTAACAAAAATGTATTGACGAAGTCAATAATATGTCAACTTTAAATGTAAGGATTACATCAAAGATGATGAAACTTCTAGTAAGTATTTGAATTTTTTATGTAACATCAAAACAAAATTATAAATCAATTTCATAACTACCAATGTCTATAGGTAATGGTTGTAAAATTGTCAGTCTCCTTAAAGCAACATTTTATCCACCAACCAATACATCAGGAGAAGAGTAATTACAAATGCTTCCTCTTATTGGAGATTATTTGTTTGAATAATTTTATGGGTTCCAATGTATAACATAATAAATACAACCTCTATTGAAGGTGAAAATCATCATAAAAATAAGTGAGAAGTCTCTAAGCTAGATTTAAATTGTATTTTGAATGTTTGGGTCCTTGTTCATGATGTCTCATTATTTCCTATCTATGAATGGTTGTTCTAAATATGTTGGATCACTATAAAATGTATAAAATTTACAAAAAAAATTATGTGCAAGATTTGGACTATGTATAATAATAAAATCTCTATCCATGAAGGCCATATTTAGAAGTAACATGTATCTAGTTACTGAATTACATAGTGTAAGGGGAAATTAATTACATTACCAACTATTGTTTACCCCAAACTTGTCATGCCAAAATGTTTTTTTCCCAAAATAATAATAATAATAATTATTATTATTATTATTATTATTATTATTATTATTATTATTATTATTTAGTGTTGTTTATTTATTTACTATGGTTCTTAATGTTTAACTATTTTGATTTGATCAAATCACAATTGGAGTGTAACACACATAATTATTACAAGATTTATATAATACATTTTCTTACCACCATGAGGCCTCTCTAAGACTAGAATAAAAGTGAAAGAGGTTGAGATCAATATGAATCCATAAATCAATAAGTAATATCCTGATTAAGGAAGTGAGACAAGTCACATTATTAAAAAGTACTACATTAAAATTTATTGACTTAAAGGAGCACAAATATATTCACACGTAACCTAATCAACACCCAAACAAAATTAGCTTGAAGAACAATTAATTAACACATGTTTATCAATTTAAGGCTAACCAAGGGAGAGTCATGTAACACTATACAACTCTACTCTTAAGGAACTCAAATAAGAGAATGAGCCAATTTAAAGTGAAATGGTTGAAAACAACCACACAATGATATAATTCAAAACTAAATTAATATTAAACATATATATATATATATATATATATATATATATATATATATATATATATATAACCAAAGATGTATGATCCCAACATGAAAGAAGATGAAAAACACCCCTAATCTAGCCTAAGAACCTAGACCCGATGCTCCCACCATAACTAAGGTAGCCTATATATCCACTCTATGGAATCAAGGTCTGATGTATTTCTCCTTACACTTGTGATGGCATCCTCCATGAGACATAGTTAATAAATAAGAGTTGGTGATCTAAGACAACAAGGAAAGTAGTACATCACTCAGATGAGCTTCTAAAGCTCTAGTCATATAAACAAAAATGTTTTAAGGTCATCAATCACTATCTAAGACATCACAAGGTGCAAGTGCTTACCCAAACACTTCCATGCAATGTCATATCAAGAATCAAGCATGACTAGGAACTTATATTATCTTTTTTTAATGTAGTCAATAAATAAACAATATCTAAATTCCACTACTTAGATAAAATCCATCTCCTTAATGAGTCTCAAAAGGTTTCCAAGATTAATATGGGAGAGAACAAGCTCAAATCTCAATAATCAGCATGAGTCACTATCTGCAATATATAATCCACTAATAAAACCATGTTGTTAAAAATGACTAAAACCACCTATGCAAATAATAATACCATAGCATTCATGATTAATCAAACACAATAAGAGTTATATGCTTTAAGCATGTGTTTCAATAACACACTAAGGTTAGTTGTGAGTTGCCCACACTAGGAGGGTATCTTGAGGGTTAGTTTCCTAAGCCCCCACCCTCTCCCTAAACTACCTACATATATATAATGATCCCATCACATGTAGAATAAAGGTTTTTTTAGTTCATCTATTCCTATATGAGTGTTAGTTTAGATGTGAAGATAATCATCCTTCACCAATCAACTACACAACTAAACATAACATCGTTATCCTTTATGGGTAACACTGTAGTCACTAGTTATCCTAAGCACAACTAGACACTACTTATAATTACAAGTACCTCTATACTTATGGGAAGTATGCACATACATAAAACTAAGCTTGAATGTAGAAACTAAGACTCATTCCAAGGTTAAAAACCATAAATACTTCAAGTGGGCCCTATCCTAGTTCCACCCACTTGCAACTAAGGTTAGACACAAACATTTATAATTATGGTCTAAAATTGGAACTAAGATAACAAGTATAAAA
>JARHVA010007329.1:635000-647500 GCA_037957365.1 Torreya grandis | reverse complement strand
ATATATAATTTATTTTTGTTTTTATTTTTTTACATAAAGTAAAATACTAGGTGGTAGTCTATGTAGTCATTGACCCTCCCATGGAGTAGGCATCTGACTACAAAATTATTGCCTACCCCATCTATGCAGGTAGGGCTAGCTACACAACCGTCATTCAACCCCTTAACAGGGGTTTTGGGCAACCAAATGTGTTTCCGTCTCCACACCCTATACCTAGGTGGGTGGGTGGTGGCTTAGCTAACCCACCCACCTAATTTTTAATTATTTTAATTCTTTTTTTTTAATATATTATTTTATTTTATATATATATATATGACATTTCAAAGTTGATTTGGAGATATAATAATGTATACGTATTAATAATTTTGATCTAATGTATGTTCATATTTATAAATCTGAAATCTTTACATGATTTTTAAACTCATATATCTTTAAAAAATCATCCAATTAGATGTAAAGATTGTATATAGTTTTATATCGATAACTTTGAAATCGGTATAATGATTTTTCCTATGGTTTGTTAAATACCAACATGATTTAATATAGAAAAGGAACCAACAATAGTATTTATTTGGATAGCTTAGAAAACTATATACTAATTTTACACATCTTACAAATCACATAAAATGGACAAGTATATAAATTTTGTCACAACTAAAATAAATTTTAAAATACGGAGATGGAAAATTTTAGTATGATACACTTAATAATTGAAGCATAATTCTACAATTGTCAAACTCACATTATTATTAAAAAAAAGGGTTATTAACGAAGATAATTGGTTTAAAAATATGAAATACATTTGCTTGTAATAAACTGGAAGAATGAAAAAATAGTTGGAATATATAATATCTTTATTCAATACATTTCAACACTCTACAATGAATAATGAAATAAATTATCCCCCTCTTTTTTTGGTGCAAAATAATAAAAATAGATGTTTGAATGAAAATGCCAATTCAAATGTTTTAGTTAAATTCAATGAAGATTGCAAATCCAACTTATATATTTTATTTGATTTATACAAAGGTAAGATATGAGAGAAATTTATTAGCCATAATTTCTATTAAATAAAATTATAATTCATCAATGCACAAATTTTTAGTTATAATTTCAAGTTCAAGGAGAAGAGAAAGATAATTAAAAGCATACAGGGATTATTAATCTTACTTCTCCTTAATCAATATTTTATTATCAAAAACCACTCTTTCTTTTACATAAGATGCACTAAAATAAGTCCCTCCTCTCCTCCTCTATTTGACATGCAAGATTCATGATCTCAAATATCCATGAAGATCTTCTCCTCTCAAGCTTCCAACAAGCTCCTCTATGCCCTTTCTTCCAAGCTCTCCCAAACACCACCAAAAGAATGAACCCTCAAAACAAGACTAAATGTGTGAATAAAAAGTAAATTCTATTTTTTTTATCCAAAATATTTTCCATTCAACCTAGTAAATGATAGAGTACATTTCTTACAAGAGGCAACTTATGGCTTACAAGCCCATACCTCCTCTTAATGACCTTACAATACTATGTGAGCTTACTTGTCTAAGTCACCCACTTAACACAAAGTCAAAAATGTCTCTCACACTCAACTATAACTTTATTTTACATTATGTAAATTTACACTCCATAAGCACATCCACCCACCCTAATCTATGTTCTAACATAGCTCCTATAGCCTTCCTAGAGAAGCTAGGCACAAGTGACTAATAAAATCTATTATAAAATTTCTCATCAATTTTTAGGATTTAAATATTTATTATATTATGATTAAAATAGAAAATATATTATTCTAATTGTATTTTAACAAGTAAATATTTCCAAATAAGGGATGGAACAACATTTGAATTCTTACATATTTGAAGGCTTAACAAGATGGGTGAATGCACAATGACAACAAGGTCCCAGAGGTTTAAACATAAGGGGTATTACATACTCTACCCATTATAAAAGTATCATTCTTGATAAGCCAAACCAACTCAAGGGGTTGAAGAACCACACACATTTAAAGACATACCATGTTACAAATAGTGCAACATAAGCCTCATAGATACAATAATAGTTATGACTTATGTTTTTAATTCCCAGATATTTGATTATAGATTATTAATGTCCTTATGCTTGTTTAATTATTCTTAAGGATCTCTCTTTTAAATTTTAAGACTTATTAACATCTTTTATTATTATTGTGAAATTGATTTTCTTACAATTCAGAAGGTTTTTAAGTTAATAGTTAACATTAATCTCCTTAAGGTATATCCTATAGTTTCAAAATGTTATATTACCATATTGTCATACCATCATCAAAATATGTCACAACTAATTTAAATCCAAAGACATGTTACCACTATATAACTTTGACATGTAGCATGTGTAATTAATATACTTTATAGTGATGACATAATGACTAGGCTATGTGTCATCCCATGTTGAGAGTGTACTTAATGAGATTAGTATCATTCCATGGCCAATCTATACTGAGAAACGCTAAACAAATTTGACTAATACTTACCAATACTGATTAATAATGATAACCACTATGTGTCAAAAACCATTTAGTGTAACAAATTTTTGATATTCGAACCATTAAAAGAGTATGTGAACAACTACTAATATTTTGTAAGGTCATACAAAAAAATGTGTGTCATTCCATAGTGAACATATAAGGTGAATAATAATAACCAAATCAAGATATAACCATGTAGAATAATTTTGAGTAATGCTAAATAGTAATATCAACTACCATCTAAGTAAATAAATATCAAAGTTGAAATAAATTAGCAATCATTGTGATTTGAAAATAACCTCCTTAGACCTCCCAATAAATAATTAAGCATAATATCTATCTAAATCATTTATAAGATCATATAAATTCCTTAGAAATCCCAAGAAGGATTTTAATTATACCTCTTAAAAACATGATAACAAGTGCTTTAGCTAAAACTTGTATGAAACCACCATGTTCAGTGGGTGGGAGGATGATTCAAGACTTGACCTCATATGTTAGCTCATCATACCCTCTAGATATCTTCCAAGATGCTTATTCTCTACCATACATGAAATAGGCATACAATTTTCACATCACGACATTCACAAAACCAACATTCAAACATAGGAGGAAAAGAAAACCTCACCAACATAATCCAATAATGATATCAAATGTCAAATGGACTTAAAGAGACATTTAAAAATAAATACTAAATATCAAAAAATCATCACAATTATTCAATAAAGTGAGAGCCAACACGACATCCCCTTAACTCATGCTGAAGAAAATTTGACCTTGCTTGAAATGGAACAAAAAATCTCTAAATGGTCATAATAGAACAATTGAAATTCCAATCAAAGTAATTGGAAACAAAGAAAATATATGTGTAAAAGAAAATCTAGATTCAATAAAACAAAAGTGTTGGTTTTATAAAATAACTTAAAATAGAAACCAAATTAAAATAAAATAGGGTACAATAATCTCATAAAAAGTTCACGTTATGACACTATGTAGCTAATAAAGACACCTGAGGGGAGAAGAAAGAATATAAGTCTAAATTACCTCCCAAAAGTAAGAGGAAAGCATCACTCTCTCCATATATCTCCTAAAATTTAAGGCTACATCAAGTATAAATCATGATGGTTTTTCTTTTAACAACAACTAAGGGATTGGTGAAGTAACACATCATTTATAAAGTGACCATTATGGGCAAAGAGCCCATGGTGCCTAAGTCAATTATGGTGCACACACCTAAAATAATTAGGTGGCTACCTCATGCAAAGGGGAAAAGTGGGTTTTCAGCTTATGATAAGATCCACTTCCTAACCCATGACTCAATCTAGACTGGTATAAACACAATTCTAATCCACCTTAGAACCCCATACTTGCATCAACACCCAAATACTAGAGCAATGATGCAGGGTTACAAAACACACCACATTACTACCTAAGAACAATTTTCACTTATGTATCATATGTTTACATGAACAAAAATTTATTTACATCACATTTTCATAATTGGAGTTGCACATAAGGTACTTCAAAAACATATTCACATTCATAAGAGAACAATTGGGCTTCACACATAATATCATATTGGTACTATAACATAATCACTCTATGATCACATAAAAATGTTGTTTACATATAGAGGATCCATTTTTTACAAGTTTTTTTACATATACAATTATTTGGGGGTTTACACAATATCTTACATTTACATTTACGCATATACATAACAACTACAAAAATTAAGGTTACACATGTTTGGATTGAGATAAATATTTACATTGATTCACAATCACTACAAAATTATAAACGTTATTGGTATTACACAAGGCCAAGTAGCCTCATTGGTCTAACTAATGTATGCATGTCATCCTTGATGACATTAATAACCATCCTCATCATTCCAACTGATGGATCTATGTCATCCTTGATGGCATCACTATAAATTGTCTACCATTATCATAGACTCAAGGAGAATATTAATGGAAACCTTTATACATAGTATCAAAGTACCTCATATGAAAATATACATCTTTCCTATCAAACCAACCTTAAATTTAAACTAATCAAACTAAATTTTATCATTGTATGTCTCTATCATTAAAAGAGTCCCTACATTTATACTATCTAAAAATGTCAGCTATAATGTATCACTAACTCATCATGAAGAAAATACACCTTTGTGAAGTATCCAACCAACCAAAAATCACATCTGATATAGTATTTCTATGTAAGAAATCTCATGAATTATACTGACCAAATTAAAATTTAACATTTTGTTTTTCATTTGTTTAGAAAGGTAGTTAAACTAGCCATACAAGGTTTCCTTAGAGTTCCTAGTGTTTTTATTATGTTTAGCTAGGAAAAGGGTCCCAGATCCATACAAACGGTAGATCAGTTTGGAATTGCATCACAACAAAACCCTAATACTAAACCATTAAGGGATAGGGTACAACCTAAGAATAGTATCAACTAAGCATTTACAAAAAACAAACCCAAAAATAACCCCCCCCCCCATAATGATAGTATGAAACATAATCTCCTTGATAATAACCCCAGAAGAGTCAAGGAGCCAAGACCAAAAAACCATGTAGCATAATATACGATAGAGTAGCATTATAACAATCCATCTTGATAATAACTGAAAGGCTAAGATAATAGTCATAAAAAAAAATAAGTCATAACACAACACAACTTCAATAAAAAACTAGGTAATAAAACTAAAACTTAGGATTACTCCAGTCATTTTGCACTTTCATCCACCCCTCCTCCCAAGAAGAGGAATCTTTTTTAGTCTTTTGACTTTTATCTTTTTTATAGCCTTGATCCTGTAGATGTTTTCATTTCTCTAGTTGGGTCTTAATTTTCTTCACCTCATTAATAGTGTTACTCATAATCCCATTAGTGAAATTAGCTAGATCCTTAAGGCCCTTCTCTAATTTCCTAATTTTGATTTGAAACATCTGGCACATTTCAAACATGTTACTCTAGATTTCTTGGCAGGTAAAGCAATTCATCCTTTTGTTAAAATATTCTTCCATTTTGATAAGGTTGTTAGAGAAATCCTAAATGTCAGGGCTGGTATGATAACTAATTTTTTTTTTAGAGATGTTAAGCTAAGTTTCAAAAGTCCCAATGTCTATCTAGATATCTTCAACATAGTTATCCTCAAAAGGATTTCCCCCAAAGTCTTCATTCCCATAGAATTGGTTATGTTCACCAACCTTAAACTCCCTTTCTTTGCCCTATTCATCTCCCTAGTATTCTTCCTCATAACCCTTGTAGTGATTTTCCTAATCCTTTTCAACCTCTAAACTTTGACCCATTCCATCAACATTTTTTATATTTTCCTCATATGGGGAATCAAAAGTAATTTATTTAATTAAAACATAAATGGTTTGGTTTTTATTTATTTTTGCTACTAGTTATCTTTTTCAAATTAGTCTTAGCTAATATTCTAGATCTTCTCTCATAAGGTACATTAATCTACTTAGGATTATCTTCATTGTCATCAAACTTAACAATTAGGTTTACTTTCACTACATCACATTTGATGGTAACAACTATAGGCTTCTTACCTATAGGGGATTTCCCACCTTGCTCTTTCAAGGACAACAAAATATTTTTTAGAGAATCATTAACCTCGGTTATAGGATTTTTAGTGGAATGGATAGTATGGGTAATCAAACCAAGGTTAGATCCAAGGTATTTTCCTTTATAGGTGTGAGGAACTTTCTTTCTAGTCTCCTTAACCTTTTGGGTGTTGTCAACTTTACCAGCAGAAGAGCCACTAGTATTGTTTACAAGTTTATCCTTTCCCTTATGTAACCTAATTTTATTAGGAACATTCCTACATTTTTCTCATGGAATATGAGGTTTTAACATAATATTTAATTCATATAAAACCAACATTAACCCTGGTGGAGAGGGGGATTAGCTCCCTTTGTAATGCTTCTTTGATGGGAAGACAAAAAAAAGGGAAAGCTTATAAAATTATGACATCAAAGATGATCAAGCAGGGGAAAGTGATATCCATGAATTGTCTCAAACCTTCATTTTAGAGTAAAATATTTCATAATATGGTAAGAAACCATACCCTAAGGTGCAAGAATATATGTTCTGTGGTACCCATTTTGATGTTTGGTTAATGTTTCATCTTCTTCAAGAAAACTACCCATGAAGTCCTTATAATCCCCATTCACCACTCTCTGAACCTTTATACCATCCATTGATAGGCCCATGGTTTCTACAATTAATTATTTTGTGATTGTAAATGATATCCCATTGAAAATCACCTCCCAATTTCTCCATGAGTTAACAAATTGCTAATAAATAGCCTCATCAAAACCCTACAAAACTTTCACATAGTTACCAAGGCCTCCTTTAAAAATACCTCACACTTGAGAATTATTCTTCAGACTTGCACTTGAAGTAGGTTCCACCTAAAGCAACTAGCCCCCCATATTATATTTACAAACAATAGGAATAAGATACCTTTGAAACCCTTGAATAGCACTGTGAACAACTTCTTTATAGCAATAAGCATATTTTAAATGCATGAGCATAACATTTTGGGTATCGATAATGATATCACAATGAGAAAAAGTGTCATTATTTATCATTAAGGAAAGGCCTTTGTTTGCACAAAGGGTGGAGTGATGTTTCGTGATTGCTTTTTTAAAATAACTATCCTTGACTTGTCTCTTCAGAATAATCCAGATATTTGAATTAGTCATCATAATAATATGATGAATATGCAAAAATATTTCAATCATTGGAAATAATGTTTTGAAATCTATGAAAATAATATTCAATTTAGGAAAAGGATACCTCTCAATAACATTAGTGACATGGTAAACTTTTGACATTTGCATCATTAAAAATTATATCTTGTATTCCTTGTGGCAAGTCACCAATCAGGGTGGTAAACCAATTTCCTATAACATTAAGACCAAGGTTGGATATTTTATTTGCAACATGGTTTCCTTCTCTATACACATGCTATATTTTTATATTTTTAATGTTAGAAATAGAATTTTTTATGTCTTCAATGTAGTCCCTGAGCTCCTAGGGAATATTCAATGACCTAGTCACCATATCAATCACCGCCTTAAAGTCACCTTCTACTTCCACTTGAATAAAACCATAGGATTAGATTTTGTGAAGACCCCACCACAAAGCGTAAGTTTTAGCAAAGTTATTTGAAGCCTTTCTTATATGTTTATCATAACACTCAATAATTTACCTTTTTCATTTCTTATAATTCCTCAACACTCAATAATTTACCTTTTTCATTTCTTATAATTCCTCCCACAGAGGAAGGCCATGGATTACCTTTTGAGCAACCATCGAAGTTGAGTTTAACCTAACCTATTTAGGGACATCTCCATCTAGTTTGCTTCCTTATATAGTCTTTTTGATAATCCATGTCATTAATATTATGAGTAATGATCCAATTTTTACAAATTCTTACTTCCTACTTTGTAGGAGGAGATTTAGATTTTCTTATCTTAGCGACATTAATGTTTTCCTAAATAGCACAATCAATAGAGTGTATGACCTAAAATATGCCTATCATAGAATTTATAAATATCCTATTATTATTTTCCTTCCAAATCCCCTAAATATCATGTAGAGGAGTTTGAATCCATAATTCTCTAAGAATAGGGTTCAAAAAAGGAGGATCCTTAAACCAAACAAGGAGAAAGGTTTCAATCCCTTCAGGCATAACCCAATCTATCTATAGCTTTTGAAATTTTTTTCCCCAAATCTCTCTAGTAAAAGAGCAATGCAACAACAAATGGTTAATGTTTTCTTCATCTTGACAACAAAGATAACATCTATTGGGGAGGTGTAAACCTCTCTTTTTAAAATTATCCAGGGTTAAAATTTTATAATGGTTTACTATCCACCAAAAGTTGTTAATTTTAGGAATAACTCTGTGGTTCCAAACTATTATATAATCCCTGTTTCTCTTAGGAATAGTAGATAAGGAGTAAGCAGCATCTACAATGAAGGTTCTAGAAACATGAGGTTTCTAAATCAATTCATCTTGTCTATGTTTCTTGAATAAATGACAATCTCCCAAGTATCCCTGGAATTGACTAATAATATTGCTTAGACCATGACCATTTAAAGAGATATTGAATTCCTTCCAATGTGCCTTCCCATTCTAAAATAAGACATACACATCTAGTGTATCCCCAAATATCCCTAGACAATTAGTTTTTAGGATAAAATGTAGGATGGTATGAGAGAGGATGATTGTGCTTCCATATATCTTCCCATAAATTAATCAACTAGCCATTACCAACTCTCCATATCAGCCCCATAGACATAAATCTTATAAGTTTGACCACCCCATTCCAAATTACATACCCTACAAGGAAAGAAATATTATGAGTGAAGTAGTGAATCTCATTGCCACCAAAGTATTTAGCTCTCAGTATATGAACCCAATCTTTCTCTTCTTTCATAATACACCATCCAAATTTCATCATAAGAGCTTAGTTGAAATCTATGATCTTTCTTATGCCTAATATACCCTTCTCTTTGGTTGTACAAATAGTGTCCCAATTAATAAGATCTAGCTTCTTTCTTTCCTTAACTCTAGACCATAAAAATATTTTATGTATTTTCTATTTTCTCAGCTATCAAGACTAGGACATTAAATAGGGAGATGTAATAAACAATAATATTTTGAAGCAATGCTTTTAGGAGCTGATACTTTTCTACTTGGCTTAATAACTTACCTTTCTAGCCATCCAACTTCTTTTGGACTCTTTCCACCATTCTAAACCAATAGGCATTAGAAATTTTTTTGGTGGATAAAGGTAATACTAAGTATTAGGAAGGGAAGCTTTGGAACATTCCATAATTTTGACAATTTTGTCATACAAAAATTTTATAGTATTGAATAAGTAAAGCTTGATTTTATCATATTTGATATGTTTCCCATAAACTTTTGCATAGATATTTATAAAGTTTTTTCCATTCCTTGGCTTCTTTAATAGAAGAAGTACAAAATAATAGTGTATCATCAACAAACTATTGGTGAGAATGAGGGGTGGAAGAGGTAGGTTTGATATGCTTAAGCTTATTATAATTTACCAATCTAGTTATATTTATACTAAGAACCTCTGCAACAATAATAAAGAGATAAGGAGACAAAGGGTATCCTTGCCTCAAACCCATACCACTATTGAATAATCCTATAGGGGAACCATTAACCATTACAGAATATCTTAGAGAAATAACACACTCTATTATCAACTAAAGGAATTTCCCTTTAAAGCCAAACTTTTGCAAGACCTCAAATAAGAAATACCAAGAAACTTTATCATAAGCTTTAGAGATATCCAACTTTAAGATCATCCCTTCATTTTTACTATGATCTATAGAATGAAATACCTAATGAGTATTAATAACCACATCCATAATTTTTCTAGCTAGGATAAAACCTTTCTGATTCTAAGAAATAATTTTCTACAACAGAGGTTTAATTATGTAAACTAAAAGTTTAGAAAAGATTTTATACACAATGTTGCATAAACTTATTGGTCTATAATCACTACAGGAAATAACATCCCCTTTATTTGGGACAAGTAAAATGAAAGTATAATTGAATTCCTTTAAAAGCTTCCCTAATTTGAAGTCCCTAGTAGCTATTGTGACATCCTTACCAACAACATCCCAAAAATCTTGAAAGAAATTTGGAGGAAAACCATCAGGACAAAGGGCTTTGAAGGGTCCAAAGGAGAAAACAATTATTTTGACTTCTTCATCTGTAATGATTTTTTCCAATGCTGCAATCTCAAAATATTGAGGGATGATATCTAATAGGTCTTGAATACCTTCTTCATTATCCTCATTTTTTTGCAATAACTTGTTGAAAAAATTTGAGGCAGCCAATCCAATTTGGTCATCTTCAGTCAAAAAAATGTCTTTTTCATCTTGTATTTTATTTATAATGTTTATACGCATGTGTTTTAAATTAAACTGGTGAAAAAAATTAGTATTTCTATCCCCTTCTATTTAAGAGTTCCTAGTGTCAAATCCATGCTCTCATACCAAAATATCATGACCAAAATTTGTATGCCCAAACCCATGTAATATTTTCCTACTATCTTATTGCGTTGTTGTTTATTTATTCACTATAGTTGCTTAATGTTTAACTATTTTGAATAATTCAAAGCACAATTGGAGTGTAACACACACAATTATCACAAGATTTATTTAATACCTTTGCTTGCCACCATTAGGCCTCTTTAATTTTATAATATAAGCATAAGAGGTTAAGATCAATATGATTATATAAATCAATAAGAAATATCCTAATTAAGGAAGTGAGAAAAGTCACATTATGAATAATTAACAAATTAAAGTTTCTTGATTTGAAGGATCACAAATTTATTCACACATAACCCGATCAACACTCAATGGGGATGCAATGAGCTTGAACAATGATTAATTAACATAGGGTTATGACTTTAAGGCTCACCAAGGGAGAGTCATCTGATACTATACAACTCTACTCTTAAAGCACTCAAGATAAGGTAACCAGCCAATTTAAAATGAAATGGTTGACAAAAACCACATGATGATCAAACTAAAACTTGAATTAAGATTAAAAATATATATCCAACCAAATATGTATGAGCCCAACATGAAGGAAGATGATAGACACTTATAACCTAGTCTAAAAACCTAGAGTTGATGCCCCCACCAAAACATGGATAGCCTACATATCATCTTCATAGAATCAATGTCTGAAGTAGTTTTCTTTACACTTATGATGGCCTTTTCCACAATACATCATCACCAAATAATAGCTGGTGATCTAGGGCAATAAGGGAACTAGTATGTCACTTAGACAAGATTTTAAGGATCTAGTCATCTACTCAAATAAATGACACATATTAAGGTCATAAATCACCGTCTACAACATCACAAAGTGTGAATGATTACCCAAGCACCTTCATGCAGTATCACAAATAAAATCAGGCATGACTAAGAACTTATATTCTCTTTTTACAACATAGTCAATGACTCAACAATCTATGAATTAAACTACCTAGATAAACTTTATCTCCTAAATGAGTCTAAAGTGTGTCCAAGGTTAATATAGGAGAGAACAAACTCAAATCTCAATAATCAAGAAGGGTTACTATACAGAATTGATGATCCACTAATAAAACCATGTTGTTAAAATTGATGATAAACACATACATAAATAATAATACCATACCATTCATTATTAATCAAGCATAATAAAAATTTAATGCTTTAATCATATGTTCTAATAACCCAATAAAGTTACTTGTTAGTTGACCACACTAGGAGGGCATCTTAAGTGTTAATTTCCTAAGCTTGTGCCCACTCCCTCAGCTTCCTAAAAATCTACGATGATCACATAAAACATAGAATCAAGGATAATATAGTTCACTTGTTCTTAAATGAGCTTTAGTCTAGATGTGAAGATAATTGGCCTTCACCAATCAACTACACAACTAAGAATAACATTATTATCCTTTGTGGGTAGCACTACTACCACTAGTTGGCCCAATCACAATTAGGCACTACTAATAATTAAAAGTACCTCCCTACATATGGGAATTATTCATGTACATACAACTAATCTTGAATGTAAAAACCAAGACTCATTCTAAGGTTACAAACCAAAAAAACTTCAAGTGGGCCATATCCTAGGTCCACCCATTGGCAACTATGGTTAGACACAAGCATTTTAAATTGTGTCCAAAATTAGACTAAGATAATAAGTATAAAAAGGGCATAAAATGTTCTAGAGTATCAATGACATAAATTATAAATTTTGAAAGGTAATAAAATAATCATTGCAATATAAGACATTTCCAAATGAGACAAAACACACTAATTTTCATACTAGTAATTAAGTATAAAAGTACCTCTAGTTTAAATCTGATATAAGAGGATACATTTTTATTTTCATGAAAACCAATTATATAATCTATAAATATTA